>JASAUF010000440.1:0-600000 GCA_030180095.1 Magnolia changhungtana | reverse complement strand
TCACAGGAAACAGTGTGAATGAACGTTTACCATTGAAACTCTTTTGGGGTCCACAGAAGTTTTGGATCAAGCTGGGATTTATTTTTCCCCTTCTTTCAGGTCTGTGTGACCTTATGAGCGGATTGGATGAAAGGTAAACCTCATGGTGGGCCCCACGTGGGAGCCCACAGTGATGTACGTGTCTTATCCCCACCGTCCAGGCAGACGGTGGGAGCCCACTGTAATGTATGTGTTGTATTCCACCGTCCAGCGGACGATGGAGCCCACGTGGTGTTTGTGTTTCACACCGTCCACTGCTGTGGACGGTGGGCCCCACCTGAAATTTGGCATGCGCCTGGAGCTTGGTCTGAACCATCATGCAAGTGGGACACCCATAATGGATGGGCTGGATTTGCCAACTACATCTCAGTGGGCCCTCAAAATGGTTATGAATGTTTTAAATGGTGCACGACCCTCTCCACTTCTGCATGTGGTGTGGCCTACACAAGTCACGGATTGACTTGATTTTTTGAGACCTAGGCTCACGACGGAATGGTGCATCTGGCTGATGGGGTAGATGTTTGAAAACACATTGCAGTGGGGCCCACTTAGCTCGACCTCATGGGAGCTAAACGTCAGCTCGAGCTCATTGTGCTTTTTTTTCTATATATATATGTATGTGTGTGTATGTATATGTATATATATGGGTATATGTATATGTATATGTATATGAATATGTACATGTATATGTATATATTATTTATATTATATTGTATATATTATATGTATTATATATATCATTAATATATTATATTATGTAATATATACATTATGGCGGGCCTTGGGAATTTTAATGGTGGTTTGGCCTATTTGATCCATGTGATTAGGCCCACCTTAGTGCCTATGTGAGGCCCATGTGATGGGGCCCATATTAATGTATTTGTGGCCATTGTTGAGGCCCACCTTGGTATATACATAAGGCCCATGTGATTCGACCCATTTGAGGTATTTAAAGGCCCATGGGTTATGGCCCATTGCAATGTACATAAGGCCCACTAATGCGGCCCACTTGATTTATATAAGGCCCATATGAGATAGCCCATTTGATGAGGACTATGGGTCGAGGCCTAATGAGATGTATATTGGTCCATTGCAATGTATGATTCCCTATGGTTTGTGTAATGGTACTTTATGGCGGGCTATGCCTTGGGAACAATGTTGGTTTGACGTCCACATTGTAAGGATAATGTTGGTTAAATGTCCGCATTGTCACACTCCTTAAGGCCCACTGATAGGCCCATACTTGTACTCTGCAGTCTGTTTAGGCTCATCTTCACTTTGAGCAACGCCCATTATTATACCATAAGTATACTGCTGCCCCATGATTCATGATCATACGCATCATATGCATGCTTGAGATGAGGGGTGATTGATCATAGCATATGCCTTCGGGCAGACTGTTACGGGCTCCCTGATAGGTGTAGTTGCCCTGCATGAGCGCATGGTTTACGTAGGACTGTTGCATGACTGGTAGTGTGACTTATGCACTTGCATTGTGTGATTGTAGTTACTGTATGCCCTAGCGACACAGGGCCATAGCCTCCACAGACACATCGTGGGTGGCTAGATTGGATACCGGAAATGTTTGGTTCTAGCATACGGGAGTCATAGATGTCCCTGGGTGAAAATCCTTAAACCCGATGGTACCAGAGGATGACTCCAACGTCGAGACGGAGTGGATGTACGAGCGCATGATGGCCGAATACCATGAGGCCGCGTCTCCCACTGTGTCGTAGTCGGTTGGAAAGGGGTGTGACCTTACCCGCTTGAGTGAGGGGGCAATTTCTAGGTTGAGTTTGACCAGCTTGAGGAATCGGTCCACTATCGACGAGCCGGGCCCGATATTAGCAGGCGAATAGTGAGGTCTCTTTCGCTCTTCCAGTTATGCATCCGGATAGGGACGGCAAGCTGGCGTAGAGTGTACTAGACCCCGGTGATTATCCAGACTGATAACTGTATTGACATGAGGATTGGCATGCTTGAGCTGCATTTCGCATCGCATGGTCTTGGTATGGCTGATTGCACTCATATCTTATATTGGATAGCCTTGGTACGGCTGGTTACATTTATGTACTCATCAGCACGATTCCGCATTACTCTGACCCTGCATTCTAAGCACGCTCATATTGCGCACACACTTATACCACCCTCTAAGCTTTCCATAAGTTTATGCACGATTGATGCGTGCAGGTGATGCCAAGACGCAGCTGTAGACTCGCCGCAGTTGGAGTGTGCAGCCGAGCTTTTGGAGTTTTGTCACTTTCAATATATTATATTTTCCCTTTCATACGCCTTGTACTTAAAGTTTTTGTTCATAGTGGATTTTGTGATGGTGTTCTTATGGTTATTGTTCGTGGGTTATGCTTGTAGTTATGCTCATTACAAATTAAATTGATTATTAGAAATCCTCCTTGTAGCATCCCAGGATCTAACACAGGCGTATGGGCTGGCACTGGGAGCCGAGAATGGGATTCTTACTTTTAGGTCACGGCCCGGATTCGGCGATCGAGAATTTTGTGAGCCCGGTTTCCAAGTTTGGGGCGTGACAGTAACCACAAAGCAAATTAAATCCAAACATGAGGGATGTTGTTAAGATGAAGGTGTTGAAACTATTCAATGTGGGTATCATATACCCTATATCTGATGGTCAGTGGATGAGCCTAACTCAGGTGGTACATAAGAATTCCAGAATTATCATTGTAGACAATGCCAATAATGAACTCATGCCAACTAGAGTTACCAATGGTTGGAGAATGTGCATTAACTACAGGAAGTTGAATACCGGTATAATGAAAGACCGCTTTCTCTTACCTTTTGTTGATCAAGTTTTGGAAAGATTGGCTAGTCATACCTACTATTGCTTCATAGATGGGTACTAGGGCTACAATCAGATTGAGATAACTCCTAAAGATAAAGAGAAGACCACCTTTACGTGCCTCTTTAGCACATTCACTTACTGAATAATGCCATCTTGGTTATGTAACGCTCCTGCGACATTCCAGAGATGCATGCTTAGTATCTTTTAAAACATGTTTGGGCATTTTCTGGAAGTATTCATGGATGACTTCTCTATTTTTGGAAGTACGTTTGATGAGTGCCTTAAGCACTTGACTTTAGTTTTAACAAGGTGTGAAGAGGAAAACCTTGTCTTGAATTAGAAAAAGTGTGACTTCATGGTTCAGAAGGGAATTGTCCTTAGATGCATAACCTCATCCAATGGAATTGAAGTGTACAAGGCCAAAATAGATTTGATTACTAATTTATCAGCTCTAAAAAGTATTCATGACATTTTCTCTTTTCTAGGTCATGCATGATTCTATAGGAAGTTCATTAAGGACTTTACCCAAATTACAAGACCATTGAGTAACCTCCTTTAAAAGGATGTCCCACTCGAGTGAATTGATTCATGCCAAGAGGCTTTAACGAAGCTAAAGGGTATGTTGACAACCACACGAATCATGCAACCACCAAATTTGAGCATTCCTTTTGAAATCATGTGTGATGCTACTGACTACGTTATTGGGGCTGTGTTAGGCCAAAGGAAGGATAAGAAACCGTGTTATCTACTACGTAAGTAGAATGCTGAATGATGCCCAAATAAATTACTTCACCATGGAAAAGGAACTCCTAGCCGTAGTCTTTGATATGGACAAATTCAGTTCTTATTTAATTGGATAAAAAATTATAATTTTCGATGCCCATGTGGTGCTCAAGTATCTTCTCTCAAGAAAGATGTTAAGCCCCATCTTTTGAGATGGATCCTCCTATTATAAGAATTTAACTTAGAGATACGTGATATGAAAGGATTAGAGAACATATTATCAAAGCTTATCTTGACTAGTTCTTTTGAATTCCATTGAGAGTTCATCAATCAAAGACGCTTTCATAGATAAACTATTATTTATTGCCTCCAATTACCTTGGTACGTTGACATAACAAGTTATCTTATGATAGATAAATTGCTGATCCATTAGACATCACAAGATAAGAAAAGATTTCTAGCCGAGGTACGTAGCTTTTTCTAAGACGATCCTTATTTGTTTAAATATTTTTTAAAACAAATTATTAGGAGATGTGTTCCAAAAAATGAACACTCTAGTGTCATCTCCTTCTGTCACTCACAAGCTTGTGGAGGTCAATTTTTGGCAAAAAAAAAAAAAAAAAAAACACCGCTAAGATTCTACAATGTCGTTTCTATTGGCTGATGATGTTTAAAGATACCCATGAGTTTTGTATGAGCAATGTAAAAAAAATGAAAAGAATGTCACAAAGAAATATGATGCTTGAAAAATCTGATCCTAGCACTACCAGAAAACTGGACAAAGGCTACGGATAAAAGCCTTAGCCATAGATCTATGGCTACAGATTTAGTCCGTAGCACGACCGTAGTCGTAGGTGCTGTAATAATATGTCTTTAACCTATGGCTATGAATTTAATCCATAGCTATAAATTATAATAGCTACAGATCTAAACTGTAGCAATTATATCCATAGCGAAAAGCACAAACAACTACGGATATTATTTGTAGCTAAAAGTCCGTATCAATATGCGAAATTTAATAATGGCTACAGTGGTCAGATTATTGGCTACGGTCAATATCCATAGCTATTTTGTACATTAAAAAAATATATATAATCATTTATTTATTCAATTACCACCTACATAATCATTCATTCATTCAATTACAATCAATTACAATCATTCATTCATTCAATTACAATCAATAACAATCCTTCGTTCAATCAATTACAATTACAATTACAATAATGCTGAAAATACAAATCTTTGGCTTCATTAGAGAAATTTGCTCGACTTCACCCTGAAATTTTAATGATAAAGAATTGAAAGAGAAGATATATTTTGACGGTATGATATTTTTTTCACAAGTAAATAGGCCTTTCTCAGCCATTAGCCCATCACCCACCTGAAGAATAAAAAATCAATAGTTGTCTAAGTCCACTCCTTTTCCTTTCAATTTCTTAGTGACCTCTGTAAAATTACTTCCACGGTCATTTATGAAGTACTTTAAAGAGTTGTCTCAAAATGCAACTCTAGTAATGACAAAGTCACTTCCTGCAATAGCTTTGTATATTCCATCATCTTACAAATAGTCATGGCATTCATAAATCGAAATGATCATTGGGGGAAAGAAAGATAAAGTGAAAGAAGTTCATCATGTATAACCATTTTTTTCTTAATGAATTACTAAAAACTCAAAGAGGAAAGAAATTGACACAAAAGTAATGGTCTCACCATATGGTTTGTAGAGCTAAAATAAACGTCTAGACGATTTTCGTAAGGAGGACCATCGGTAGCCACAAGTACCCACTTCCCAAGTGGAACAGATACTGACCACGAGTATCTATGACCTGAAAAATGTGCAAGCAGAGCTGACCATCATGAAAAGAAAATCTCCATTTGCTTGTCAATTACAACTAGGACATGCCAGTGATTAGTGGCAATGCCTCGAGTTCTAGATAGTTTCTAGGGTATACAGTGCATCATGTTGTATATAGAAAAGATCACCATAGGAAAATAATCTAATGATGTTCAGAAGTAGGTTCACCGCCTGCTAGAAATGTGCACGTTCTTGGTAGAGCCCACCTGAGGAAGGGAAAGAGGTTTTCTAAGCTCACTTGCATGTATAAGTGAGCTAATGCACACACTACCACATGCCAGCATGGTAGACGGGTGTAATATCCAAGCCATCCATCAGAAGGATAAACTATAGAATCCGTATCCCAAGAATTAGGTTAGTCCTCTAGTCGGGCCACAATCAACTGAACGAATTTATAGCTATGAAAGACCTGTCTAAAGTTTTCTAACACATCCACTTATTTGCTAGGACTCGGCATGGTAGGCCATAAATAACACTAACTATATAAGGTTGTTACCACCTATTCCTGCATTGGGTTCTAATGCAACAATGTTGTTGAAATCAAATGAATAAGAGAGAAACCATCATTAAGTTACCTGTAATCCAACATTAGGAATGAATGATGTGATCTTATGTTGGATACTCACTCCATAATTGATAAATGTTTCTGCAATGCAGAAAATGAAAAGGAAAAAAAATCCCAAATGAAAGCTCCTCAGTTATGTTCATCAAGTCAGCAAAACAAAGAAAAACCTCCATTCTGATTTGTCACAATGAGGGAGGGAGGCATAGTCCATAACCTACACATGCCAAAACCGCAATAGAAAATCATCTTTATATTCATGTAATAGAACAGAAATGCAGATGATCTTTGGAAGAATGCATGTTGAAACTGGAAGCATGGTTTTATTAACTAGAAAATATGAGTGATGCTGATAGAGTATTGGCTTTGATGGCATGCAGGGCCCACCACCATGCATGCATACAAGAGGCATATACCATGACTCACACACCCCACCCCACACTCTCGCGCACTCACACCACAAGGTATGCTCGAACCCATGACCTCATGTTGATTTTCCAGAGAATCTAATCTGCAGGGACTTGGCAAGGCCCCACAATCTATGGTGAGGTCCACCTGATAGTTTGATTGACCTGATTTTTCGGGCATCTTTTTCATGGTGGGACGACCTCACTAGATGGTTTGGCTGTTACATAAACACCACAGTGGGCCAGCAAACCAAATAGTTGGATATACAACTAGTTGTGTGTGAGCATTTCTCGTTATGTAGAATCACCAAGCAGAAAAAGTAAAACAGAGTCATCAGACAAGATTCTCAATCACTAGTAAATACTATAAGACCCGTATCCTAGTCTGTACTATTCCGTCGACTTCCCCGATTCTTCCCGTCAAATTCCGGTGACATGCGACTTGTAATCGACGTTGTGCACAACCGTAAGTCGTATCCTTGAGAATTAAGTCAGCTTAATCCAAGACCTGTATCATTGCAACCGCACTGTCGCTGCAGTTCCAACGCCGCGACTCGTGCACCAATCCGATACCCAAGCCGGAAGATGTGGGCCGGCATTTATTTCGAAGAAACGCTACGCATTTGCAATCCCAAGGGAATCTCTACAGCATGTCAAATC
This sequence comes from Magnolia changhungtana, assembly GCA_030180095.1. NCBI lineage: Eukaryota > Viridiplantae > Streptophyta > Magnoliopsida > Magnoliales > Magnoliaceae > Magnolia > Magnolia changhungtana. The sequence continues at coordinate 592,933 of JASAUF010000440.1, read as the reverse complement.
AATCCCATCAATTAATCCCATCAATCACCCCTCATGTCAGGTACACAGCACCCCCATGCTTCCTTTCTCCACAAGTAAAGTAACCACAAAAGTCAACCAATCCATCACCTCACCCATCACTCACACCCTTTCACCCATCACACCCATCACTCCCTCTCCTTACAATCTCTCTCTCTCCCTCTCTTTCCCTTCACATTTCCCAACCATCCCAAACCCAAACAAGAAACCCACGTCCAAGCTTCTCCATGTGAGAGGAATGTGATTTTGGTGGCCCACTTTCCCATTCCAAAATCCATCATCCTAGCCATCCATTTTTCATCTCTTCCGTCAAAGTGAAGCATAAGGAGATAGGCTTTCCAACGGACCAAGGAGATCGTTAGGTGGGTGTTTTCCCTAGGCCTAGATTTCACTTTTATGATGAAGGGCCAAGGAGGCCTATCAATTGATGGTATGGATCTCACTTGGGACCCTAAGTGTGGCCGATGGACCACCTTGATCCTCATGATCATTCCATGATGGGGCCATTCTCCATGGACCCCATCATGATGTTTATTTTCCTTGCATTAGGAAGGGTCATCTAGACCGTTCATTTTGGGTGGAGAAGGTTCTCCACCGTTGATCTTTAATTTAGTGGGCCCACATGTAATGGGACCCACTTGATGTATGTTGTAGATCATGAAACGGAGGGCCCATAGTGTCGAGGTCCCTCCATCACACTCGTCCCACTCTCTCTCTCTCTCTCTCTCTCTCTCTCTCTCTCTCTCCCTTTTGTGATGATATGGTGGTGTGGCCCACTTGAATGGACCCTACCTTGATGTATGTATTTTCCATGCCCTCCAATCCCTTCTTTGGTGGCCCACATCCATAGGTTGGTCCCATCTCAATGTATGTTGTATGTCCAGACTGTCTAGCGTCAAAAGACGCTGGACATTGCATGGAAAACACAAATATGAGCTTGGTTTAAGGCATTTTGGGGTGGCCCACTTGTATAGGCCCCACCTTGATGTATGTAGTCAATCCACACCGTCAATTACATTCTATAGATCATTTTAGGCGTTGAGCCAAAATATGGCGCCAATCCAAGGTTCTGACGGGCCATACCTTAACCAACAGTGATTTTCACCATTTAAATTTACCTCAACTTTTCTACACGCCAAAAAATACCCGATATTGGGCTTGATGGATTGGCTATGGACCATGGAATTCGATGGTAGGGTCAGATTTCCTTGATGTGGGCCGCACACGGGAAAAACCTCAAAATTTTGGTATTTAGAAAAAAAAATTATATACAACAGCAGCAGCCGCTGCTGCTGCTGTTGTCAGACGCTGGAGTGCGCTGGTAGGCGTGAACGAGCAGGGATCCACGGGTCCCCTGCCGTGGGCCCCACCGTGATGTATAATTGTCATCCAAACTGTTGATATGGTGGGCCCCTTTTTGAAGTGGGCCCCCATCAAGTTTCAGCCACATCCATGGCTTAGGTAGCCCACATCACAAGTAACAGTGTGATTGAATGACTACCATTGAAAGCCCTTTTGGGCATCACAGAAGTTTCAGATAAAGGTGAAATTTGTTTTCACCCTTCATCCAGGTCCACGTGACCTTATGAACGGGTTGGATGGAAAATAAACATTACAGTGGGCCCCACATGGGACCCACACAGATGTATTTGTTTTATATGCTCACCATCCAGGCAGACGGTGGCACCCACCAACATGTATGTGTTTTATTCACGCCGTCCAATAGGTTGCTGGACGGCCAGTAGGCCCCACAGTGGTGTAAGTGTTTTATCCACGCCGTCTAGCCATTTGGCTGGACTGCTAGACACAAATGGTGGACCCCACCATGATACTTGTGTTGTATCCAAACCGTTCACCATTTGGCAAGCTCGTCTTAAGGCTTGGGGCCCAAAAATAAGATAGATTTATTTATCATGTGGACCCCACTGTGCAGTGAGGACTGAACGTCCACCATTAGACCCTTGGGCCACCAAGTTCTTGCTGACCCTATGAACAGATTGTATGGGAAATAAATGTTATGGTGGGCCCTAGGAACTTTAATGGTGGAATTCATTATCACCACTTATGTAAGGCCCATGTTATGGGGCTCATTCGATGTATTTGTGGCCGTTATGGAGGCCCACCTTGATGTGTATTTATGGCCGTTACCGAGGCCCACCTTGATGCATATATGGCCCATGTGTTTAGGCCCATTCAATGTATTTGTGGCCCATGTTACGAGGCCCATTGTGATGTTTTCAAAGGCCCATGGGTTATGGCCCATTGATGCATATATGGCCCATGAGGTGTATTAGACCCCGGTGATATCCAGAGAGGAACTGTATTGATATGTGTACATGATGAGGACTGACATGCTTGTATTGCATCTCGCATATGGCATTCGGCTATGTAGGCCTTGCATTACGTCGGTATGGCCGATAGCATTCATGTTTCGCATCGCATGACCTTAGTATGGCCTATAGCATTCATACCTCGTATTACATAGCTTTGGTACAGCTGATAGCATTCATGGACTTACCGCATATTTCCGCATTACTCTGATATTGTACCTTTGGCGTTTGCCTCGCACACACACTTATACCACCCTCTAAGCTTTTGTAAGCTTATGCACAACCGTTGCGTGCAGGTAGCGTTGGACAGCAGCAGCGCTGAGGTAGGAGTTCAGATCAGATCATTTTGGAGCCTTTTGATCATCTTGTATTTTCCTTCCTGCATTGTACTTAAAAGTTTTTGATATAGTGGATATGTGGTATTGTTGTTTTGTGACTTGGTTATGCTTGTGGTTATGCTCCATTACAAAAAAAAAATCATACTGAAAATCCTCCTTGTAGGATCCCAGGATCGGAATCTGGCGTATGGGCGCTGGGAGCCGAGAATGGGGTACTACGGAGGCTGTCGGCACCGGATTCGGCGATCAGGAATTCTGTGAACCCGTTCCCCGAGTTTGGGGCGTGACAAATACTCATCACACAAATGTTAATACACACACACACATACACACCGTTTAAGGGGTTTCCAGTCTCAGATTCAGTGCAGAATCCACATCCAATTCTTAGAATGGAGAGTTTGTACCATGAGAGTAGATAGATTAATGCAGAATCCACATCCAATTCTCAGATTCTGTGCACAATTCAATTGCAAATGAGTCTAGATCACCTACCATATGGTATGCTCGAATAACCATCAGTCTAACATACTCGCCAAAAGCATCTGCATTGCGGTGCAAGGAGAAAATGAAAATGGCTAACCGTTGAGTAAATTGTGATGGACAGCTTCACTGTCCTTGTAGCTGAGATTCTTTTTACAAATCGCTCTTCACAAATGATAACCATGCAGTGCGAGATTTTGTTCTTTGAAACCTTCTTTGCTTGAACCACTTAGATCATTTCCAGCTCTGCTAACATACTTCGAATTGACCCCTACACAAACCAAGAACAGAAACATAAAGCATGATCGAAATCTCAACTTCAGTAACAATGAGTTAAAAAAGGTCACACTTGCGAGAGACCATAAGTTGCAATGAGCAGACCACATCAATTAGCTGACTCAACTGAGTCTTGTTGACCAGGGACCTAGTCACACACTTTTTTGTTTCTTTTTCTTTTAAGATGATGATCTCATTAATAAACACTAAATACCAGAGCAGAAAGACAACTGTGGAAGGAACCTAATCACAAAATACTCATTACACTTTATCCACAGGATTTTTGTGGCACAAGAAACAAAGTACTCCTTACACTTTATACACAGATGACTTCTTTTTTATGCCAAATTTTTTTTTTTTTTTTTTAGTATATTATGGCCTACCTAGGAGTTAAACAACCTGATTTTTAGGCTAAAAGTTCTAAACAATGTGGCTCACTTACTGAAAATCTCCCAACTATATTGGCACATGTACCTGTAAATGCAATCATGTTTTCATTGCAAACCACACTTCTTACCTTACACTTCAATTTCCCTGAGTTCTTCCACTCTTTCCATAACTTAAATCTTTCATTTTTATTTTTATTTTTATTTTTATTTTTTATTTTTTGTAGAAAGGTGGGAGCACACCACCTGTAACTTTGTTGAAAAAAAAAAAGGTGTACAAACACTCAAGTAGGCCCCAAAACAAAAAAAGGGGTCACCCTTGACCTATGAAACCTACAACTCATAGCATTAACATATGCAATAAAAAGTAAAACTAGTAAAACAGAAAATACAATAATCTCCAACCACAAAGAGACGCCCCCGTAGCTACGAAAAAGAGGAAAACCAACAACAATGGACAACCAACAACACCGAGACTTTCCCTCAGCAAGACCTCCACCATTGTAGCAACCAACAAACCCAAATAAATGACAACAGGATGGCAGCACAACAATCCACAGCTACACTCTCAAACACAGCAGAACCTGGCCCATACCATCCCCTAAATATTTATCCAGTCAATTTACTTCCGTTCAACATAAATATAGCAATAAGGCTGCTGGAAAAGAATTTTGAACACAATTCAAAAGCATTGAAGAAGCATCGATGGTGTGAGTGCATGAGTGTGTGTGAGGTGTGAGTGAGTGTGTTAAAAAGAAAAGAAAAGAAAAACTATGCTTTCTTTTCCTCAAGTGTCTTGGAAATGAAGCTTTCCGAGAAAGACTATTTCTTTCCCATGCTTTTCACAAATTAAAACAGGCCCTTAAGTGAAACCTAAAAATCTCATGAGAAATTTGTAAATTTAAGAAATTTTGGAGAATGAGATTTGTCAGTAGCTAGTATGCTTACAACTACATACCTTTCCGGTGTAAATACGAGGTTCCGATAAACAAACCACTGCAAAACATAAGGCAAATGCGTCAATTACCAAGAACCGTTGAAGTAGGTGGGACCCATTTCAAATGTAATCATGGCCATGTAAATTATAAAGGTTCTAGTAGAGGTGGCCAGTTGTATACAAATCTAAATAGAGAAAAATCCGGTAGCAGACCCTCCCCACACATAAGAATGGATCAATGCAAATGGAGGAATTGATTTATTTTTAGCAACGAGATAAGCAGAACAATCGTGTTTAGATAATAGGCAAGGCAAGCTTCACGATCAAAGGAAACAATGGTGCTAAAATTATTTTATATATATATAAAGAAGCAAGAGAACATACGAACCGAAATGTATCCTAATCGGGCATGCAAACGATGCATATAATTCGGATTGTTCAACCCATACTCAGCCACATGAGTAGAAAATAACCGGTCTACATCCAACAGATATAATCCTCTAGCCTCATGTCCATCCCCAATTCTCTTCTTGATCTTCAAATCCTGAACCACAGAATGTAAAAAAAGGTGATAGAACAATTTAATTGTTTTATTAAAGTACTAAGAAAAATAAATAAATTTGATAGGAAGGTTGGGACATGAAGAACAAAGGGCAACAAAAAGTTAGAACTAAGCTGTTAAGATCCTTTACCACTTTGGAATAGGATCCATTAACTACTTTAATTTGGTGAGGAAAGGAAGAACAAATATAAAAGCATTAAGATCTCAGGAACTCTATAACGAAGCTCATTAATGGCACCATGCTTTACTGTGGCAAGCTCTCCCCCAACTATCTGTGTAAGCCCGATAGGACTTGCTGCTAGATCAAGTATCACCCACATCTCACAGCTGATCCCAGCATTAAACTCATTATAGAGCAGGTTAGCAGATTTACTAGATGTGACAGATGGTATCTTGGAGATATGTATATAACTAATACAACTATACAAAGATATTCTCTTTTGTGGACTAGTTCCATATCAATGAATAATACACATAACATTTACAACAGTGGATCAGATCAGAACGGGTGCCTTTAGCCACCTACTACAGTTCAATATCATATCTTCAATCAGTAAACATTTTTTTCCTTGCATTTTTTTTTGAAACAACACCTTTAGAAAAGATTTTTATCATTCATAATCCTTTTACAACAATAGCACTTCAACATACAACATTATTCAAATAAAATTTATGCCTAAAAAATAGCTTATCCAATCTCATCTCCAGCAAATACAAAGTTATGCCCACATCTAGCTATATTCCAACATCTTAAATGGTGGCTCACATATGTTGACTCATCACTACTACTAACTACTATGATGATCCACATTCTTACTCATGACTACATGCAATGGATGGCTAACAAGGATCGTATCCAGGATCAAATGACAATTGACAGCATGATATGAAGCATCAAGCAATCTTATTCTTATTGCTACATTAATCTATAGGATCCTGCCAAAATATAAAAATCCCAAAATAAAGCTTAGATGGGGAATTTATCAACAATTGAGATGGCTTGCATTCTACATGCTTGCAATCCCCAAATTGCATTGGCTTGCATCATCAAACATTAGGAACATTTCAACTACTACCTTGTGAAGGGAGACTATGTCTTCAGATCTATGCAGCAAGCTGAAGCAAGTTATCAAGCACCACCTGTCTAGCAACTGAGAGCTATATGTAGTAAGCTGAAGCAAGGCATCAAGCACGACCTTTCTAGTCGGTAATGCAGGAATAGCTCCCCTCTCCATCACAATCAATGCCCCATATGCATTTGCAAACTTGAGAGCCTCTCTCAATCGATCTTCATCCTGAAGTAATGAAAAATCAGAAGCAAAGAAGAAATTCAATAAAAAAAACTTGAGAGCCCCTCTCAATCGATCTTCATCCTTGCATAGAAATTCAATACAAAAATAGATCCATCATCACGTACCTAAGCAAAGAAGAAATTGCAATCAGATGATTGTTGAATGCTTGGAACTTCTAACCACCTGGGACTCCTTGGAGGATCAAGCAAACACGAACAGGGGCGGTGGCTGTAGACGAAGGCTGTGGTCACAGCGGCTGCGGCTGGTGAATGAGCCGGGGCAGTGACGAGGGTTGGATGAAAGGGGTTTCGAAAACCCTAGCACAGAATGTGCTCATAGATCAATGGTGAGTTTACAACGAAAGGGGGTTTTGAAAACCCCAGCGAGAGAGATAGAGAGGTTGGGAAACAGAGAGAGGGAAATAGGACTGAGTGACAGAGAGAGGATGAGGGAGTATGAGAGATCGCGAGAGGGAGAGGGAAAGGGAGAGGGTCAGTGCGAGAGAGAGAGAGAGAGAGAGAGAGAGAGAGAGAGAGAGAGAGGGGGGTTTGGTTTTGGGAATTTGGGTGCACGCAGGAGAGGAGCGCGGATAAGATTGAGTTTTAGGGGTGACGGACATCACCATCTTGATTTCGTTTCGAACTTGTGGGACCCACCGTTGTGTATTTTATCTATCCACTTCGTCAATTCATTTTAACGGATCCTTTTTACGGTTTATTCAAAAAATGAGTCAGATCTAATATTTAGGTGGGCCACACCACATATTAACGATATAAATTTATTTTTCGTTCTTTCTCATGGTGTGGTCCACTTAGACATTTGATCTTTCTAATTTTTGGTCTCATGTATTGAAATAATATTTCAAAATTGATGGACCGATTAGATAAAACAAATCTATTGCAATGGGCCCCATGGTGCCCCTTAAGCATCGTCAGTCTCTAATAAGGTCCTATGGGGAGGTATGTTTTAGCTACAGATTAAGTATGTTTTAGCTACGGATTAAATCCGTAGCTATTTAGCTACAGATTAAATCCGTAGCCATAGAGCTCTATAGACCGTAGCCTTTGCTCACTTTTTTGGTAGTGTAATTGTCGAAATTTTTTATTGTTAGGGTATCGATTTCATAGGACTTTTCCCATCATCTTTTGGACATCTTTACATCCTCCTAGCCTTGGATTCTGTTTCAAAATAGGTGGAGGTGATTCCTTGTAGAACTAATGACTAAAAAGTAATTCTATCATTAAAAAAAAAAAAAAACAAATTATGTTTTCAAGATTTGGAATGCTGAGATCTATAATCAATGATGGTAGTTCACACTTTTATAATAAGTCATTTGAGAAATTAATGAGAAAATATGGTATTACACACAAAGTGGTACACCCTATTATTCACAGACAAGTGGCCAACCTGAAGTTTCCTATAAGGAGATCAAACAAATATTAGAGAAAAATGTGAATCTAGAATGTAAGGACTGGTCTTTAAGACTAACCGACGCAATGTGGGCTTATATGACCGCTTTTAAAACTATTATGGGAATGTCTCACTATAAACTTATCTTTGTAAAAGCTAGTCACTTAACAGTGGAATTGGAACAACCATATTGGGGGCATAAAGAAGAACAGTTTTGACATTGACAAAGCTAGCACACTACGTAAACTCCAGCTTGTGGAGTTTGAAGAAATTAATTAGGAAAGATGCATATGACAATATGAAAATATACAAGGAGAGGATGAATGTGATCGTAACACCCCACACTTTCGGTACTCTGGTGTGACCATTAAGACCTAGGATAATATAAACACAAATCTAACTTAAATAAATGATTCTGACCATTGAATCATTCATCTTAGATCTGGGGGTATGAACAACGACATCCACAACATTGTGTCTATCTCTCAAACACTTGACTTTCCTAATCCAACCATCAGGCCATACTGAAACTAAATTATAAATCACCAGAATCGGGACCAAACGCAAAGATCCACCAAACATTTAATCCGTAACTAGCAATGGAAGCTATTTAATCATTGGATTAATATGGATTGACAACTTGAATGGTACGCTTCCTGATAGCCCCTAGGCCTGTCCTATCAAGAATTAGGAGACCCCTCACCTCTTGAGGAAGGGCAGCAAAGGAGGAGAGAAGGACAGATTCTTGTCTCCCGCAACCCAGATTTGCCATGCCATCCGCCGGTCCATTTCCTTCTCTATAGATATGCTGAAATTCAACATTACAGGAGGAATTAAGAAGCCTGATTCTGTCAATCCAACTCTTCCATTTCCAACCCGGAGAAACACTTCCCTGCAGGAACCTGACCACCAACAACGAGTCGGATTCAATGATTATATTGTTGAAACCATGATTGATGCAGTGGGCTAGGCCATCATGAATTGCACGTATCTCCGCCCTGGTATTAGAGGCGATGCCGTAGCCCGCATAAAAAGCAAAAAGGACCTTCCCGTCGTCAGCCCTGCACACTCCTCCCCCTCCTGCCACTCCCGGATTACTCCGAGATGCACCATCCACATTAAGTTTAACCCACCCAAGTGGTGGTTTCCTCCACCTCACTACTTGGGGAGTTTTCATTCTCAAGGGGAGTTTTTCTTTTCTTAGCTTAGATGTGAATTTGGGATATGATAAGCGGCTTGTATAGGGTGTTCTGGCCGCCCGAATGTGGGTCTGATGGGGTGTGGCCCATCCTTTTGTGCTGCCCCTGGTTTTGTATAGCTCTGTTTTGATGAATGAAAAGCTGCAGTTTAATTTTAAAAAAAAAAATTATGGATTGACAACTCAAAACCGATCAACCCATTGGATTTCAAAAACTTGTAACTAAGTGTAAGTGTTATAATGTGTAAAGCACACCTTGTTTGTCAAATTTCATTTAGACAAAACGGTTTTCGAAGTGGCCTTCTAATGTCGATCAAGATAGAAAGTTCAAGCTCTACTAAAATTCAAGTCAAGTAGAAGATCAAGATGGAAAGTTCAAGTTAAGTTCTACTAAACTTCTAGTAGAAGATCAAGCTTCATCTTGATATTCAAGTTCTATTGAAGAACCTAGTTAAAGATCAAGCTCCATAAAGTTCAAGCATCCAATCTACTTCAAAGTTAGTCATTTCAGGTATAATAAACCCTAGAAAGACCTTAGGTTTAGGTACTTTCAAAATCTACTTTAAATGAGTTTTTATGCTTATAGTTGGCTAAGGTTCGACTAGTCTAAGTTGTGGCTTGACTAGTCCAAATTTTTTTCGACTAGTCAAAGTACAAATTGAAGTAAAACAGATTTTTTGTTACACATTCGACTAGTCGAGGAAGCTGCTCGACTCGTCGAAGGTGGGCCTTCGACTAGTCGAGAGTTGCTCGAATCGAAGTCCAGCAACTGAATTGGTTCGAATTTCTGGCACCCTCGTCCAGTCGAAGACCATGCTCAATGAGTCGAACAGGGCCCTAGACCAGGGCCTTTGACCAGACAAAGATCTGTTTTATCTTATGCCTCTTAAATTTGAAAATTTATTGGAATGGAATCCGGTTCTTAGACGAGTCGAAGACTGTCTTAGACGAGTCAAAGCAACAACTTCTTTGCCTATAAATTAAGACTTTCTCTTAATTTGAACATACAATTAAAGTCTATTAAATCCTTCTACAAGAGAGAGAGAAGCCCCTGTTATATTCAAGCTATTGCACGGTATTTATTAAATATTTTTAATAGCTTTTAGTTTAATTCCTTGATCTCTTATACTGTTAATTTTATTTTAAAAAGAGAGTAAATACTCTTTTTTTTTTTTTTTTTTTTTTTTTTTTTTTTTTTTAAAGATCTTAAAGGAATTCAAACAAGTAGACATTGGTTTGAATCTATTTAAAATCAATCTAAAACTTTGAACCCTTGTCTATATGACTGAACATTGAATGATCTACATTCAAGAGAAGTGGTTCTATGGCTACATCGACTGATACGTCTTCAAAGGTGAAGATAAATATATAATTCTTTTGTATTTTAGTTTTATTGAGATAGCCAGAAAAAATCTTTGTTGGTTTTCCTGAGATAGCTAAAAAATCTCAGTGAGGGATTTTTGTTTGTGATAGCTCTCTAAAATCACAACTGTATCAGGTTTTAAAGTGTTCCTGTGAAAACCTTATTTATAGTGAAAGCCAATATCATGTGGAGAGTGATTATTGGGAGTGGAGTAGATGTGGCTGTTTAAGAACAGTTATTGACACACCAAACCACTATAATTCTTGGTATTGTGGTGAATGCCTTTTATGTTTATGTGGTGAATGGTTGTAATTTCTTTAAGTCAAAGTGGTGAATGCTTGTAGTAGTTTAGCTTTTATTTACTCTTGCTTGGTTTGGAATTTTGATTCTTATAAGTTTCGTGAAATAAGGTTGTCCTACCTAAACTTGTTTGGGTGAATGTTGTCCTTGAATCAACGTTTCAGTACTAGTGCAATTGAGACCTCTGATTTATTTATTATTTCTGCACTTTATTTAATTATTTGGTATAGTCCTATTCACCCCCCTCTAGGATTGTTTAAGCTCTCGTTTTCAAGTGGTATCAGAGCTAAGTTGCTCATTTTTTTAGATTAAGTTCCTAGAGATCTAGAGCTCTATCATGTCAAATTTCGATAGTTTGTCTATTACCAGGCCACCACCTTTTGATGGCTCTAACTATGCATACTGGAAAACTAGAATGAGGAATTTTCTAAAGTCCTTAATTGAAAGTGTGTGATAAGCCACTGTAACCAAATGGAAACCTCCTACGACTGAGGTAGTAGCCGAAGATGGAACTAAGTCTATAAGAGAAATTGCATTCTACTTATGGACTGGAACTCAGAAAAGTGAAAGCAATGCTAGTGTTAAGGCCTTAAATGTCATAACTTGTGCTCTATCGCCTGATGAATTCAAAAGAATTTATTTCATGCGATATAACTAAGCAAGCTTGAAATATTCTTGAAATGACACATGAAGGAACTACTATAGTCAAAAAATCAAAAGTTCAAATCCTTATTACTAGATTTGAGGAAATTCATATAGAAGAAAATGAAACTTTTATGGACTTCTATACGAAACTAAATGATATAGTAAATTCCATGTGAGGTCTAGGAGATGGAATCCTAGAAAGCAAGGTTTATGCAAAAATACTGTGATCGCTTCCTGACAGATTCAATTATAAGGTTACTGCCATATAGGAATTAAGAGATACTGATCATATGAAAGTTGAAAAGCTAGTTGGCTCTCTCCAAACATATGAGTTGAATTTTAAAGCTCTTAAAGGTAAGTCTATTGCTCTTATATCTTCTAAATCTGTTTCAAAAGAAAATAGTACTAATTCTAATTTTAAAGAAACTGAAGATGATATGACAATGCTAGCTAAGAAATTTTATAGAATTTTCAAAAACAAGAAAAAAATCAGATTTTCAAAAACCATCTGAGAAAAGAAAAGGGAAATCTAACTCTTAGAAATTTAAAACAATGGACAATCAATGTTTCGACTATTATAAATACGGGCACTTGGCAAATAAATGTCATAAAAGGGATAAGTCAAAAAGAAAGGGCGTGATAGCTATTTGGGATGAATCATCTGATTCTAAAAGTTCTTCTGAGTCTGATGAATCAGAACAAGAAAATGTAACCACAAATGATGTGAAAGCCCCTATGACTATATCCAGAGTCACCTCCTCAGATAGCTGTAATATATATAACTATGAAAATCTCTGGAGTGACCCTGAAAATAAAACTGAAGATGATTTTCAATACGCCTATAATGCCCTATATAGGGAAAGTTACAAAATTGTTGTTAAATTGAAAATTCAAAAAGAGAAATATGCTATATTAAAAGAACTTAAAAACAATGTTTTAGAAAACTCTGATCTATCAGACTCTTGAAAAAACAAAATTAGATCTAAATTTCAAATCATCAGAGTTGCAAACAGTTAAAACTAAAAATGGAAAACTAAAACTTGAAGTTTCTTGACTTTTGAGTTCTAAGGAGACTTGAAGATATGCCTATGGAGACCCAAAAATGGTAAATTTGTTAATGTCATCTAGAAAATATGATGACAAGTCAGGTCTGGATTATATAAAAAAATGATTCCTTGAAAATTAAGAATACACCTCCTACATTTGTAAAAGGAGAATCCTCAAACTCTAAAGGTAAGAACTTAAGAGATTTTGATCAAAATGATTTCAAAAGCTCAAAACTCCTTCATGTTCCTAAAATTAACACGAATGTTATCAGCTATAGAAATTAAAGATATAATAAATCACCTTTAACTGAAAAATTCTTGGACCTACTCAAAGAGCTTTTAAAATCCAACTCAGATGGAATCGGAGTTAATAGAAAGTGGAGAAATTCCAACTCCCAAAAACAGAAAAAATCCAATGGTACTCCTAAATCTAGAACCATAATAAAACGGGTTCCAAAGGTTACATGTCTTGTTACCCACACAACTTCCAAAGCCATGAGTCACTCAAAATGGTACCTGGATAATGGATGTTCAAGACATATGACAGGTGGCAAAGTGATATTCACCAACTTTAAAGAAGTAAACAACGGTTCAGTTACTTTCAGTGATGGAAGCAACTGCAAAATCATAAGCCAAGGTACGGTTCAACTTCTGAACCTCCCTCTCTTTGAAAATGTACTTTATGTTGAAGGTTTAAAATATAACCTCTTAAGCATATCTCAAATCTACGATAATAAACACAGTATAAAATTTTCAAATCACGGATGTGAGATTACAAATGAAAAGGGTTGTGTGATATTAAATGGTCGTAGGACTTCTGAAAATTGCTACATTATTGATGACTCATGCTCATCTAACTATTCATGTTACATCGTCCAAACAGACAAGACCGAATTATGGCATAAATGTCTTAGACAGGTTAAGTTTAGAGATCTTTATAGATTAAGCAAGAAAGATCACATTCATGGCTTACCCAAATTTAAAACGGTAGAAAAAAATTTGTGGCGCATGTTAGATTGGTAAGCAAATTAGGAGTATCGACAAGAAAGTGAACTTCTTAGTCATAGCCAAACCTCTAGAACTACTCTATATGGACTTAGTGAGACCAACGAGAACGAAGAGTAGAGGTGGAAAGAAGTATTTTCTGGTCATTGTTGATAATTTCATCATATTTACTTAGGTAGCCTTCTTAAAATCAAGTACTCTCAATGAAGTCAGAAAAATTCTAAAAAGAATTCAGACTGAAAAAGAGGTACCGGTGATCAAAATTAGAAGTGATCATGGTACTAAGTTTGAAAATAGGAATTTTAATAAGTACCATAATGACCATGGTATATTACATGAGTTCTCTACTCTTAAAACACCTCAATAGAATGGAGTTGTTGAAAGAAAGAATAGAGTTTTACAGGAAATGGCTAATGTAATGCTAAATAGCATGAACTTACCGAAAAATTTATGGACTAAAGCTATTAATACTGCTTGCTACATTATAAATCATGTGTATGTTAAAAAACCTAAAGATAAAACAACATATGAATTATGGTTTAATAAGAAACCAACCTCAAAATATTTTCGGACTTTCGGAAGTAAATGTTTCATTTTACGAGATTGAGAAAATTTGGGAAAGTTTGAAGCCAAGAGTGATGAGGGAATATTCTTGGGTTATATTCTAAATAGTCGAGTATACCATGTTCTTAACAAAAGAACAGAGGTGATTCAATAATCTATTAATGTAGTGATTGACAATCACATGATCACACCCACTCGAGGACAAGATAATGATGAAGTCCACATTATAGATACACCTGACTCTTCATCTAAATTAGTTAATACTGAATCAAGAGTAGTCAAAGACCATCCAACTGATCAGATATCGGGTAACCCTTATACTGGTGTTCAGACAAGAAGACAGGTAGAAAACATCTGTAATTATATCTACTTCACTTCTCAAATTAAACTGACAAATATAAATGAAGCGCTTGTCGATGAAAGTTGGATATCTTCTATACAAGAAGAGTTAAATCAATTTGTCAGATATGATGTTTGGTACTTGGTTCCTAAACCTTCCGATAAACATCTAATTGGAACCAAATGGATATTTAAGAACAAATCTAATGAAATGGGGAATATCATTAGAAACAAGGCACGACTAGTTATACAAGGATACACTCAGATAAGAGGTATTGATTATGATGAAACCTTTGCACCAGTTGCCCGGCTTGAATCCATAAGATTATTTATCTCAATTATATGTCATAAGAAAATCAAAATATATCAAATGAATGTCAAAAGTTCATTTTTAAACGGTGATCTACATGAGGAAGTATATGTTGAACAACCTAAGGGTTTTGAGGACCCTAAACTTTCAAATCATGTATACCGTCTTAAAAAGACACTTTATGGTATGAAACAAGCTCCCAGAGCATGGTACGAAAAACTGACTAAATTCTTACTTAGTCGCAACTTTATCATGAGAAGTGTTGATAAAATCTTATTCGTCAAGAAATATAATGATCATATATTAATTGTTCAGATCTATATTGACGATATTATTTATGAATTTACATGCACTAACTTGTCTATTGAGTTTGTAGATCTAATAAAATCCAAGTTTGAAATGAGTATGGTTGGAGAACTAAATTACATTCTTGGATTACAAGTAAAATAATATGAAGATAGTATATTCATCTCACAAACTAAGTATGCCTTGAATCTTGTAAAGAGATTTGGGTTTGAGAATGAGAAAAAGTTTGATACTCCTATGAGTACAACTTTCAACTCTAAAGATGAATCATGTAAAGTATAGACTCTCGCTTATATCTGAATATGATTGGTAGTCTTCTATACTTAACTACTAATAGACTTAATATTTCTTTTAGCGTTGGAATATGTACTAGATATCAATCTAATCCTAAGGAATCACTTCTAATCACTGTTAAACGGATAATCCGATATGTTGCAAGTACTGCTAACTTAGGTCTATAGTATCTTAATGATACAACTATACAAATTGTCCGATATACTGATGCAGACTGGGCAGGAAATATTTACGATAGAAAATTTACCAGTGGTGGATGTTTCTACGTAGGGAACTATTTAGTTTCCTGGCTCAGTAAGAAACAGAACTTTGAATCTCTCTCAACAACTGAAGGCGAATATATCGTAGTTGGTAATCCTTTCACCCGGTTGATATGGATGAAAAGAATGTTAGCTGATTATGGTATTGCACAAGATATAATGACATTATACTGTGATAACTCAAGCGCAATTAATATATCAAAAAATCATATTCAACATTCTCGTACGAAACATATCAATATTCAATACCATTTTATTCGAGAATTAGTTAAGGACAAGAGTATTGCATTAGAATATATTCAGACTGAGAAGCAGCTTGCAGATATTATGACAAAATCGCTCAACAGGAATAGATTTTCTAAGTTAAAGTATGATATTGGTTTGTGTATTTTTAATTAATTAATCATGTTATTTATGCATTTATTATTATTATTATTATTATTATTATTATTATTATTATTATTATGTTTATATGCATAGCATGTAAATAAATTAAAAAATTTTAAATAAAATTTTTTAAAATTGTGGCCTGCTCGACCAGTCGAGTACATCCTCGACTAGTCGAGGATCGTGGGTTTGCACAATAAAGGAAATCACTTTTTTACTTCATTTCTCACATTCTTCTTCGACTAGCCGGTACTTCTCTCGACGAACCCATCTCCTAATCTTCGTTGTAAGTGATCCTTTTTCATTTTCCTTCTAGATTTGGGTTGATCTTTGCTAGTCTATCTTGTATTTGTGGTGTGTTTATGATTTCCAACCTTTTTGTAGTGGGTTTGGAGCAAAAATCTGATCTATACTCAACCCATCTACTTACCTTAATCTTCTTTTGTGTAATACTAAATGGAGCATCGTACTAAGAGGAAGACAACTCGTAAGGGCCATAGCAGCTCCTCATCTAGGTCGACTCTCGTTAGTGTGAGAACCCTAAGGGGCCCCGAAGAAGATTCGGAGCATGTCAGAGATTTCCTCACTAGAGAAATTATAATAGAAATGATTGTGAATGTTGATCACATTGCACCATTTCAGCTTGTGCCTATCCTTAACAATATTGGTTAGGAAAATATTCTTGGTTGGGGCGGAGCAACTTACCGTTCCATTGCACAAGCCATGTATGCCTCCATGAGCGACATGTCCCTTGAAAATATTACTTTTACAATTAATTTTAGAGAAGGGACAGTCACTATTGATCGCCACTTGATTTCAGCTTTGACTGAAATAGCCATCAATGATTATGGAATTCCTATTGTTGGTCTTACCGATAAAATTACTCATACTGAGCAACAGGCGATCACTCGTAGAATATGTCACTTTGATGCTGAATGAAAATCTGGTAATGCTCTCCGTGCTAACCAGATGCTTCCCAAATATTGCTTCCTACATCGAATCTTTACGTCTAATGTTTATCCAAGATTCGGGAATAAGTCTGAGCTTACTCCCTTCATGACTTGTGTCCTTCATTCTGTAGTTATTGGTATTCCAATATGTCTTCCTTCTTTAATGAGCCATTTGATCATTCAATTCTGTATTCATCCTGGTCATGGTTCGATTCCTTTCGCCTATCTCATGACTTGCATTGCTCTTTATTGTAATGTCATTATCCCTTCGACCGAGGCACCAGAGTCACAATTACCTTTTAATAATATAAATTTGAACAAAATGAATCTAAAATTTCTTCTGGGCCAGTGAGATGAAGCGCTTGCATCAGAGGACACGTTGATGGACGATATAGTTGCTGAGCTTGATGAGTCAGATGATCCAACTGATCCAGACTACAACCTTCTCAGGTTGAGGATCGGCTAAAATCCTTAGAGGAAAAGGTTATTGAGTTGAAGGTCTCTCAAGACAATCTAGTATAAAATAAAAAATCTTCAATGAAATACATGCTAAACTATTTTCATCGCATCACCAAAAGTTTGCACCAAATTGATCCTTCCGTCCTCCTCCCTCTTCCTCTGGATCTGACTAAGTTTGTTTAAGTTTTTTTATTGGTCTGTAAAACTTAATACTTTGTGTGTTTGCTTGATGACCTTTTTTTACTCTACTAAACTCCTTGATTACTTATTTCCCTTAACTTGACATTTTCAGATGCTTATCTCCTAATCTATTCATCACTTTATGTCTTCATTTATTTACATTGCTATGATTATTTGAATGTCTTATCTAACTGTTAGTGAATACATTTCTTCCCTTGTCAACTAGTGACAAAAAGGGGGAGAGGATTAGTTATTACATTTAATCTGTAACTAGCAATGGAAGTTATTCAATCATTGGATTAATATGGATTGACAACTCGAAACCGATCAACACGTCGGATTTCAAAAACTTGTAACTAACTGTAAATGCTATAATGTGTAAAGCACACCTTGTTTGTCAAATTTTATTTAGACAAAATAGCTTATGAAGTGGCCTTCTAATGTCGATCAAGATAGAAAGTTCAAGTTCGACTAAAATTCAAGTCAAGTAGAAGATCAAGATGGAAAGTTCAAGATCAACTAAGATCAAGATAGAAAGTTTAAGTTCAGTTCAAGTTCTACTAAACTTCTATTAGAAGATCAAGCTCCATCTTGATATTCAAGTTCTATTAAAGAATCTAGTAGAAGATCAAGCTCCATAAAGTTCAAGCATCCAATTTACTTCAAAGTTTAGTCATTTCAGGTATAATAAATCCTAGAAAGACTTTAGGTTTAGGTACTTTCAAAATCTACCTTAAATGGGTTCTTATGCTTATAGTTAGCTAAGGTTCGACTAGTTTAAGATGTTGCTCAACTAGTCCAAGAATCTCTCGACTAGTACAAGTACAAATCAAAGTAAAACAGATTTTTTATTACACCTTCGACTAGTCAAGGAAGTTGTTTGACTCGTCGAAGGTGGGCCTTCGACCAATCGAGGGTCACTCGACTCGAAGTCCAACAATTGAATTAAGACCATGCTCGATGAGTCGAATAAGGTCCTCTACCAGTCGAGCAGGGCCTTCGACCAGTCAAAAATTCATTTTATCTTATCCCCCTTAAATTTGAAAATTTATTGGAACGGAATCCGGTTATTAGACGAGTCGAAGCAACAACTTCTTTACCTATAAATTGAGGCTTTCTCTCAATCCAAAAATACAATTAAAGTCTATCAAATCCTTCTACAAGAGAGAGAGAGAGAGAGAGAGAGAGAGAGAAAGAGAGAGAGAGAGAAACCCCTGTTATATTCACGTTATTGCATGATATTTATTAAATATTTTTAATGGCTTTTTGTTTAATTCCTTGATCTCTTATGCCGTTAATTTTATTTTAAAGGAATTCAAACAAGTAGTCATTGGTTTGAATTTATTTAAAATCAATTTAGAACCTTAAACCCTTGTCTATATGACTGAACATTGAACGATCTACATTTAAGAGAAGTGGTTCTACAACTACATCGACTGATACGTCTTCAAAGGTGAAGATAAGTATATAATTCTTTTATATTTTGGTTTTATTGAGATAGCCAGAAAATTTCTTTGTTGGTTTTCATGAGATAGTCAGAAAATCTCAATGAGAGATTTTTTTGTTTGTGATAGCCCTTTAAAATCACAAATGTATCAGGTTTTAAGGTGTTCCTGTAAAACCTTATTTATAGTGAGAGCCAATATTACGTGGAGAATGATTATTGGGAGTGGAGTAAGTGTGGCTGCTTGAGAATAGTTGTTAATACACCGAACCACTATAATTCTTGGTGTTGTGGTGAATGCCTTTTATGTTTATGTGGTGAATGGTTGTAATTTCTTTAAGTCAAAGTGGTGAATGCTTGTAATAGTTCAACTTTTTTTTTTTTTTTTTTTTAAACTCTTGCTTGGTTTGAAATGTTGATTCTTACAAGTTTCGTGAAATAAGGTTGTCCGGGTCCTTACTCTTGCTTGGGTGGTAGACTCTCGGGAGGTTCAATACCCCGGCAAGGGTTCGAGTACCCATAGGTGGTGAAATTCCACTAGGGCATGAGTGTGTGGGTGTGTGTGCACATGGGTATATAAAAAAAAAAAAAAAGATTAAAAAAGAAAATAAGGTTGTCCTACCTAAACTTGTTTGGGTGAAGGTTATCCTACGAATTAGTTTGAATCAACGTTTCAATACTAGTACAATTGAGACAGCTAATTTATTTATTATTTCTGCACTTTATTTAATTATTTGGTATAGTGTCCTATTCCCCCCCCCCCCCCCCCCCCCCCTTAAGACAGGTTTAAGCTCTCCTTTTCACAAACTACTAAGGATTTTAATTAAATCATTTTGTGTCCCACTTATTTACTTAATCCACCTTAAAGTAGGGGCTTAGGCCTAAGAATTTTAATTATCAAACTACTACAATTACATAACCATTGGAGTTGCATTAATAAACACTTAAACTATGAAGTTCATTTGGTGTGACCCACCTAAGCCTTGAATATGCCTTATCTTTGGTCGGATGACTTAATAGGGCCTGCGAAATGTGATGAACGGAGTAGATCTATCAAAACGCCAATATGAACCCCACTTTGTGTGGTGCATGTGCATAGTTGGTGCACACCAACACCGCACCGAGCATGTTAGACCGGTCAACATGGTTTGACCCAACATTTTCGAAAGAGAGTGTATCTCTTTTTTCCCCGCCCTCATCAGTTTTAAACACAGTGAATGCTGTGATGAGGTGAGGTTGTAACACCCTGGTTCTCATAACTCGAGTATGTTCGCTCGAGTACGAGAACCCAAGGGTTACGTTATGAAATGAATTATCATACATTTAATTAATAGCAAATTTCATAACATCAAGAAAGATAATTGCTGCATAATCTAATAAAAATGAAATTAAAAGAGTTCAATATACGTGAATGGAGAATAAGACATAAAAGTGAAATCAAAATAAACTAAGGATGTCAAGAGTAATAACAATGAAGTTTACTACGAGTAAGTGGAAGCAAAGATATGAAAGTGAAATCCCTCAACAGGGGATTTTAATTACAATCCTAAAAATGTAATCAAAATAGAAAGTCTGAAGTACGAAAGCAAGTAATCCTATGATATCAATTAAGCTCCAACGGCACAACCATATCAGCATACGGGTCCTCCTCGCCATACTCCTCATCAGCAATCCTAGGAGTCCCATCATAGGTGCCACCCTCTGCCATCAAACCTATGTCTATTTAGTGCAACCGCACGATTGGGTGAGTAAAAACTCAGAGGTAATTTCCCTCAAAGATTCAAGTATATTAAATCATTCCAATGTAGATTAAATTATCATATCTATTTCATAATACAATAATACCATATATACATATGCATGGATGTATGAATGTATGTTTAAGTCACAGATCTGGGGATGTACATCCAGCTGTCAAAAGAAAAGGGTCGCCCACAGTAGACTGACTACCTAAAAAAGACCATGTAAGTGAGTGCGCCCAAGGATGTCTAACCTCCTAAAAAAATACCCAGGATACACCTGAGGAGGTTCTAAACCTAAAAAAGCCTAATGTAAAAGGTAAGCGGCCTATAGTGGTGCAAATGTACATATCCTAATGGTCAAACTTAGGTGATAGAACCTTTAACAAACCCAACAGGATGTGAGTTACGATGAACACTCGATAAAGCTCACATGTCATGCGTGGATGTTATGCATCATGATATCTATATACATTTCTTTGATTGAACAAGAATGCTTTTTAAATTGTAGATGTGGACAGGTCGTAAGATTCTTAGCAAAAGATCAAGCATCCATCCATGAGTCAATATGAACTTCCATGATTTCTTTAAACTCAAAGGAGCACTCACCAAGTGTCATGTAGATTTCCAAGTGGAATCAGATCATTTGGATCATTTAAGAGCCCTTCTTCATTCCTTAAAAAGGGCATACCATGTACCTCCTTTATATAGCTCACACTGCATAATGAAATGAGAGTTGTAAGGCTCAAATCGTGTCATTAGAAATACATCCATAATGTAGATATGACAATAGAAATTTTAATCCCATGGTTAATCAGTAGTAATCATGAAAGATGGGATTCCAAACATTACTTTGTACACTACTTAGAAACTAATTCTCATTCACCATATTTTAAGATCTACCCACATGATAGAGTCAACTAAATTGGAAATTAGAGAATATAGAAAACAATGAAGGTAATTCTTCACCATACAATTCATAGACAAATTAGTATGAACATTTCCGTTTCTCGTCATATCTAGTAGAGATATACTCATAGGTAAATAATCATAAATGTGGCACAGAAATTATAAAACAATACTTCATACACATGATTAATGAATATAGAATTTGTGAAATAGGGCATTAAAAGAGTTACTTTATGAAAATCAACACAACTAGGAATAAGAAGAATGAAACTAGAACTTATGATTCTCTAAAATTCTCCACATTTGGGATTTAAGCTAACATGGAAATTAATAAATGGAAGAAGCAATGGGGGATGTTCCTCACCTTGGGTGGTTGTTATCCCTGATTTGGATGTCCTTATGAGGTGAGTCAAATAGTCCTAAAATTTAGACAATTGCAAGCTTAAGACTTCTAGGTATTACTCACATATGAGATATTAGTAATGTGAACTTTAATAATTACTCACTTGTATTGTATTTGGTTGAAGGGAGAATACTCTTCTAGGTAAACCACTGCAAGTAGTATCTGCGTAGGTTGTTTCAAGCTTCAGCAAGTCATTACCGAGTTGACTCAGCTGGGATTTTCAATTAACATACAGTTTGAGTTAAAGTTCAGGAAATTACTTATAATGGTATGAAAATCATGTCTCCCTTGATCTGATGAGGTTCTCTAAGTCCTCCTGAGATGAGTTTTAACGCAATGTCAATGGTGGGTTCAATTTCGACTCAGTAAAGGGATTGGATGAGTTGACACGTAACTGAGTTGAGAGAAGTTTCAAATATAGGTAATGGAGTTCTGAATTTTTATTTTTTATTTTTGTATAACTGGATGGATGTTGATCTCGTCTGCTGAAGGAGATAGGCTGGGTTGTATCCCGATCTTAATCTGCCGTGGTCAGAGAACTCGTTCACGGACTCAATTCAAGTCGGTATTCAACATCTTCTGGAGCGTTTTGGGAAGCATGAGTTCGGACGGTGGGGTCGGCTTTATCTGGCCGTTCAGGGAAAAATGGCCCTGACTCTGTCTGGAATCAGCACTATGACTCGATCGTGCTGCAACCCAGTTGAAACGGAGTGGTGCGGTTAGAGCTTAGGGCGTCTAGTCGGTGAGTCTGCACAGGGGTCTGGTCGGTTCATCAATTCGAGTAGATGATCAGTGACTCGATTGAGGATTTACATGATGGTATTATTGAAATGGAAATGCAGACTTGGTGGGCTTACAGATTGACGAGAGCTGGATGTGGAAGAAGTAACGTGTTGGCATGAAGTTGACTCAGCTGGTGCGGACTGAGTTTGGTATGCGTCAGCAGCACTTGCCTCTGACTTCTTCTTCTCTACACTATCTCCTCTTCTAATTTCTCTTCTCTTATGATAATAGGGTGTGTCGGAATCCAACTTCGACTCACTTTTTACGGTGACTGCTTCGAGTTGTAGCAGTGGCTCGCAACTCGCTCCAGCGGCTGATTTCTCTCTCTCTCTCTCTCTCTCTCTCTCTCTCTCTCTCTCTCTCTCTCTCTCTCTCTCTCTCTCTCTCTGTCTCTCTCTCTCTCTCTCTCTCTCTCTCCCCCTTATCTCTTTCTCTCTATCCTTTCTGAAACTTTGCCCTAAAAATCCAGCCATTTATAGGCTCCTGTCCACTTCTAGAGATTTCTAATCCTAATCACGGGATTAAATATAACATTTGCGGAAAAAGTTAGTGAAATCCGATCAGATGCTTCTAAATCTTAGTTTAATACATGCATCGATCCAGACCGTCTTTCCAGAGATGTTTCTGACAGGGTGGGTCATGCATTGATTGGTTTAGATTGGTGTAAGGGTTGTTATTAAAGAAGGTGGGTTCCACGTCCATTTTAGAGAAGATGATCAGCTGATCATGGCATTTTCGCATGGGTCGGTTGATCTTAAGATCTGATGAGTTTAAACAGTCAAGATGCTGCCCAGGAGGCTCGTGGGTCCCATTCTATGAAGAAATAGGGGCCGTTAATACATACCTTTTCAAAACGGAGATAACGCACGCTGTTGTGAAGTTCTCGTCAAAATCTCTGTTTGCTACGAGATTTTTGAGTCGCCCTAAATCCTACATCCCAGATCACTCGTAGGAGGCTTCTAGAAGGTGGGGAAACGACTGTGATTCATCGTTTCTTAAAAAGGAAAGATTCCTTCCGCCTTTCGCCGGATAGGGAGTTATTTCCGGAATTGGTACGCGTGATGTGGACTCTGGCTGACAGCGTGGACGAGCTCCGAGTGTTTGGGGCGAACGAATCTGCCAGCGAGGAGTCACTGATGTGGAACAGTTGGTGAGAATCGCCACACCTGGCGAGGGAGTCGGCATTGCTTGACTGGGTGGACGATCGTACACATGAGAGTGTACCACCACGTGTAAAACGACCATGGTTATGGTCGGTAGGCCCCACCAATCATGATGGACAGTCTTGATCATGGAGATGGCCCCTGATGGTGGGCCGTTTAGGGGTTTGAACGAACTCGGTCGTTTGAATTCCAGTCGAGCAGCAAAAATGGGAAGAAATCCCATCTTTTTTGGGATTTCCTCGGGTCAGACCCGCTTTGATTGTGCGTGTGGTCCCATGCACAATGCCCGCTTTGACTCTGCGTGTGGTCCCATGCACAAGGGGTGCACGTGGGTCTGTGCACCTGCACTGACTAAGAATGTGGCCCTCGATGATCGGTGAGATCTGCACTGTCAGCTCATCCTAGCCAGTCGATTATTTGTCTATGGTCAAAGATTAGTTAGATTCAAGGTTTAGATGGGTCTCATTTGGGAGTTTATCACTACCATACAACTGATGGATTGCTCCCATGCAAAGCAGAAAGTGGAAAAAGAAGCGAGAGAAGTAGCCACTATCCTAAGCTGTTCGTTGTAACGGCTAGGGGCGGTCTAGAGCGAACCCTAAGCCTATAAAGGGGTCCCTATTGTCTAGGGATTCCCACTAAGAAATTCAGAGAGAGGGGGAGAGAAACCAGGTGAGGATAAAGGAGAGAGTGCGAGCACTACCACTGCACCCGTAGCCCTGCTGCGTCAGTCGACTTGAATCGGGATGACTCAGGGGCGAGTTGGGGTGGTCCAGTAGCCCTGGTTCTTGGGGGATACAGGAAGGAGAGAGAGAGAGAGAGAGAGAGAGAGAGAGAGAGAGAGAGAGAGAGAGAGAGAGAGAGAGAGAGAGTGGGCGAGAGCGGAGTTGCTGGCGCAACTGGACTCGCTGTCACATCGCACTGAGTCAACCGAGTCGCTCATCTTAAGCCAAGTTGAGGCACACCCCAGCAGCTCAGGAAGAAGAGAAGAAAAAAGAGACAAAGGAGAGAAAAGAGGAGAGAAAGGGGGGACAGAGAGAGTGCGTGTGCGGCATCTACCAACTCAGGGGCTGCCCAAGTTGTCAGCATAGGCCGCATCCTAGATGAGTCCAGACCGCGTGGACTATTCGTTCACAGAGAAAGGAAAGTTGAGTGGGGAGAAAGGGAGGAAACAGAGGAAGGAAGAGGAGAAGGAGAGTTGGGCAACTGCAAGTCGGGATCGAGTCGACTCAGCCCTCACTCCATCAAGGTTCTTAATGGGAGCAGTATTGCAACATTCCGACTCTTCTAACCATGTTCGGGTCCATTTTAGTTGAGCTAGGTTTCACCATGGTAAGAAACCTCGAGTCAGCAGGGTGAAATCGAGTTGAGTCAACTCAGTTTTCATCTGCCCCATCGTCAAGTTGAGTCGGGATGAGTTGACTCAGTAAATCGATTCCCTTCTGAATTAATGATAGCTAGCTTATATTGATAGCTCTAAGAAATCTGACATGTTCTTTTTGGCAGGCTTAAACCATTACACTTAGTTGCACTGAGTTGATTTGCCGAGTCAAACAAATGCTAAACAATTCGTAAGTCAGATAAGTGATGGTCGATCCAAAAGGTGATGAATCTTTCCCCTTGAGCTTTCCTCTTCCATGTTAGCTTAAGTAATAGTTCAACTTTTATTTCAGCTGGTAATTATCTCTAATTCATGATTACTCGTGTTAATTATTGAATCTGATTATCAAAATTATATGCTTAACATTTATATGTTGTACTTGTATATCTTTCCATGCTGGTGTATTGCTTATGAATTACTTGTGGAACTTGAATTGCTACATCTATCAGTGGAAAACCCCACTTATATATGTACATCCAGACTTGGGATGTAACTTGACTTATTATAATTATAATGGATCCCCGCCTAGTGTATACTTTAATGGATTATATGAAACATTGATGTGGGCTTACCATCCATTAATTGTTGTGCCTATGTGGCTTTTTCTTATCGACATATGCCCCTTGCGGCCTTGATTATTGCATATTTTCCCTAGGCGGCTTGATGGATTATTTTGTGCGACAATGCGATGGCAAGTCCCACTTGTTATACTGTGATTGGCCACTGGTTGAGGAGGATGCCATTAAACATACTATGATGGAGTCTCATAAGTCGGGGATGGTGGAATGGGACACTATGCTCGAGCTGTCGGCCTATGCTGGGTGACGAGCCCCCCATAGTGACCTTTGTGCTTTCCTAAATTAGTTGTTTGCAAATTGAAATAATAATGGTTAGGAGTAATCATGCATGCATAACACTTGCATTTTGAATAGACTGACTGTTTGAAATGTTCATTCTCTTATTATGGATGAGCCGACTGTTTGAAAGGCCCATCCCCATGCATGAATGAGCCGACTATTTGAAAGGCTCATTCATTACTTAAGTGAGCTGACTGTTTGAAAGGCTCATTCATTGCTTAAGTGAGCCGACTGTTTGAAAGGCCCACTATCTTACTTGAGCGGGTCGACTGATTGAAAGACCCGTTCCCTTGCAAGTTGGATGAACCGACTATTTGAAAGGCTCATTCTCTTTCTTAATGGACTAACTGTTTGAAAGGTCCATTCTCTTATTAAAAATGAGTTTATTATTTGAAAGAACCGTTCTTTTGCAAATTAAGTGAGTCGACTGTTTGAAAAGCTCATTCTTTTGCCAGAATGGACCGTCTATTTGAAAGGTTCATTCCCTTATTAGGGATGAGCTGACTGTTTGAAAGGCTCATCCCCATACATGAATGAGCTGACTATTTGAAAGGCCCATTCATTACTTAAGTGAGCCGACTATTTGAAAGGCCTACTATCTTACTTAAACAGGTCGACTGTTTGAAAGACTCGTTCCCCTGTAAGTTGAATGAGCCAACTATTTGAAAAGCCCATTCTCTTGTTTAATGGACCGACTGTTTGAAAGATCCATCCTCTTATTAAAAATGGGTTAATTATTTGAAAGACCCATTCCTTTGTAAGTTGAATGAGTCTACTGTTTGAAAGACCCATTCTCTTGCTTAATATACCGACTGTTTGAAAGGTTCATCCTTTTACTGTGAATGAGCCGACTGTTTGAAAGACCCATTCTCTTGCATGAATGGACTGAGTATTTGAAAGGTCCATTCATTTGGCCAACTAGATGTGCATCACTAGTTGATGTGCATTAACGCATCCATGCACTTAAACAAGATCGCATCATGGATTGTTTTGTATGTCTTATTGTTTAAAATTATGCTTAACTAATGTGGTACTGTATAATCTTGAGGGGAATTCACACTGAGCTGGACACTCATAAAAGTGCCCTGGTTTGTTAAGTTACATGAGTGTTGAGTCAGATTGTCTATAGACCCTGATAGGAAGATCAATTCAAGCATCTGGCTCAACCGGATATGTGCAAGCTCGCCACAGGTAAATTTAAAGCCTCACATCCCATGTTCCAAAACACCAGGTAAATAAAACCCTTAAAAATAAGTTAGAAAATCATAGGGTTTTAAGGTGAGAAAACTTTTTCAAAACAGGAAAATCTCTAAGTTTTTCTTGCCTTGTCGATTTTATCGAAACACCCTCGATATGATCGACCCGCGCTGTCAAGCCCTCGATGCTTCTTCGATATCATCGAAACGAGGACCAAATATGTCTAACAACCTCACAACATATCTGGACAAATTATCGATGTATCAATACACCTATCGATATCATCGATACTCAAATCTTAAGCCCATCGAAAGTGGTTCAATAAGATCAACAGGCAGATTTTCGGCGCCCCTATTTTTTTAAAGAAAATTTCAAATTCCTTCGATATATCGATGCGCCTTCCGATATGATCTGAAATCAAATATCGATAAGATCGGAAGTCCATCGATAATATTGATCGTGGGCACGCATTTCTTTCAGCAGATATTTCATGTTAGTTTTAACTTTGATTGGGGGCCATTTGACGAAATCGATATTCATATGTCGATGATATCGAGGCCAGGTCGATTGCATCGAAACTGGACACAAACTGTCTAGAGAGCTTACTAGTAAATCTATAGGATTTATCGATGCATCGACACTGCCTTTGATATCATCGATATACAAATTTCGATGACATCGGCTGACCCTCGATCATTTCTTAAAAACCTGAAATATTTTTAGTCAAGTCTCTCTCAGTTTTTCAAGTGTCGATGGATTGAACCTATCATCGATGGAATCGTAGTTCGAAATCTGATGACATCGACCCGCTGGCAAAAGGTTTTAAAAGCGTATGACTTTGAGTTCGAGTCATCGAGCAGACCATCGATGCTATCGAGAGTATACGCTCGATGATATGGAACTCAGTTATAAATGTGACCATTTTATATCCGTTGGAACCTTTTGCCTATATATAAAGGACTTGTCTATTGTTGCTGGGAGAGAAAGTAGAGAGAGCTTTTGAGTGTTTAACCTTAGATCATATACCCAAAGCCCTTTTTCTCAGGGAAGTTCATCCTCCTATCCACCCTTACCATTGATATTTAATAGAGTGGATTAGGGAATGAACTTCCGCATTCAAGGATCCTCCAGCTACTACTTTAATGATAAATCATTCAGCTGGGATGCCTTGAATGACTAGATGATTGGAACTACTCTATCTTCCTTATAGAAAAGCCTTCAGAGAGTAGGATTCCATCATAACCTTGACCCAACTCGTCACCATATATCGGTTCATCTTTTGTATTGCGGATCAAGGGAGCAGAAGACTCTTCATCAATAAAGAGGAGGAGATCTTCGGCATTGTGCTGAACGGGACTTATCAACTTATTTGTAAGTATCTAGAGTCCAAGAGGACAATTGTGATAATTTCTTTGTAGGATTGGGTCTTAAGTGGTTCTCACCCTTTGAAGTCCTCAAGGAGGCCTGTGGCTGGAGTGTATGTGGTGGGTGCGTTGTGTGGACCCTTACTCTCTGGAGAGCATAAACATCTGGTTGAAGGTGAACCAGCAAAATCTTAGGTTTGAGGTCAACCGCTGTGAAACCTCGTGTTTGAGGTGAACCATGTAGAAACCTCCAGTATGGTCTTATGGAAGATCCTTGGCCAGTGTACTTAAACGTAGGTGCGTTGTGTTGACCCTTGCTCGTGAGAGCATAAACAGTCAGCCTCAGTGTAGGTTATGAAGGTTGAAGGCGAACCTGATTTAAAACCTTAGGTTTGAGGTGAACTGCTGTGAAACCTCCTTAGTGAAATCCGATACACTCAAGGGTTGAGTGCCATTACCGGGAGTGGTGTAGACAAGTAGTCGAACCACTATAAAAATGATTGTGTTTGTGATTGCTCTAAATCTGTGTGTGTGATTTATGTCAATGCATTCATATTTATATATCTGATCACACCCCACACACAGACATAGTCACATCCATCATAAACTAAGTTATATATATTATTATCTCTTGAATAGTTTGTGATTGGATCCTCTACCAAGCTTGGAAGCCAGTAGAGTTACATTTGAGTAATCCTGATATATTGCATATTCATAGGATTAGTGAAATATGAACTCTAAGTAAATCTGTAAAAACTTTAAAAAGTCCTATTCACCCCCCTCTAGGACATATTGATATATTCTTTCTTCAACTAGTTCGGTCTTCACTGCAAATTCAATTGGTATCAGAGAGGGTCTCTTTTTCAGGGCTTCACCGCCTAGAGAGTGATCTTGACTGAAGTTGGGAATATGGCCAAAGGAGAGGGCTCATCAGTCACTAGACCTCCAGTATTTGATGGCTCAAATTATGCATACTGGAAGGCTAGGATGCACTACTTTCTGAGATTTTTGGACCATGATGTTTGGGATATAGTTGAAAGTGGATATATGTCACCTATTGAACAAATTGTACTTGATAGTGGCACAACCATCACAAAACCCAAACCCAAAGAAAAGTGGACAGCATTCGACAAAGAAAGGCAAACATCTGAAGCCAAGGCTATGAATGCTATCTACTGTGCTGTGTCCCAGGATATATTCAATCAGATAATTATGTGTGGGACATCCAAAGAAGCAAGGGATCTATTAGTAACAACCCATGAAGGCACGAGCACTGTGAAGAGATCCAAACTACAACTTCTGACTTCACAGTTCGAAAGTCTCAGAATGGAAGAGCATGAGACGTTTATGGAGTTTTTCACTAAGTTGAATATTATTTGCAACTCCATGGGTGGATTGGGAGAAAAAGTTTCGGTACCGAGAATTTGTAGGAAAATTCTACGATCCCTACTGGAACGATTTAATCCCAAGGTTACAACAATTGAGGAGTGTAGGAACATTGATGAGATGAAAGTAGAAGAACTGGTATGTTCCCTACAAACTTTCGAATTACACTTCAAACAAATCCCTAAATCCAAAACAACTATCCTGATAACTTCTAGAGCGAAAATGAAAATGAAGATGAGGAAGTGGCTTTGCTGGCCCAACGATTCAGAAAATTCTTTCAAAAGAATCATGGTCGTCCTTCTAAGGGAAGAAAGGTAAACTATAAACCTTCTGTAGGCAAATTTGGTAAAAGAACTAAAGAACCACAATGCTATACTTGTCAAGAGTATGGACACCTGTCCACTGAATGTCCAAACCGAAAAACTAAGGGCAAGGCAATGGCTTCCACATGAGATGATACTGAGGAGTCAAATTCAGAATCTAGTGACTCAAAAAGCGATGGAGATCAGATATCATTGAAAATACTCATGGTCTCCACTGCTTCAATCATTCTCACTAAATCTGAGAACGAGAAAGAACAGCAAGCCACTAAATCATTTTCATCTGATAATGAGAAAACTGGGAAAGAAAAAGAAGAAATCAAAAAGGATAAACTACAAGATGCTTATAATCAACTCTATATTCATAGCATAAATATCCTTAAGAGACTCGGAATAACGGAAACAAAAGTAAGTTGCTACAGAAAGATTTGGATAACACATTGGAAATTAACACATAATTAATAAATGATCTACAACAATATCATATGGATAATGATAGACTTGAACGAATTAATACCTTTCTTGAAAACGAGTCTGATAAACTGAACAAACAGGTTGAACTGTTAGAAGATAAGAATAGACTTCTTTGCAATGAAAATCATACACTCCTGTTTAATCTAGAAAATTTTAAGAAGATGGCCAAGATAAACTACAAGTTTTCCCAGAGTGGCAAAAAGCTAGAAAAACTATTAGGAATGGGAAGACCTGGAAAGGATAAAAGCGACCTAGGATATGAAAATTTTAAGCCAAAGGCTGAAAATGCAGCACCTAGAACTGAAAAATCCACTGCTTCTGGAAGCAAAACCAGAACAACTCCAGTATGTCATTTGTGTGGTGATTTAGGTAATTATAAGTTTGAATGCATAACACCTAGGAGGACTCAACCTAACTCTGGTTAGAATCATGCTAACAAATTGTCAACTAGAGAAATACAGAACTTCAAAAGTCCTCTTAAGGATATGGATAGAAGCAATGCCCCTGCACCACCACCCAAATCGGTTAACAAGTTGAAATGGATAAGGAACAACTAGTTCAGATTGAGCATCAAAGATTTGAACATGTGCTAAACTGAGAATTCGTTTTGCTGAGCTTAAAATGATATATATGAGGTTCCTTGCCTCAATCTTTTGTATAAACATTCAAATGTTTATAATTTTGTTGTGTACAGTGCGTGTACATAATTTTTTTTTTGTTGAGCATACTATTGATAGAAAAATGAAAAGTATACTTAAAGAGTCGTCTGAATGCTGAAAATTGAAAATCTTCATCTTCGATATGACTGTCGATATGACATTCTCGATTTATAGATAAATGGTCGATATCATCGACGCCTCTTTAGAATATGAATAGTTGTGTGACCAAGAATGATATCGAAGACATACTCGATAGAATCGACCAACAACTTCTCGATGATATCGAAACAATGATCGATAATATCGACAGATGCCGTCCGATAAAAGTCAGCGAAGCGAAAAAGGGGGTTTATTTTCTCAAGGGTTTCAGTCATCTTCTCTGCTCGATTCTCTCGACCAAACTGTTGGAAGCCACATCGGACTACTCAAATCACTCCACAAATCGGTTAATACCCTTTTACGTCATCCCTAATTGGGTATTTTCCTTTGGTTTGTCAGGTGTGTTTGTCGTTTTTTTTTTTCCAAATCCTTCAAAATCCACTTGTCCACATGGGAAAGGACAAAGAAGTAGCATCCGGTACGGGGGAATCTTCAAGAACTACCCGATAAAAAGTCCTTGCCTCAAAAGAAAGGGTGAGGGTCCCGGAAAGTGGGATCCTTACTCGGCAAAGATCATGACAAACTTCACGTGACGGGTCCCAGACCGAATTTTCGGCACCTTCTCAACCGACACCCTCGCCTTCGACTAGCCAATGACCTACAAAATACACCGGCAGGAAACCGATCCATAAAAGAAAAGTAGACAAGGGTTGCTTAGCATTGTACAATCTGGAGCCCTTATTTGTTGCGATCGGGTGGCTGCCTATTCTAGACTTCGGGGGGTCGTGCCATCTTGAACAAACATGAAACTTCCTCGTCGCGTGTCACTCACCTATATTAGATCCTCCTTTAATTATGGTCTCTCTAAATAGTAATGATGATGTGTTGATCACTTCGGCCACCATGGCTAACATCCTCAATCTGGAAATGGCTCCAAAAGGCCTCCCTCAATTGGACCTCGACTATCCTGATGTTCGATCCATGGTAACTAAGTACTTATGTAATGGTCAAGACATCCCTTGGCATCAAGGGAAAGCGCTGAAAGCTAGGTACATGGAGCCCCGATTTCGGATTCTGCATGGTATATTCACCACAAATTATATCCAAGAAGCACCAACAGATCCGATCTCACTGGATTCATGGTCATGATAGTTTATTTTATTGGAAATGGGACAAGGATGTGCCTCCCAACTCAGCTCGTCAGTCAGTTGGTAAAAGCTGTTCATACCTCCAGTGATCTTCATCTCCTATATCCTTGGATCATCAGCAGGATATGCAATACCATTGGTTTCCCATCTACTATTGATCTGGTACTCCCACTTCAAGTCTTCAATATAAAGAACATTCGCAAAATGGACTTGAGGTTTCACGGGTATGCTGAGGACGAAGAAGAAGTCATCCAAGAAGAGGGAGCAGAAGCTGGTGCTTCTCATGCTGAGGAAACAGAGATGACGGGAGATGAATGCTCCAAACCTGATCTAGCCCCATCAACGTTAATGCCTGGACATGCCAAACGATATAAGTTGGACAACATCGGGGCAATCCAGAGGGATATGCACTCTGTGCATGAGCGGCTGACAGTCTTGGAGTGGGTCGTCCATAAAGTGCAGCAGTCTGTACAACAGCTGGTAGATTTAATGACTTGTCAACGGGACGACACAACACCATTGCACTCTATTCCATAACATTAATCCCTGAATGCTATCACACACACACACCTCCTAACTCAGTGTATGAACATTAATATCTTTTTGAACGTTCTACGCTCCCTTGAGTGCATGTAACAACTCTCTAACCCGCATGAGTTTTTTTTTTGCGATTGTATATGCCCCGATGTGGGATTGATACTGGTATTTACTTATGGGTGCCCTTACATGGGCTTGTTTTTTTTTGTTAGGATAAACTGTTAAGCTACTGTAAGACCCGTATCTTAGTCTGTATCATTACGTAGGCTTCCACGATCCTTCCAGTCGAATTCTGGCAACCCTCGACCCATATTCAACTTTTGCGAGTGATCCTAAGCTGAGCCCTGCATACCGAAGTCGACTCGATCCGAGACCTGTACATTGTCAACCGCGCCGTCACTGCGGTTCTAATTCCGCGACTCACGCACCAAACCGATACCCGGGCTAGAAGATGTAGGCCAGCGTTCGTTGCGAAGAAACACCGCGCGTTGTGAATCTTGAGGGAATCTCTACGATATTTCCCATTAATCAATGTCAAGTATACATCATGTCCCAAGTACAACAACCCATCCCTCCTTTTACAAGAATCAACCCTGTCTCTCTCCTCACCATCCCTCTTTTACCCCATTTTTAACTAAGCCCATACCTCCCATCACCTTTTCTTACAACCACCACATCATCCCATCCCTTAAGCCATTACTCTTCTCTCTCTTTCTCTCTCATTCCTTCCAAGCAATCCCTCCATGGAGACACCCCCGTCTATGTCTCCCATGAGAAGCCATGTGTGACCCACTTCCCACCTCATATCTCCACCCTCCTAAGAACATCTCGACCGTTGAAACCGTCCCTTTGGAGCTCTAGATCATGTTGATAGTGGAAGGAAGAGAAGATCAAAGGTGGGTGCTTCTCTCTCTCTCTCTCTCTTTTCTTTTTATCTGATGATATGGCATGTGGCCCACCCGGATGGACCGGACCATGAAGCATGTATTTGATCCAAGTCATTTTTAGGTGAGGCCCACTTTATATGTGTTGTTCCACACCACCCAGCCATGAGGTGGCCCACCTAAGCAGGGCCCACCTTAAATGCATTTGCTAAGCCCATAACCGTCCAGCGTCTGGACGTAAACTGGGAAAACACAAATATTACCTTGATTCATAGCATTTGGGAAGGGCCACTTGTATAGGCCCCACCTTGATGTATGTTTGTGATCTAAGCCGTCCATTCCATTCCTTAGATCATTTTAGGCGTTGAGCCGAAAAATGAAGCTGATCCGAATTTTTGATGGGCCATAGCATAGCAAACAGTGTTTTCTACTGTTGAAATTCACCCTGATATTTTTATACGCCGAAACATCGAATATTGGGCTCGTTTGGACGGTCTTGAGTTATAGAGTGTAATGGATGGGATGGATTCAGCTGATGCGGGCCCCATGTATGAAAAACCCCGTGATTTTAGTTTTTTTCAAAAAAAATAAAAAAATAAAACATACAATAGTAGGAGTCACTGCTGCTGCCGTTGTCAGAGATGCAGGCAGCGCCTGGGCGCTGGCGGCCGTGAACAAGCAGGGCCCCACGGGTCCACTGTCATGGGCCCCACCATGATGTATATTTTTCATCCAAGCTGTTCATTTGGTGAGCCCCTTCTTGAAGTGGGCCCCCTCCAAAAATCAGCCACATCCAAACCTCAGGTGGCCCACGTCATAGGAAACAGTGGGGCTGAACGTCTACCTTTGAAACCCATTTTTGGGTTCACAGAAGCTTTGGATCATGATGAAATTTGTTTTTCCTATTCACCCAGGTCCGTGCGACCTTATAAATAGGTTGGATGGAAAGCAAACATTATGGTGGGCCCCACGTGGGACCCACAACGATATATGTGTTTTATTGCCACCGTCCAGGTGGACGGTGGAGCCCACAGTGATGTTTGTGCTTCATTCACACCATCCAGGCAGACGGTGGAACCCACCTTAAATGTATGTGTTCTATCCACTGTCCATTGTCTGGACGTTCGGGCCCCTAGTGATGTATTTGTTCTATATCCACGCTGTCTGTCAGGTGGACCACACAGCAGGAATAATGAGGGATTTAACGTCTACCATTGAAACCTCCTTGTCCAGAGGTTTTGGATCATTATGAAACTTGTTTTTTTTTTTCTCCTCACCCGGTCTATGTGACCCTATCAACAGTTGGATGTCAAATGAATATTATGGTGGCCCCATGTGGGACCCACCTTCTATTTGGACGTGGATTGGGTGGACTACAACACCAGCAATATAGCTGTGTTGCGGCGTCAGTGGCTCTGTGGGTCCCACTGCTGCTGACGATGTCAGCATGTGCAGTGGCCCACCATGAGGCAGCGTTGTATCTGCATCATCCGTACTTGTGAAGCCCACGTGATTTATGTGCCACATTGTTATGTATATGTTTTGTACCCACGTCATCTATCCAGCTAATGGGTGTGGGACCACATGATATATGTGTTTTAATCTAAGCCGTCCATCTTGAGATGGTGTTGCACCATGACGTATGTGCCTTACATCCTTACCGTCCACCTGTTTTACATTCACGTTGTTCATCTGTTTTACATCTCAACCATCCATCTATTTTATATTCACGTCGTCCACCTTACATAAGGCCCATTTAATGATACTTCAGTGATGTATTTATGGCTCGTTGTTGAGGCCCACCTTGATATTATGAGGCCTATTGATACGGCCCATTTCATGTTTATGAGGCCCATTGGTGCGACCCGTTGGTGCAACCCATTGATACTGCCCAGCTTAATGTATTTATGACTCCTCCATGAGGCCACTATGAGGTATTGGTGGCCCATCTGTTAAGGCTCACTTAATGCTTATGGGACCTATTGATGCGGCCCACCTGTTATGTATTTGAGGACCATGTGCAGGGCCCACATGTTATGTATTTGAGGCTCAAGGGTTGTGGCCTAATTGTGAAGTATTGAGGCCCATGGGTTGTGGCCCATCGTGGTGTATTTATGGCCCATATGATGAGGCCCATTGTGATGTATTTGCAGCCCATAATATTGTATATCAATGCCCATTGGTGTGACCCACCTATTATGTGTATGAGGCCTATTTGGCAAGGCCCACATTGATGTGTATATATATCGCCCATGTAAGGAGGCCCACCGTGATGTGTTCGCGACCTTTGGAGAGGCCCATGTGATGTATTTGAGGCCCAGTTGCAAGGCCCACCTGTTGTGTATTCGAGGCCCAAAGTGATGTATGTTGGCCCATATGACGAGGCCGGTGTGCTGTAAATGAGGCCCATTGTGATTGTATGTTTGGCCCTATGTAGGTTATTCCTTGGGAGCAATGTTGGTTAGATGTCCACATTGATGGACAATGATGGTTGGATGTCCACTTATGACCTTCCCTTAGGCCTGGTTAGGCCCATTCTCATCATTCTCTAGTGGGTTAACCCAAATGAATGGGCCCCATTGATACTGCTTGCTCCATCATCGGTCATCCATCTTTGGACCCCGCCTTACGTCGAGATTGATTCCGATTTTTTATCGAGGCCGATTATCGTGACTGATTACCGATCGTGGCTGATTGCTAATTCTGCTTGTCGTGCTAGGGGTGCACACAGTTCGGTTTCGTCCAGTTCTGAGGTGAAACCAGAACCGAACCGTTCTTAATGGTTCTAGGAAATTCAGAACCGGAACCGGACCGTTGGCACCCTAGAACCGAACCGTTAAAACCGGTTCGGTTCCGGATCGGTTCCAAGGTTCTGGGCTTTTTATAATCCAACCCAATTGCAAGCCCATGTCCATCCATGTTGTGGTCCATTTGATGAATGGTTTAGATATTATATAAGGTGTGCAAAATGAACGGGGTTTGGATATAATAGGTACACCAGCCAATCCACTTTATTTTTAGGGTTATCTGCCAGGCTGTGATGCTGTGTTTGGGTGTGGGGCTGGTAGACAATATGTAATGTTCTCTTGAGGGAGCGGATTCACTCTCTTTCGTAGCAAGGCAAATGCGTCCGATGATCCGAACCAGGCATCCTCCGCCGTTCATTTGCACATGACCAAATAACTGGACCATCCTAATCATCTAATAAATGGATGTATCGTTTGTGGGTGTTTTTGGGCATACCTCATCAAGAGGACCCACCCTTTTTTTAAAAACGGCCTTATTGGAATACGTCACTATGTATTCGAGCAAATCTGTCTATGTAAACCAAAAGCGTGTTCCATGCCCTTGGAGTAACTGTAATCATCTGAGAACGGTTTTACGCAGTGCTTACAATACCCCAGATTTGTGGGCTCACCATGTTGTCCATAGGACATCTAGTCTGTCCGTAAGGTGTGCCCATTAAGCCTTAGCTCTCCGTTAAAAAAACAACTAAAACTATAACTAAAGTGGGCCACACTAGAAGGAACATTAATAGGTATGGGGATGCCAACTATAGGTTAGTATCTATATTACATCAAATCCATTTATTGGGTGTGACTCACGAAGTTGAAGTGGAAATAATTATAAGGTTAGCAAAAATACATCAGTTCGGTTCGAGGTTTGGTTCCACGATTCGGTTCTACGGATCAAATCCACAGTTTGGTTCTACGGATCGGTTCACGGTTCAGTTCAGTTCTACATACCCCCAAACCGAGAACCAAACTGATGTCACCGGTTCTTTGATTTTTAGAACCGGAACCAGAACCGGTCCACTCTAGAACCGGACCAAATCAGATCGTTTGGTCAGTTCCGGTTCGGTTCCACGGTTCTACCGGTTAAATGTGCACCCCTAGTCGTGGCTAATTGACCGATTACTGATCGAGGCTGATTATCGTGACTGATTACCGATCGTGGCCGAATGCCGATTCTGCTTGTCGTGGCCAATTGACCAATTACCGATCAAGGCTGATTATCATGACTGATTACCAATCGTGGCCGATTGTCGATTCTACTTGTCGTGGCCGATTGACCGATTACCGATCGAGGCCGATTATCGTGGCCGATTGCCGATTCCGAATTATCGAGGCCGATTTTCTAATTGTCAAGGTCAATTGTCGAGATCTGTGTGATGTATATATGGCCTGTATTTAAGGCCCATTGCGATGTGTATTCAGCTCATGTGTAAGGCCTAATGTGATGAATGTGAGGTCTATGTGATGAGGCCCATTGTAATACATTTGAGGACCAGGCGATGGAGTCCATTGTGATGTATATTAGGCCCATGTGAGAGGCCCATCGTGATGTGTATTAAGCTCTTGAGTCAGGCCCATGAGTGTGGTCCACCTCTTATGTATATGTGGCCTTTGGGTAAGGATCATTGTGTTGTATATTAGGCCTTTGTGTGAGGCCGTGGGCCCATAATATGTTTGGCTCTATGTGGGCCATTCCTTGGGGCAATGTTGGTTAGATGTCCACATTGTCAAGGCCGATCGTTGATACCGATTATGAGTATGTGACAGCATAGCACCATGATACATGCCCATACGCATCATCTGCATGTTTGTTATGAGATGTGATTGGCCATTGCATATGTCATTGGGCAAGATGTTTATGAGACTCCCTGATAGGTGGAGGTTATCTCACATGAGTGCACGGTATGCACAGGATTGATGCATGATTGGATTGTATGACTTATGCACTTTGCGTTGTATGTTGTGACTACTGTACACCTTAGCGATATCAGGGCTATAGCCTTCACAGGCATATTGTGGATGGCTAGATGGGACATCGAAAATGTTTAGTTCTAGCATACGGGCGCTATAGATGTCCCTGGATGAAAATTCCTAAACCTCCGTGGCCAGGAGACGCCCCAACGTCTAGACCGAGTGGATGCATATGAGCGCATGAGGGCCATATACCAGTAGGCCGCATCTCCCACTATGTCGTGGTCGGTTGGGAGGGGGTGTGACCTTATCCGCCTAAGTGAGGGGGCAATGTCTAGGTTGAGTTTGACCAACTTGAGAAATGGGTCCGCTATCGACGAGTCGGGCCCGATATTGGCAGGCGGATAGTGAGGTCTCTTTCACTTACCCAGTTGTGTGCTCGAATAGGGGCAGCAAGCTGGCGTAGAGTGTAATAGACCTCGGTGATGATCCCAAAGATGAACTGTACTGATATGCGGACTTATTGAGCAGGAGTTGCATACTCATTCATTCATTCATTCACTATCCACTCGGGCTTGTGGTGCGCAACTATTTGTTATGTGTAGCTTCGTAATGGCCAGAATTTTGGTTGGGGCGTGCGACTAACCTGAGATCAGGAGTTTACCACATTAAGTCTGACTATCCAAATTTAGGTATGGGACTGGTTTGGATAAAAGTCCCTTGTGATGGACCCCATGCCTGCGATATTACGTACTATCATCCCGACTTCACACTTCAGCATGGTCATTCCATTCACACTGTATATTGCATTACATTTGTGGCATATGACATTTTGGATTACCTGTGTTTCTGCATTTATGTGGTTTAGATACGCCATCTGATATTTGACTCTTTATGACTCCTCATTTGTATAGTTGATTTGTATTGCGTATTTTGATATTACATGACTCATGGACTTATCAGTATATTTTCGCTTACTCTGATATTGTATGATTCATGATCTTGTCAGTATTTCTGCTTAAGCCGATATTGTACAATGTATGGATAACCAGTATTTCTAGTATTGTATGAAATGACATTGTATTGAATACTTGGCACTTACCTTGTTCACACACTTATACCACCCTCTAAGCTTTTTATAAGCTTATGCACGATAGATGCATGCAGGTGATATTAGGTTACAGTAGTGAAGCATGCAGCGGTCTTTTGAAGCTTGATTTTCGATTTATGTATTTCCCTTTTTAGCATTGTACTCAAATGATTATATTAGTGGATATGTGATGATGATGTTGCCTTTGTGAATTGGGTAATCTTGTGGTTATGCTTATTGCGAGTTAAATGTACAAAAAAAAAATCATCCTCGTAGGATCCCAGGATCGAAAATCTGGCGCATGGATGCTAGGAGCTGAGAATGGGGTATTACGGAGGTTGTCGGCACCGGATTTGGTGATCAGGATTCCTGTAAATTCGATTTTTGGGTTTAGGGCGTGATTGTTGTCTATGGCAGTATATGTTTAGATATTTTGGGTTCATTTTGATAATGACTGAGTATAATTCTTATTTTTACTGCCATGATTAGGTTTTAAAGATTCCCTGGTTTTAATGAATATTCTAACTGCTATATAACTGCTTTATTTTATTTAATATGCATCTATAGGTTCTGAAATTGATGTCTGCTTAAACTGAGTTAATTATTATACATCAATTGATCTGCTTCTGCCTGGTCGGTTCTCCTAAGCAATTCACTCTTCAGTCAATATCACCTGATATATCTTTGTTAATGATTGATAAAAATGGAGAGAACATTTGCAAACACTCTGAATGGAAAATTATATAGATGTTGTGCAGGTGTTAGGGGGAGCAGCTGCAACAAGCGAGGGGGAGTTTACAGTCAGGGGGAGCAGCTACAACTACTGGTTGTGTACATGGGCTAGAAATTGTAAAATTGTGTAAAAGCATGTACACACGATTTAGTGTGTGTTTATCTAGAGTATTCTAAGGTGTTTTGGGTTTATGTCACGTAATTGACAAAGGGGGAGATTGAAAGTGCCCTGGTTTGTCAAGTTATGTGAGTGTTAAGTCAGATTGTCTAAAGAGCCTGATAAGAAGATCAATTCAAGCGTCTACCTCAACCGAATGTGTGCAAGCTCACCATAAAAAAATTTAAAGCCTCACATCCCATGTTCCAAAGCACCAGGTGAATAAAACCCTTAAAAATAAGTTAGAAAATCATAGGGTTTTAAGGTGAGAAAACTTTTTCAAAACAGAAAAATCTCTAAGTTTTTTTTGCCTTGTCGATTTTATCGAAACACCCTCGATATGATCGACCTGCGCTGTCAAGTCCTCGATGCTTCATCAATACCATCGAAAAGAAGACCAAATATGTCCAACAACCTCACAACATATCTGGACAAATTATCGATGTATCGATACACCTATCGATATCATCGATACTCAAATCTCGAGCCCATTGAAAGTGGCTTGATAAGATCAACAGACAGATTTTCAGCGCCCCTATTTTTTTAAAGAAATTTCAAATTCCTTCGATATATCGAT
Source organism: Magnolia changhungtana (assembly GCA_030180095.1). NCBI lineage: Eukaryota > Viridiplantae > Streptophyta > Magnoliopsida > Magnoliales > Magnoliaceae > Magnolia > Magnolia changhungtana. The sequence goes on along the minus strand of JASAUF010000440.1, from coordinate 551,289 downwards.
GCGCCTTCCGATATGATCTGAAATCAAATATCGATAAGATCGGAAGTCCATCGATGATATCGACCGTGGGCGCACATTTCTTCCACACTACCAGAAAAATGGGAAAAGGCTACGGATAAAATCCGTAGCTATAGACCTATGACTATGGTTTTAGTCCGTAACACGACCGTAGTCGTAGGTGCGGTAACAATAGGTCTGGAACCTATGGCTACGGATTTAATCCGTAGCTATATCTTCCAATAGCTACGGATACAATCCATAACAATAACTACCAGAAAACGGCCAAAGTCTACGGACCAAATCCGTAGCCATAGACCTATAGCTACGGTTTTAGTCCGTAGCACGACTGTAGTCGTAGGTGTAGTAACAATAGGTATGAAACCTATGGCTACGGATATAATCCGTAGCAATATATCTGTAGCGAAAACTTCAAACAGTTACGGATATTATTTGTAGCTAAAAGTCTGTAGCAATATGCCAAATTTAATAAAGGCTACACCTGTCAGATTAGTGGCTACGGTCAATATCCGTAGCTATTTTGTACGTTAAAATTTTTTATATAATCATTTGTTCATTCAATTACCACATGTGTAATCATTCATTCATTCAATTACAATCAATTACAATCCTTCATTCAATCAATTACAATTACAATCCTTCATTTAATCAATTACAATTACAATCAATTACAATTACAATCCTTCATTCATTCAATTACGATTACAATCAATTACAATCCAATTCATTCAATCAATTACAATTACAATTACAATAATGCTGAAAATACAAATCTTTGGCTTCATTAGAGAAATGTGCTCGACTTCACCATGAAATTTTAACAGCTTCGTATATTCCATCATCCTACAAACAGTCATGTCACTCATAAATTAGAATACCCATTGGGATAAAAAAAAGACAAAGTGAAAGAAGTGCATCATGTATAACCATTTTTTTCTTAATGAATTAAAAAAAAAACTTAAAGAGGAATGAAATTGACACAAAAGAAATGGTCTCACCATATGATTATAGGTTTAGGTTTAGGTTAAGGTTTAGGTTATAGGTTTTGGGATTTGAGAATGAGTTCGGGTTTAGGTTATAGGTTTTGGTTTTGGTTTAGGTTATAGGTTTTGGGATTTGAAAATGGGTTCGGGTTTAGCTTATAGGTTTTAGTTTTGGTTTATGTTATAGGTTTTGGCTAAGGTTTAGGTTAAGGTTTAGGTTTACATTATAGGTTTTGGGATTTGAGAATGGGTTCGGGTTTAGGTTATAGGTTTTGATTTTGGTTTAAGTTATAGGTTTTGGTTAAGTTTTAGGTTTTGGATTTGAGAATGGGTTCGGAGTTTAGGTTATAGGTTTTGGTTTTGGTTTATGTTATAGGTTTTGGGATTTAAAAATGGGTTTAGGTTTAGGTTATAGGTTTTGGTTTTGGTTTAGGTTATAGGTTTTGGTTTAGGTTTAGGTTAAGGTTTAGGTTATAGATTTTGGGATTTGAGAATGGGTTCGGGTTTAGGTTATAGGTTTTGGATTTGGTTATGGTTTAGGTTTTGTATTTGAGAATGGGTTCGGGTTTAGGTTATAGGTTTTGGTTTTGGTTTAGGTTATAGGTTTTAGTTTAGGTTTAGGTTAAGGTTTAGGTTATAGGTTTTGGGATTTAAGAATGGGTTCGGGTTTAGGTTATAGGTTTTGGATTTGGTTAAGGTTATAGGTTTTGGTTAAGGTTTAGGTTTTTGTATTTGAGAATGGGTTCGAGTTTAGGTTATAGGTTTTGGCTTTGGTTTAGGTTATAGGTTTTGGGATTTGAGAATGGGTTTGGGTTTAGGTTATAGGTTTTGGTTTTGGTTTAGGTTATAAGTTTTGGGATTTGAGAATGGTTCGGATTTATGTTATAGGTTTTGGTTTTGGTTTAGGTTATAGGTTTTGGTTTAGGTTTAGGTTTAGGTTATAGGTTTTTGGGATTTGAGAATGCGTTCGGGTTTAGGTTATAGGTTTTGGTTTTGGTTATAGGTTTTGGTTAAGGTTTAGGTTATAGGTTTTGGTTAAGGTTTATGTTGTTGGATTTGAGAATGGGTTCCGGTTTTGGTTATAAGTTTTGGCTTTGGTTTAGGTTATAGGTTTTGGGATTTGAGAATGGGTTCGGGTTTAGGTTATAGGTTTTGGTTTTGGTTAAGGTTAAGGTTTTGGTTTAGGTTATAGGTTTTGGATTTGAGAATGGGTTCGGGTTTAGGTTATACGCTTTTGGTTTAGGTTTAGGTTATAGGTTTTGGGATTTGAGAATGGATTCGTGTTTAGGTTATAGGTTATGGTTTTGGTTTAGGTTATAGGTTTTGGATTTGAGAATGGTTTATGGTTTAGGTTTAGAAATGGGTTCATGTTCGGGATTGGGTTTAAGTTTTGGTTTTCAAGTTTAGGTTTAGGTTTAAGTTTAGGTTAGGGAGTTGAGATTAGGATTAGGTGTAGATTTAGCTCTAGGGAATTGAGTTTAGGTTATAAGTTTAGGGAAAGGTTAGGTTTAGGTTATAGGTTTTGGAATTTGGGAATAGTTTTAGGTTATCAATATAGGTTTAGGTTAGGTTATAGGTTAGGGTTTAGGGATTTGAGTTTAGGTTATATTTTGGTTTAGGTTATAGGTTTTGGTTTAGGCTAAGGTTTAGGTTTTGGATTTGAGAATGGGTTCGAGTTTATGCTCTAGATTTTGGTTTTGGTTTAGGTTATAGGTTTTGGGAATTGAGAATGGGTTCGGGTTTAAGATATAGGTTTTGGTTTTGGTTTAGGTTATAGGTTTTGGATTAGGTTTAGGTTAAGGTTTAGGTTATAGGTTTTGGGATTTGAGAATGGGTTCGGGTTTAGGTTATAGGTTTTGGATTTGATTTAGGTTATAGGTTTGGTTAGGTTTATGTTTTTGGATTTGTGAATGGGTTCGGGTTTAGGTTATAGGCTTTGGTTTTGGTTTAGGTTATAGGTTTTGGGATTTGAGAATGGGTTCCTGGTTTAGGTTATAGGTTTTGGATTTGGTTTAGGTTATAGGTTTTGGTTTAGGTTGAGGTTTAGGTTATGGTTTAGGTTATAGGTTTTGGGATTTGAGAATGGGTTCGGGTTTAGGTTATAGGTTTTGGATTTGGTTTAGGTTATAAGTTTTGTTACGGTTTATGTTTATATATTTGAGAATGGGTTCGGCCTTTAGGTTATAGGTTTTGGTTTTGGTTTAGGTTATAGGTTTTGGTTTAGGTTTAAGTTATAGGTTTTGGGATTTGAGAATGGGTTCGGGTTTAGGTTATAGGTTTTGGGATTTGAGAATGGGTTCGTGTTTAGGTTATAGGTTTTGGATTTGGTTTAGGTTATAGGCTTTGGTTAAGGTTTAGGTTTTATATTTGAGAATGGGTTTGGGTTTAGGTTATAGGTTTTGGTTTTGGTTTAGGTTATAGGTTTTGGGATTTGAGAATGGGTTCGGCCACGTTATAGGTTTTGGTTATTGGTTTTGGATTTGAGAATAGGGTCCGTGTTTAGGTTATTGGTTTTGCTTTTGGTTTAGGTTATAGGTTTTGGTTTAGGCTAGGTTTAGGTTATAGGTGTTTTGGGATTTGAGAATGCATTCGGCTTTAGGTTATAGGTTTGGTTTTGGTTAAGGTTTAGGTTATAGGTTTTGTTAAGGTTTAGGTTGTTGGATTTGAGAATGGGTTCGGGTTTAGGTTATAGGTTTTGGCTTTGGTTTAGGTTATAGGTTTTGGGATTTGAGAATGGGTTCGGCCAGGTTATAGGTTTTGGTTTTGGTTTAGTTTATAGGTTTTAGGATTTGAGAATGGGTTCGGGTTTAGGTTATAGGTTATGGTTTAGGTTATAGGTTTTGGATTTGAGAATGGGTTATGGTTTAGGTTTAGGAAATCAGGAGTTCATGTTCTGGATTGGGTTTAAGTTTTGGTTTTCAAGTTTAGGTTTAGGTTTAGGTTTAGGTTAGGGAGTTGAGATTAGGATTAGGTGTAGGTTTAGCTTTAGGAATTGAGTTTAGGTTATAGGTTTAGGGAAAGGTTAGGTTTAGGTTATAAGTTTTGGGATTTGGGAATAGTTTTAGGTTATAAGTATATGTTTAGGTTAGGTTATAGGTTAGGGTTTAGGATTTGAGTTTAGGTTATAATTTTTGGTTTAGGTTATAGGTTTTGGTTTAGGCTAAGGTTTAGGTTTTGGATTTGAGAATGGGTTCGGGTTTAGGTTATAGGTATCGGTTTTGGTTTTGGTTATAGGTTTTGGGAATTGAGAATGGGTTCGGGCTTAGGTTATAGGTTTTGGTTTTGGTTTAGGTTATAGGTTTTGGTTTAGGTATAGGTTAAGGTTTAGGTTATAGGTTTTGGGATTTGAGAATGGGTTCGGGTTTAGGTTATAGGTTTTTGATTTGGTTTAGGTTATAGGTTTTAGTTAAGGTTTAGGTTTTTGGATTTGAGAATGGGTTCGGGTTGATGTTATAGGTTTTGGTTTTGGTTTAGGTTACAAGTTTTGGCAAGGTTTAGGTTTTTGGATTTCGAGAATGGGTTCGGTTTTAGGTTAAAGGTTTTGGTTTTGGTTTAGGTTATAGGTTTGGGATTTGAGAATGGGTTTGGGTTTAGGTTATAGGTTTTGGTTTAGGTTTAGGTTATAGGTTTTGGTTTTGGTTTAGGTTAAGGTTTAGGTTATAGGTTTTGGGATTTGAGAATGGGTTCGGGTTTAGGTTATAGGTTTTGGATTTAGTTTAGGTTATAGGTTTTGGTTAAGGTTTAGGTTTTTGTATTTGAGAATGGGTTCGGGTTTAGGTTATAGGTTTTAGTTTTGGTTTTGGTTTAGGTTATAGGTTTTGGGATTTGAGAATGAGTTTGGGTTTAGGTTATAGGTTTTGGTTTTGGTTTAGGTTATAGGTTTTGCTTTAGGTTTAGGTTATAGGTTTTAGGATTTGAGAATGGGTTCGGGTTTAGGTTATAGGTTTTGGATTTGGTTTAGGTTATAGGTTTTGGGATTTAAGAATGGTTTCGGGTTTAGGTTATAGGTTTTGGTTTAGGTTTAGGTTAAGGTTATAGGTTTTGGGATTTGAGAATGGGTTCGGGTTTAGGTTATAGGTTTTGGTTTTGGTTTAGGTTATAGGTTTCACCGATGGTTTAGGTTTTTGGATTTGAGAATGGGTTCGGGTTTAGGTTATAGGTTTTGGGATTTAAGAATGGGTTCGGTTTAGGTTATAGGTTTTGGTTTTGGTTATAGGTTATGGTTAAGGTTTAGGTTTTTGGATTTGAGAATGGGTTCGGGTTTAAGTTATAGGTTTTAGTTTTGGTTTTGGTTACAGGTTTTGGTTAAGGTTTAGGTTTTTAGATTTGAGAATGGGTTCAGATTTAGGTTATAGGTTTTGGTTTTGGTTTAGGTTAAGGGTGTGGTCCCTGCAAATACAAATATAAACACGGCCTGTCCAAATGGCCAGGCCCTTTCAATGCTGTCCATAGGAAATGGATAGCTTCATCATGGTCATAAAAGTGGTTCCTACCTTCCAAGGACCCCCACTCATCCAGATAGCTCCGACGCTCATCCAGGTCTGCTCCATTAATTTCAAGCAAATACATAAACACGTCCTGTTGAAATGGACAGGCCCCTCCAATGCCATCCATAAAAAATGGGTAGCTTCATCATGGTCATAACAGCGGTTCCCACCTTCCAGGGACCCCCGCTCATCCGGATAGCTCCGATGCACATCCGGGTCTGCTCCATCAATTTTGAGCAAATACATAAATACGGCCTGTCCAAATGGCTAGGCCACTCCAATCATGTGCATTCTTGACAAGAAATGTACCAGATGCTTGAATCTGAAATATGCAGCTCCAATCCTCCCACATGCAACATCTACTTGAAAGAATGCGCATAACCATCATGCTTGAGTAATCAATACAGGAATGTACAAGTAAAACCATAAAAGAAATAAAAATTTACATGTTATAAATCAAAAGGCACCTAACAAATAGGAACAACATATGAGAGGAAATTACCAACTCAAATGATAAAAAAAGATTGTTCAACATCACATCTTCCTCTTAATATTACGTGCTTAAAGTTACAGTCAAGAAGAATTTCTGATCCTTGACCTGAAAATTTGTACAAGTGGGGCTATGATTTGGTAATCAGGAATGTTTATCTGAGGGATGTTATGAGGGCTAGTGTTATGCTTGAGAGGAAGGAGTATGCCATCATCTTAGAGTTCGATGTCAAAGTAACACCTGAGGCTCAGGAGCTTGCAGATGAGACTAGTGTGAAGATATTCATTGCCGATATTATCTATCACTTGTTTGATCAGTTCAAGGCTTATATTGATAATCTTAAGGAAGAAAAGAAGAAGGAAGCTGCACAAGATGCAGTCTTCCCCTGTGTTCTAAAGATTATGCCGAACTGCATTTTTAACAAAAAAGATCCAATTGTCTTGGGTGTTGATGTCCTTGAAGGGATTGCAAAGGTCGGCACTACAATCTGTATTCCTTCAAGGGATTTTATCAATATTGGACGAATAGCTTCCATTGAGATTAACCACAAACAGGTTGATATAGCAAAGAAAGGCCAAAAGGTGGCCATAAAGATTACTAGCACCAACGCCGAAGAACAACAGAAGATGTATGGCAGGTATTTTGAGATTGATGATGAGCTTGTTAGCCACATCTCGAGGAAATCTATCGACACACTTAAATCAAATTATCGGGATGACTTGTCTATTGAAGAGTGGAAGCTGGTAGTGAAACTGAAGACTCTCTTCAAGATACAGTAAGCTAGAAAAGAAAAGAAAAAGTAAGAAAAGGAAAGGAAAAAAGCAGAAAGCAGAGTGAAGAATAATTACAATCTAAAGTATTGATGAATAGGACTTGCACAAGAAATAATATATTAAGCACTATAAGGAAAATAGAAGATATAACTTTGAAATGAGACCAAGAGACTAGTTAGCAATCACTGGTTCCAAGGAAAGCTCACACAACTCATCAACACGACCAAGAATTGAGGCCATAGTGTGGGGAACTCAACGTTTGAAGTGCATAAATTAAGAGATGATATGTGAATGTTGTTACAATATGCACCTCTGCCGTGGCCAATTCCAATGCCAGGTAAATGAGAGAGCATGTGGTTTGGTCAGCAAACATATCATAGGACTTCTGCCCATTTGATGTTGAATTTGCCTAGAAATGTAGCCCACATCTTTTGGGCATAACTGAAATGAGCATGCAGAAATTGTGGGGTGCCTAGCCACCATAACTTCGATGAATTTCCTGCAACATACCTTTGGATTTTGTGCTCAAGAAAACATTTCAAAAAAAATGAAAGTAGCATGGTTATCAAGCAAAACCTGTAGCCACTTACACCAAGTGCAGTTGTATGTGTAGCCCCCTGCTTCAGCGGCCAAGACGGGTTTTCCTACCCAAAAAAAAAACCATTTACCACCTTCCAATTGCAAGCCAAAGTATCCAATCAGCAACCTTATACCCCACTCATTTGTCTTGGTGTTAGGAGTAGAGATATAGAGTATCAATAGCCCAACTCAAAAGTTCCAAGCCTTAACAGGCTAACATTAGTCATCTCAACAAGATAACACAATTTTAATTTCAAAAGCAATGTTTCTACTGGTCCATGGTGTGTAAGCTACAGGCCTTAAGTTGCCACGATGAAAGAAACTCTACTTAATCCAGTTCACCACCTGTTATCTAGTTCCCAAATGGATCCCAAATGGGCATTTTATGAAAATAGTATTTCAACAATCTAATGGGCATTTGATGAACGTTGAGTCCTCTTCAGATGAAAATAGTATTTCAGCATTCTAATAGCATCTAGTTCACCACCTGTTATCTAGTTCCCAAATGGATCCCAAATGGGCATTTGATGAACGTTGTGGATAAAACTCCTAGATCACAGAGGAGAAGATGAAATCAAACAGAACTACTATGGTGGATAGAGTGAACCATATCTGATCGTTTAATGAAACCATGGCTTTACTAAAGGGGCATAGTAGAAAAATGAGAAATCTAATTCTTTAGTTGATAAGCATTGGATATATATGGACTAAACTAATATTAGAGAATGAAAAATTAATGAAGTCAAATGAACATGTGCACAAACTGGATTTAGGTGATGATGAAACTGAAAGTAAATGGACTAATAAAGAGCACAAGTGTGATTAAATATAAGCTTAGTTGGATACAAGGAAGCTGACCCCAATTAGTTGGGATAGGGCTCATATGCTCATGGGGTGGATAGAGGGAATTATAACATATCATGACATATTTTTTAGTTCCACATTTGTATAAAGCAGCCCGTCCACACACCACCTCATGTGGCAATTGATAACTTGACTATCTTGAGCTAAGCATAATTCAAAAACTTGATAACTTGACTTGAAAGCCTAGTTCGTCCATGCATTGGCCTCACCTGATGCACAACTTATACATCCACTTGGTATCCTTGCATAGAATGGCATATTAGGAAGACAAATTATATGATCCGCTTACCCAAGGATATGCATACCATCCTCAGGTCCTTCGTACAAATGCAGCCTTGTTTTGGTCATCTAGATAGTAAAGCCATACTCCATTCCTAAGCAACCAAATAGTAAGGCATTCCTTAGGCAAGATAGTAGCTACAATACAAATCTTTTGAAGAAAAAAAATCCATAGAACCTATGCAATGAGAAAATATAGAAGATGATTAGTTATCTAGGAATGGGAATAAATAGAACTAGATGTAGAATGCTAACATAATTGAATCGTGCTAGAACATAGATCTTCGATATGTTCTTGCTAATAGGAATATCAATCAGCCTATAGTTGGCTCCTAAAGGAATAGCAAGCTTAGCTCTCTTTTTGTTAAGAGGGTACAGGTGGGTACTAGGATTCAATGGAGCCGAATTGGGTAATCTAGAGAGATTCAAGATCAGATGCAGCAATTAAAAAAGAAATGTTATGTACCTCCAAATGCTCATGTAAACTCTTTTGAACGTCCATTTGCAGATGCCATGCTTCTGAGATGTGCAGTCCTCCATCTCTGCATAATAAAAGAAAACAAACCCAAAATTCAGAGGATAGGAGAGATGAAATGAAGGGCGAAAGGAGACATTTAATTGTTGTATAAAAGGTGCCAGACAAGGTGAAGAAGATTACACTTGTTGTTTAAATAGTGACACTGTATCATGATTGCTTCCACATTCCGACTAACCTTTCGTAATGTAGAACTCATCCTTGCATACCTGCAAAACGTGATGGATATGCATGGCAATGTGACATTTGCTAATTGAAATGGAACAATTCAGTCAAACCCATTTCTTTAAAAATGAATTTAAAATGTTTTAGATATCCTAATGAACTTCACTTGTTTGACTTCCTGTTTTGTTCATACTTGAGGATTTTGCTAGAACTTGAACACCAATAAGAAAAACTGCATTAACATGAGCTCCCAGAGAAAGTTGCCGGTTATTTTACAATTACTAGTATTAACAGTATTTTCTACAAAATAAACCGTGAACTAACTTCCCAGGAACCGTGGGTCAACAACAAGATAGTATTATTAGTTTGAGTATTAATAAGAAAATTGAGTATTTGAACATACATGCCATGTTACGTGTGTACAGGTGTCAAGTTCTACATGGGACATGGAACTTAGTCATGCCAACTTTCAAAAAGAAAGTTCTCAGTTATGGCTGTGTTGATGTACACTTTATGTTATTTTTAACAGGTTTGAAAAAGTAGAGTATGGGCAATTTCATAAATGTCTAAAAACTAAGGTAGAAAATAAAACAAACTTTTGACAATAATTAATTAATTCAAAGCTATATAGTCTACATAATGGAAAAGAATGTAGGTGAATGAGAAAAAGAACATAACACAAAAGGCCCTTGCCCATCTACATGGCTGCAACGAGCCAATATATACATTGCTAGTTAAGAATATGTAAGATCTTACAATCAAATATTTTCCAAATGTGGGATACCATCTTTTGTTTTGGAAGGGACCAATGGGCACAACAAGAGAATTGGAAAAATAAAAGATATTATATTTTATTGACCAATGAAGAGCAATAACAAAAGTAATGAGCAACTTAAAATTGAAACGACAACCATTTTTGGATTGTGTAGCATACCACCATTGATGTAGTGTCTTTAAAGTACCAATACCCAACTGTCAAATCCACATCAATACATGATTCATCTAAAAGGAAAAAAAAAAAGAAAAAGAGAAAAAGAAGCTTTCTTATCTAATTACTCACTAGCTTGGTGTGTCGTAAAGGTAATTGTGGCAACCGTTACACATTAGGGGATCATAACGGCTGTTATTAAAAAAAAAGAAGACCGATTATGGGGCATATACAAGTTTTTTGGTTCTTTTCCTATTAGAGAGAGAGAGAGAGAGAGAGAGAGAGAGAGAGAGAGAGAGAGAGAGAGAGAGAGAGAGAGAGGAACAAAAAAAAATTTTACTCCAAAGATTCAAAGTCTTAATGTTGTGAAGTGACCTATAGTTGATCATGATATCATAAAAATAGAAGTTTTTTTTTAGACATTTCAATTTTAAAAATAAATAAATGAATTGCTAATGGAAGTGAGCTTACCACAGTGGGCCTTTTAAGATGGCCTTCTTTCGTTTTGTAATGTAGATCCTCACATTCTTCCTGCGACCACAAACATGCAAGAAAGAACAATTTTAAGAGATGGTGCTTGCACGGGCATTGATATGTACTAGTTCTAGTGATTTATCATAGACAGATTCTGCGACCTAATGTCGTCAAGTACAAAAGATCAATAAAAATCTGCAAACATATACTGATAGCAGGCTTAAAAACCCACAACATGATGAAGAAAAAAATGTTGAGGAATTCGTGTATTATACACCCTTAAGGAAGGGCATCGTGGAATCTTTCGAAAAAAGGGAAGTAAATGGTGGAGTGAAATAATTTCCATGGTACACAAATGGACCAAATGGCTTTTGCATGGACTAATGTCCTAAATTTCTCATTGGTTTTGTCTTTCTTTCTGAGATATAGACAGATATACATATATATATATATATATATATATATATATATATATATATATATATAAAATTGCTAACCTATTCTGAAATTGGCCAGTCAACCAATGCATAAGAAATTCTACAGAAATGCAATTTGATTTCATACTCGGAATCAACTAAACTGAGTCGCTCTAGCAGAATTCCAAGTCATTTAATTTAGTAGCTAATGAAAATTGAGATCAACTGTTGAGTATACTTGCCACAATACCTTTAAAACATAAGCGATTGGTGACAACATTTACCCCAGAGAAGTCATCGTCTGATACCATGCAAATGCGAATATCCTTCATCAGATTGGACACCTTCAAGACAATGTCTTTACTAATCTCTCCTATCTTGTAAGACTCGGAAGCCCTCGTTATGCCTGAGAGGATAAAATGGAAATCACGAGCTGCAATATGAGAACAGAAAGGAATTCCAATCAAAGCGTACCAAAATGAAGTGTGGTCATACTAACCAGTAATTTGCACAAGTTGAAAATACGTTTTTGGTAAATAGAAGCAATTGGGATCAGATTTGACTCTTACGAAGCAATCCATCACTTTATTTTCAAATGTCTCAGGGTTCTTCAGAAACTCCTCAACCAAACTCCTCCTCAAATAAACTAGCTTTATGTTGTTTGCTGTGATAGAGGCAGAACAGTTTTTATGAGCTTCAGAAACCTTTTCCTTCAACTCATTCAGCCCTGAAATGTGAGTTTTTGCTTCAGATCTTGAACAATCTCTGTTTCTTCTATCATGTAAAATTTCAGCCTAATAAATGCCAACCTATTTCTCATGCTAGCGAATATACCTTGAAGCTTTTAGCTTTTATGGCAGATAAGACAGGTATACCAACCTATCGCATTATAATGAGAGTGCCAAAATGTATTAAACACACAAAACTGTTGGTATAATATTAGAAGGAAATGCAATATGAACATGAATACTTGAGTACATGGGCATCACTTGATTTCATGAACACGAAGAACAAAAGCCTTCAAATGCAATATGTAGACCAACCAATCAATCTACTGATTACAAGGCTACTGAATCATATGTAGACCAACCAATCAATCTATTAATTGCAAGGCTACCGAATCCTAGTTTTAAGGCTTACAAATTATGATTCCTGTCAACTTATTTCAAACAAACAATAAATAGATCTCTTTTTTTTTATTGTAATTGTTCAATGGGATACTTATAATTGTTCAATGGGGGAATGTTCTTAGTTCACAGATACATGCCAGGAGCCACTGGACTGGATCACTGAAAAGGGCGGTCCATCAATCAATGGACAGGTTGCTGGTGGACAAACAGAACACCACTGATCTGAATCAACATTGAAATTTTAAACAGTAAAAAAGCACTGTTCTTTTACCTGGTTGGTGAAGGAGCACGACATGACAAAGCTAGGGTGGTTAGTGGCACACCCAAGGTTCATGAGGCGGCCTTACTGATGATGCTGACATTGGTTTCAGGAAAGACCCACCGGTCCGTCTATGGCTTGATGGTGATGCGCTTGACGCCCGGGTACATCTCCAGCCCCAACATGTCGATCTCATTGTCAAAGTGCCCAATGTTGCATATGATGGTATTGTTCTTCATCTTCTTCATGTGGTCCACCATGATGATGTCCTTGTTACCCGTCGCCGTCACAAAGATGTCTGCCTCCGAGACCACGTCCTTAAGAGTCAAAATAGGGATGCCTTCCCATCAGGGCCTAGAGAGCGCAGATGGGGTTGATCTCAGTCACAATCACATAGGCACCAGCCTGCTTGAGGGCAGCAGCATAGCCCTTGCCAACATCTCCATACCCACAGACTACAGCAATCTTGCCGGCGATCATGACGCACCTGAACAGAGAAGAAATTGTAATTGGACAAAGGTTGCAACTGGTGGATGAGCCGAGATGGTGATGAGGGTTGGATGAAAGGGATTTTGAAAACCCTGGCATAGGGTGTGCTCACAGATCATGGTGGGTTTGCGGCAAAATGGGGTTTTGAAAACCCTAGCGAGAGAGAGAGAGAGAGAGGTTGGAAAACAGAGAGAGGGTGAGGGAGCGCCGGAGATCGAGAGAGGGCGAGGGAAAGGGAGAGGCTGAGTGAGAGAGAGAGAGAGAGAGAGAGAGAGAAAGAGGGTTTAGGTTTTGGGAGGTGGGTGCACGCGCGAGAGAGAGACGGATTTCTTTTTCAGAGATGTATGCGCGGTAGATAACGGCGGACGAGATTTCATTTTGGGGTGACGGACAACACTTTAAGTGCCTAGTTTTAGCACTCGTGGGGCCCATCGTGATGTATGTTATTTATCCACCTCGTCCATTCATTTTAACGGATCATTTTAACTGTTGATCCAATAAAGGAGTTAGATCGAAGCTCTAAACGGACCACATAACATATTAACGATGGAAATTTATTTTTTATTATTTCTTATGGTGTGTCCCACTTCGACCTTCAGTCTACCTACTTTTTGGGTTCATCCATTGAAATTATATATTAGAATTGATGGATGGCTTAGATAAAACATATATATTCCAACGGAGCCCATGGAGCCCCTTAAGTTCTATCAATATCTAATAAGAACTTGGTGGGGATGTAGGTTTTAGCTACAATTAAGTAGGCTTTAGCTACGGATTAAATCTGTAGCAAAATAGCTACGGTTTATATCCGTAGCCAAAAACTTCCAATGTCTATAGCCTTTGCTCGATTTTTTGGTAGTGCCAGCAGATATTTCAGGTTGGTTTTAACTTTGATCGGGGGCCATTCGAGGAAATCGATATTTATATGTCGATGATATCGAGGTCGGGTCGATTGCATTGAAACTGGACACAAACTGTCTAGCGAGCTTACTAGTAAATCTATAGGATTTATCGATGCATCGACACTGCCTTCGATATCATCGATATACAAATTCCGATGACATCAGCTGACCATCGATCATTTCTTAAAAACCTGAAATATTTTTAGTCAAGTCTCTCTCATTTTTTCAAGTGTCAATGAATCGAACCTATCATCGATGAAATCATAGTTCGAAATCCGATGACATCAACAGTTGTTTCGATTCATCGACCCGCTGGCAAAAGGTTTCAAAAGTGTATGACTTTGAGTTTGAGTCATCGAGCAGACCATCGATGCTATCGAGAGTATACGCTCGATGATATCGAACTCAGTCATAAATGTGACCATTTTATATCCGTTGAAACCTTTTGCCTATATATAGAGGACTTGTCTATTGTTGCTAGGAGAGAAAGTAGAGAGAGCTTTTGAGTGTTTAACCTTAGATCATATACCCAAATCCCTTTCACTCAGGGAAGTTCATCCTCCAATCCACCCTTACCATTGATATTCAATAGAGTGGATTAAGGAATGAACTTCCGCATTCAAGGATCCTCCAGCTACTACTTTAATGACAAATCATTAAGCTGGGATGCCTTGAATGCCTAGATGATTGGAACTACTCTATCTTCCTTATAGGAAAACCTTCAGAGAGTAGGATTCCATCATAACCTTGACCCAACCCATTACCATATATCGGTTCATCTTTTGTGCTGCGAATCAAGGGAGCAGAAAACTCTTCATCAATAAAGAGGAGGAGATCTTCGGCATTGTGTTAAATGGGATTCATCAACTTATTTGTAAGTATCTAGAGTCCAAGAGGACACTTGTGATCATTCCTTTGTAGGATTGAGTCTTAAGTGGTTTCAACCTTTGAAGTCCTCAAGGAGGCCTCCGATGGGAGTGTACGTGGTGGGTGCGTTGTGTGGACCCTTTCTCTATGGAGGGGATAAACATTTGGCTGAAGGTGAGCCAGCAAAACCTTAGGTTTGAGGTCAACCGCTGTTAAACCTCGGGTTTGAGGTAAACCTTGTAGAAACCTCCAGTATGGTCTTATGGAAGATCCTTAGCTAGTGTGCCTAAAAGTGGGTGCGTTGTGTTGACCCTTGCTCGTGAGAGCATAAACAGTCAGCCTCAGTGTAGGTTGTAAAGGTTGAAGGTGAACCAGATTTAAAACCTTAGGTTTGAGGTGAACTGCTGTGAAACCTCCTTAGTGAAATCCGGTATACTCAAGGGTTGAGTGCGGTTACCGGGAGTGGAGTAGACAAGTAGTCGAACCACTATAAAAATGATTATGTTTGTGATTGCTCTTATTCTGTATGTGTGATTTATGTCAATGCATTCATATTTATATATCTGATCACACCCCACACACATACACAGTCACATCCATCATAAACTAAGTTATATATATTACTATCTCTTGAATATTTTGTGATTGGATCCTCTACCAGGCTTGGAAGCCAGAAGAGTTACATTTGAGTTATCCTTATATATAATTGCATATTCATAGGATTAGTGAAATAGGATTTCTAATTAAAGCTGTAAAAACTTTAAAAAGTCCTATTCACCCCCCTCTAGGACATATTGACATATTCCTTCTTCAACTACTGCGGTCTTCACCACAAATTCAACTCATTCATCAAATATATAACCGTACAGGTAGTGCTGGTGGTTTAAATGATATTCTTGTTCAAATTAATGACGGTTCAGATTAATGAGGAGCATAATACAATTATCAGGGATGCATGGCTACATCTGCCAAGAGGAGCTACACGATCTTATAGCTTAAGTTTAGCCGCATTTTATTTTTCATGTATTGAAGTGTTCATTCTTGTATTTATTAGTATGAGACATTGGTTTATATAAGCCTTTGGGCAGCCACCGGAATAATTGGATTTATGTATTTAGATTCCTTTTTATGTTTGACTTGTTTTATCCTGCTAAATTGCTAACTCTGATAAAAGGAAAAAAAACCTGAATTTTAGTTATTTTTAAAGGTTAACACTCGGTTTTCGAAAAATAAGTCGTATACTCGAGTTTCGAAAACTAGGGCGTTACAGTGTTCCATGACAAGAACATATTAAGAAAAATATATTTGAGTTAAATCAGAAAGTCCTTAATATAATTATCATTTCCATCTCTTTCTTAGAAAACTATGATTTAGGTGGATTGGCCCATTCATAGTAAAGAATGTTCATCCTACGGGGTTGTGGAAGTTGTGAATCTTAAAAACGGTAATGGGTTTTTCTTAGGAAAAATTCAAATTTGAGTTGAAAATTCTAAAATTTTAAACAGCCAATTTCTGTAATTTTAGATAGTTTAAGGAAAAAATCAAAGAGTTAGTGTTGAATAATTTTTGAAGCCTAAATTCTAGTTACTTAATGGATTTTAATATTAAGTTCAACTTAATGATATTTAGTGAAAAAGTTTTAAACATTGATTGAGTCATGATTAAGCATGTCACATTTAGCTTACACATTAGACCTTAGTTGGATACTAAGTTCTTAAAATGGTGATTGTTGAGAATGTTAAGAACCAAGCCTAGCGAATTTGTCCATCATGTTCATTGAGAAAATTGAGAAAAGTTAAAAATATTACCCAGCTTTAAAAAAGTAGTTGTTAAAAAGAGTTATCTATTAAATTGTCCACAAAAAGAATGTTTGGTGTGTGTGTGTGTGTGTGTGTGTGTGTGTGTGTGTGTGTGTAAAGAACGAATGGACAGAGAAAAAAAAGTAATAAATTGAAAGTCGTCGATGGAAAAATCAAGAGCTGAAAGAGTGAATTGTTGAGATGTAAGACAAGTTTTGATTTAGGCTTTGGCTTATTTGAACCTTCCTTTGATTATCTAAAAAAATTGTATCTATGGAATTTAGGTGAATGATATGTTTAATTTTGGTTCTTTCTAAATTGGTTTGGTTTGAAATTATTTGAGATTACATGATTTTCTCTTTTGGAAATGTTTTTTAATATGCAGTTTTTCTCATGTTTTTCTTGGGACTAGTAAAATTATAGTTGGGGGTGTGATAATATCTAAATATTACATATTTATTCACTCAATTGTATTAGTTTCCATGCACATGTTGTTTATTATGGGTAGTGAAAGACTACCTATGTAACATCGTAAATGTTACCATTTTATCCAAGGTTCATCATGTTGTTTGACACATGTATTTCCCCTTAATTAATGACAATTTTAACTTATTTGGTGAATAACTCTTTATATGTAGTAATTTAGATATGAGTTCTATTGTAATAATTGCTTAAAAATGTGCCTATAACCATATATAATCATCATATTTCTCAAAACTCTCTGAACAGAAATAATTATAAAAATTCCATTAACTTATACCCTTAATTTCTAGATCACATGGTTCTCATGATCTGTTTGAAGTGAAAATCTATCACATGCCTATCTATCATAATTTAACCTTACATGTCGAATTTCAGCCCTTAAAGTATAGTAGAAGTGGTCCAATTGACAAATCATCCCCTTAACCCTTGATTTTGGTGTCCATTAAGTGAGAAAAGTTTGTAGTTAATCATGGCAGGATATTTCCCTTCATATGTGCAAATAGGATTGCCCATCAAATAGACTGAATATGAGATGTGAGAACCTCATCTTGATCAACCTTTTCTTAAGTGTCAAGTCACTTCGTTTAGGCAATAGCCACCGTACTAAATCTTCTCAAATCTAAATCTTTTAATTGACCCACTTTAAAACGTCAATCACAACTCAAATTTAGACCACACTTTAGCCTCATATAACTACAAGATCATACAAAATTTAGACCCCAATATATGATCATACACCATTAAATGATGACCACCTTAAAACCAATTCCTTCATTTTGCTGCAACAGGTGAAATTTCAAATTTAGGCCTTTCCCACCATTGACCATCCACTAAATTTGCCTAATCGTTCACCTTTATTGACTACACATTTTTCCAAAATTGGGCCTGATTATTAAGTGTGGATCATTAATTGAGATCAAGTCCATTTTGGCACCTGCTAGGATAATTTTTAAGATAGGTCAATCTAAATTTCAAATCACCTAGAAAATAATGTACCCCTGCTCTATTCGACGACTTCAATACTGTGAATGAGTTAGATTTGAAAAAGGATTTTTAATTTAAGGGGAAATGGAAAATTCAATCCAAATAGGATGTAACACACAACTCATGCTCACTCCTTATAACAAAGGGGCATGCATGCCTTCTCTAGCAATACCCACACATGAACACCAACCCTCACACCCGTGAGAGAGAGATAGAGAAAGAGAAAGAGAGAGATAGACATCCAAGCCTAGACATTCGTCCCTTCTTTTCCTTCGCTACACGTGTGGTGTCTTCCTCTTAATCAAGCGACGTCATTATTTGTGTAGAAGACCTCCTACATCGAAATCTACATAGGGTTTGCTTCTAAGGCTAAGGTGGAGGATTTACTTAAGCTTACACTAATTTAAGTTGAATTTATACATATTTCTCTTATTTAATTTGCGTTAAAATTGTGTATAGTTTTATTTTTTATTATGATTTCAATGCTAATAAGTTGCTGGATTATTATGAATTCTTTATCCGTGTTTAAATTATATTTAATATATAATTTTAATCATGTTAGACACATTTTGTGGGTTGGATCACAAAACTACGCCTTAAATTGTGAAACTACACGGGTTCGGGTCAAGAACAGTGCCTAGTTTGCGCAACTAATAGACTGGATAGTTATATCACCATATCTTATAATTTTATTGATAATAATCTGACTTAAAATTGATATTTTAAACCTTAGGACACTAGGATCCACTTTTGGGGTATTTTAGACGTATCGGTGACCCATCTAACCTAAAATCTCACTGTTATACTTATTAATACACTTGAAAGCGTATGGACTATTTTCTACCCTATTTGGAGATTATTTTATTATAATTTAAGATTAATTATTTCATGAAAAATCGCTGGACTTTTTATGAATTCATGAGGATTGATGGAAAGCCTTACCTTTAATTAATTTCAGGAGCGACGTGTGTTTCTACTCTACATTGAGCTGGCTTTTACTAATATCCCCTTATTTTTATTGAGTTAGCCTAATGTTACTCTTCTCTTTTATTGAGTTAGCCTATTTCTACATTTCTACTATTAGGTTGGCTTTGTGCTACCTTCCTTATTTTCTGGCTTGGACATGTATCTTAGAGTTATGCAAGCGCGAAAAGTTCGTTGTGGTAATGTTTCCAAATTTGAATTGAACTCGTCGATCGGACTTCGATGCCATCGAAGGTGCCATCGAAGCTGCGATAGCTATGTAAATTGAAGTCAATTTCAAAGTCGGTTGGATCAAAGCCTATATAAAGGGGTGTTCTGAGTTCTTTTAGGCATGAATTAAGGTAGGAGTAGAGAAATGAGTTGTGGTGCTTCAAGGAGTTCTTCCTCCTCTTCAATCCTTCTTTTATAGTTAGTTTTTATATTTTTCTTTAAGAGTTTTAATTCAATCATGTCTTTAGTTGGCTAATCTCTTAGCTAGAGCTAAGAGGTGAAGCTTGTAGTTTATTTTGATATTTATTTTACTTTGATTCAAGTTATTTGGTTTATATGTTGAACAATTCATGGTTTTTTGTTTGAATGAAGAAGTATTTTCAGTTTACTTTAATCCATTGTCGACTCTAAGCATAGTGGATATGCTTAGGAAGGCTTGTTGATATAATCTTACGTGTTTTGTAATTGTGTGATATGTAAAATTCCTTAATCTAGCATTGACTCCGGGCATGGTAGATGCTTTGATTTCCCTGCGATCATTACATTGAAGCTTCATGAGGAAACCAATGCAATGAAAGTTTAGAATCTGTTTTGATATATCTATGACGTTTTAACTGCTCTATCATACGACTGGATAGGATAGGACTTCATTTCCAGTCGTGTTATCAATTGAATCAATTAAAGTAGTATTAAGATGGCTACAAGTGGATCCTTGGTGTCCTAATTTCCATTATTGTTGATCGTTATTTCACCATTGATCTATTTAAATCCATATTTTAGTTAACAGATTCTAGTTCTAGTTCTATTGTATTTCAGAAATCGTACGAAGCAAGTCCTTGTGAGTATGACCTTAGTCTCATCGAGATTATTATTACATCGCAACCGTGCACTTGGGGTGACAAGCAAAGATCGTAGTAGATTGTCCATCAGTTTATAATGTGATTTTAGGCAGACTGTCCTTAAACACCATGAGGGTTGTGGTATCCACTTATCACCTCACCATGAATTTTCTAACTGAGCACGAGGCTAGCCAGGTCAGAGGCGGTCAACATGAGGCTCAACAATAGTATTCAATAGCCCTCTGGGTGAAAGCATAATGACAACAGACAATGCACATCACCTCCTTGGTCCCACAGGAGGAATCTAATGAAAGAGGATCGTCAGTGGAAGACCTTATGTTAGTACCACTCTTCGAGACCGACTCCACCCACACTGCCCAGCTCAGATCTCTGCTCGAACTAGGACATTAGGTGAAAATTTTTTACCTACTAAGACAACACCCTGACGTCTTTGCTTGGTCCCACCAAGACATGACCGACATAGACCCAGAGGTGATGGTCCATCAACTGAATGTGGACCCCGACATAAGCCAATAAAGAAAAAGCGATGAGCATTTGACCCCAAAAGGTGTGCAACCATTAGTGAAGAGGTCTACAAACTTCTCGAGCCCGAGTTCATCAAGGTTATCTACTACCCCGACTGGCTGGCGAATCTCATACTAGTGAAAAAGGCTAGCAGGAAATGGTGAGTGTGTGTTGATTATATTGACCTGAATAAGGCAAGTCCAAAAGACAATTTCTCCCTCCTGAGGATTGACGAGCTGGTTAATAGCCTTGTCAGGCATGAGCTCCTTAGCTTTATGGATGCATATTCATAATACAATCAAATCGCCATGCATAAGTACGACAAATAGAAGACGATCTTCATCATCAACGAAGGACTATTGCTATAGACTAATGCTTTTTGGATTAAAGAATGCTGGTGTAACTTACTAGCGCCTCGTCAATAAGATGTTTGCTAAACATATCAAAAAACATGCTCGTCAAGAGTGCTAAAGCGACAAATCACGTGGCAGACGCTCTAGCCAAGCTAGTTGTGGTAGTCAAACACGACCTCGCCAAGACTATACCAATCGAGTTCATGTCTGAGCCTAACATTTGTCAGCCCGACCAAAAGGAGACCCTCCCAATAAATCAATCACTGAGCTGGATGGACCCGATCATATGCTACTTCCGGCAGGATGAGCTACCTAACGATAAGCTTGAAGCCCGCAAAATAAAAAACTGATCAGCTCGGTATACAATCTTGAGATTATTTTTTTATATATAAAAGGGGCTTTTCGTTGTCATACATGAGATGCTTACGACCTGATGAGGCCAAATATGTCCTAAAAGAAATTCATGAAGGAGTCTGCAGTAATCGTTCAGGCAGAAGATTCCTAGCTTACAAGATGATTCGACAAGGTATTATTGGCTGACCATCTATGAAGATGAAAAGCAATACACAATGAGATGTGACAAGTGCCAATGTGAAATGGCCAAGGTATATGTCCTAGAGGGGGGGGGGGGTGGTAAATAGGACAACGTTAAATTTAAAATAATTACAGCGGAATTTAATAACGAGATAGCCAAATAAAGTAAATCAATTCACAATGCTGAAATAAAAAGCAACCTCAATAAACACGAACTGAGAGGTTGATACAAAAGTTGTTCTAAGGACAACCTGACACCAAAAACCAAGGGTTTATGGTAGGACAACCTTATTTCTAGAAAGATCTTTGTATCAAAACTCAAACTAAAGAGGAATAAATAAATAGCAAGGAATTGAAATAAATTGCAGGAATTTAAATCTAAATTATTACAACATTCCCACAATGCTTGAAATGTAATAATTACAACATTCACATCCACACATACATTCCACAGCTGAATAATCAAGATAGGAAAATCAAACACACATCCACACAACACAAAGAGTTATAGTGGTTCACCTGTGTGTACACCAACTGTTCAACAACAACCACACAGATTGCTACTCCACTCCTAATATCCTCACACAGGGGATATTAGCGTTCACTATCAAATAGGTTTTCATAGGTTCACCTAAAACCTTCACAATTGTGTCTTTTTCAAAGGGCTTACACAATTTAAAAACCCTTACTTCTGAGTTTTCTGGCTCTCCTCAGATAACCAAACAACTTTGAGATTTTTCTGGCTTAACCTCAAATAAAACCAAATAAAGTAAATTACACAAAATGTAAAATACATGTTTCTCTTCTTTGTTGTAGCAGCCCGGAAGAACCAAGTCGGAGTAGAGGTTTGAATGTTAAAGTTCAATGTCCAATACTTACTATATAATGGTTCTAAGTTTATTAGATTTTAAATTAAAACAAATGGGCTAGCTTTAATTGATTTTGATTTCAGAAAAAGGAAAACAACACTTCCTCTTTTCAGATCAGATTGGAATACAAGAAGCAAAATCAATTTAAAAAGCTAAAGAAAGAAAATATTAAATACGTACACTTAGCTTAAATGGAGCACATACTTATCTCTCAGAAGGCCGAATTAAATTAGCTTGAATTACTTATTTTATTCTGAGATTCGTGCTTTATTTATAGGTGAGCAAATCACGTATTTGAGTGGTCTAGAAGTCGCTACGACTGGTCGTAGGACCAACGAAAATTTAAAAATTCGAGCGCGATAAGATAAGGCAGTTTCACGACTGGTTGTAGGTAGTCTACGACTAGTCGAAGGACACCTTCGACTGGTCGAAGGTTGCTCATGACTAGTTGAAGCAAGTCAAATTTCAATGGTATAGTTTGAGTCATAGGTCTACGATAGGTCGAAGAAACAATCGACACTGTTCATACGACTAGTCGAACAGACCCCAGGACTGGTCAAAGCTTAACAAAAAAATTCTGAATTTTTACAACAACCTTACGACTGGTCCAGGCAAATCTTAAACGGGTTGAAGCAGTGCTAGGACTAGTCGAACAAAGTCCAGGACTAGTCTTAGAACAGACCAAACTCACTTATATAAAACATATGAATTATGTATTCGAAATGACCTACTCTAAAGGTCAACTTAAGGTCAAACATACCTTAATAGTGAAGTAAGGACATTGAAATTTAGACGAGTGACCTTGAGCATAATGAAGCTTGAGATCTTTATGTAGCTTAAACTTGAAAGCTTCTTAAGATCTTGAATTGTACTTGTCTTGAACTAAGTCGAACATTCTCACATTCGCGAGTCTTGACTTGTGAACATTATTTGTCTATTGAAGCTGATCTTGTGAGACATTTATCTTGACTTGACATATCATGTGTAGATCTTTGTTCTTCACATATGCAAGCTTCATAACAAGATACATATAGTGTCTTTGGCACCACAAATTTGACAATATAGTGAGGCTATCAACTATAGTACTTACAATCTCCCCCTTTGTTAAATTAGTGACAAAACAAACTTACAATATTTCATAAAACAGAATATCTGGTTAAAGAATCATGCACCGGTTAATATCAACCAACACACATTCATAATAACACGAACCTGCAAATCAATTCAACATATATTCCACCTCTGCACATACTCCCCCTGAGTAACATACATCCATTAAACATCCATTCTCCCCCTTTTTGTCACGATAGGACAAAGGAAGCAATGAACAAATAGCTGAGGAGTTAAAATGAGAGAGTGAAAAAGCTAGGATATATGAGAAAATAGGATAAACAATACATATAATCCATAAACAGAGATAAGTCAAAAGTAGCAACAATATCACAAATAGAGAGTAGAGAAATAAATTTATTCCAGTCCAGTAAAATAAAATGAACTAATCTGAGCCAGATGAAGGAGCAGGGATGGAAGTATCAAGTTGATGCATGCCCTTGTTCAAGTGCCTAAGATATTTGTGCATATATTTGAACTGTAAATCATGGGCAACATTCATGTTATCTATCTTAACATTCATATTTTCAACCTTCTCCTCCAAACCACGTAAACGCACATCAAATTCAGATGGTTCATAATCAGGATCATTTGCTGAATCAGATTCAAGTTCTTTAAAAATATCATCCATGTTAATATCATCAGGAGGAAGATCATCAGCTTCTTCTTCATGTCTAGCTTCGGCACCACCATTACCATCACCTTGACCAGGAAGCATATCCAGCTTCATCTTATTAAGGTTAGAATTGTTAAATATCAGATGATGGATAGGGGCTTCTCTAACAGGCATGTCGACTAACATATGTGTAGCCAACATAGTCATCAAATAAGCAAAAGGGATGTCACTGTAACCTGGATGAAGTCGAAATTGAATAATGTAGTGACAAATCAAGAATGGTAAACAAAGATGAGCACCTCTGGCAACATTATGAAGAACACGAACCATGAAGGACGTCAATTCGGATTTATTACCAGATATAGGATACAAGTTAGACACAAAGATCTTGTAAAGAATTCTATATTTGGGTAACAAAAACCTTGAGGGAAGCGCATTTCCTTTATGTGTCCATTGAACATCCAAATTGCATAGATCTCTAGTGAGCATACGTTTTTCATCTACTGAGGGTTTTTCAGATAAGTTATGGATAGGAATGCCCTTATCATTTATAGAAATTTCCATAAGAGCTAAAATCAAATGACGATCAATGTCAAATGGTCCTTCTCTTGTGGCTATTTTAAAAGTTAAATTTTCTAGTGAAAACTCACTTATGCAAGCGAACATGGACTGGACAATGGACCGGTATGCTTGCCCACCCCAATGCAATAAGTTATCCCAACCTATAGTTTGAAGAATAGGAAGGATATCAAATGGAGCAACATGGTTCATATCAACTGGATGTTCAACAATAACATTACGTAATCTGATGTCCCGAACATAAGACGGATCATCATCGGGGGCCCGATGATGATGCTTAGTGATAGGAGCCGATTTGGATGAAGATGGACCACGAGATGTTGTCTTTCTACCTCTAGATGCCATTTGCAACAAGGATTTTAAGGAGACAAAGAGTTGCAAAGGATTAAGAAGTGGGTTTTCTCAAATCAAATTAAGGTGTAAAAAACCTTAAATCTCAACGAAATTCGAAATAGATAACTTTAAGAGAGAAATATAAGTAATCTAGACACAAATCTACAAGAAAAAGGTAAATAGAGCACTAACCTTGAAGATTTTGAAAGATGGATTCGACCGATCGGGCGACGATTCGTCGGAGAGAGAAGAAGAAATGAGGAAGAAAGTGATTTTCCCCAAATTTAAGTCAATCACCACGATCTATGACTAGTCATGGGTTTTCTTCAACCGGTTGTGCCACGACAGGTCAAGGAAATCCTCGACTGGTCGAGTACCACTAAAAATCAAATTTCTTGCATATGTCTCAAAGAATAAAATCTAAACAAGCAAATATATACAATATAATACAAATAGGCCTAAATAATCATTTTAGAATGCACATGCCAAGATCAAATTTCATTTTTTTAAACCTACTTTTATCGAGCGGTTTAGTGAAAATGTCAGTATGTTGATTCTCGGTAGGGATATAATTCAAAGATATAACTTTTTCTTCTACTAATTCACGAATATAATGAAATCTAATGTCAATGTGCTTAGTACGAGAATGCTGAATTGGATTTTTTGAAATATTTATGGCACTGGTATTCTCACAATATAATAATATAAAATCCTATTTAATTTCATAATCACTTAGCATACGATTCATCCAAACAAGCTGTGTACACGCATTACCAGCTGTGATATATTCAACTTCAGCAGTTGAAAGTGATATAGAACTTTGTTTCTTGCTAAGCCAAGAAACTAAACAGTTTCCAATATAAAAGCAACCACCACTGGTAGATTTTCTATCATCAAGATTACCAGCCCAGTCAGCATCCGAGTACCCAACTAATTGAACACTAGTGTCATGAGGATACCAGAGTCCGAGATTAACAGTACTTGCGACATATCGCATAATTCATTTAACAGCAGTTAAATGAGGTTATTTAGGATCAGACTGATATCTAACAAAAATACCAACACTTAAAGCAATATCAGGTCTACTAGCAGTTAAATATAGTAAACTACCAATCATGCTCCGATATAATTTCGAATCCACATTTTTACCTACAGAATCTTTTGAGAGTTTCAAGGTTGTACTCATAGGAGTATCAAAATTCCTACCATTCTCAAATCCAAATCTCTTAATCAAATTCATAGCATATTTAGATTGAGAGATGAACATTCCATCAGGTCGTTGTTTTACTTGTAATCCAAGGAAATAATTCAATTCCCCAACCATGCTCATTTCAAATTGAGATTTCATCAAATTTGCAAACTCAATGTCATGTCAGCACAGGTAGATCCATAAATAATATCATCAACGTAGATTTGAACCATCAAGATTTCTTTATTATTTTTCTTAACAAGCAATATTTTATCAACACTTCCCATTTGAAAGTTATGACAGAGTAAAAACTTAGTCAATTTCTCGTACCATGCTCTGAGAGCTTGTTTTAGACCATAAAGAGCTTTTTTAAGACGGTATACATGATCAGTAAACTTAGGGTCTTCAAATCCTGTAGGCTGTTCAACATATACTTCTTCATGTAAATCACCATTTAAAAAGGCACTCTTTATATCCATTTGAAAATTTTTAAACTTTCTAAAGCATACAATGGATATAAAAAGTTTGATTGATTTAAGACGAGTAACTGGGGCAAAGGTTTCATCATAATCAATACCTTCAATTTGAGTGTACCCTTGTACAACTAATCTTTCCTTGTTTCGAATAATATTTTCAAGTTCATCAGATTTATTTTTAAAAATCTACTTTGTTTCGATAATATGTTTATCTTTAGGTCTAGGAACAAGATACCCGACATCATTTCGAACAAATTGATTAAGTTCTTCTTGCATAGCAACTATCTAGTTTTCATTAGCAAGAGCTTCTTTTACGTTAGATGGTTCTATCTGGGACGTAAAACATACATAATTACATATATCCTCAAGTTGTTTACAGATACGAACACCAGTGAGAGGGTTTCCAAGAATCTGTGTGGTTGGATGATCTTTAATAGTCCTCAATTCAGAATTAGTCTAATTAGATGAAGTATCAGGTTTATCAATTACAAGAACATCATTATCTGGACTTGAGACTAATGTGTTTAAGCGATCATCAATGACCACATTAATGGACTCTTGAATCACACTGGTCCTTTTGTTCAGAACCCTATAAGCTTGACTGTTTAAAGAATATCCTAAAAAGATCCCTTCATCACTCTTCGTATCAAACTTTTTCAGATTTTCATGACTCGTAAAATATAACACTTGCTGCCAAAAACTCAAAAGTATTTGACAGTAGGTTTTTATCGAACCACATTTCGTAAGCCGTTTTATTATTACTTTTACTAGTGTAAACCTGGTTAATGATATAACAAGCTATATTGATTGCTTCAGCCCAAAGATTCTTAGAGAGCTTCATGTTATTCAAAATGACATTAGCCATTTCTTGAAGCACTCCATTTTTTCCTTCAACTACACCATTTTGTTGTGGAGTTTTGGGAGCTGAGAATCATGAAATATTCCCTGGTCACTACAGAACTTCTCAAAACCGCTATTCTCGAATTCGGATCCATGATCACTACGAATCTTATAGATTCGTGAACCTTTTTCAGTTTGAATCCTTTTGAGAAGTTTTCTTCCTTCTTCAAGGGTTTCAGATTTGTCCTTTAAGAAGACTACCCAAGTATATCTGGTAAAATCATCTATAATTACCAGGATATATCTTTTGCCACCTTGACACTCCATCCTGGTAGGTCCTATCAGATCCATATGAAGAAGCTCGAGTGGTCTTGATGTGGCACTGGAGTTCACCTTTTTGTGTGAGTTTCTTGTTTGTTTGCAAATTTGGCATTCGCCACATATTTTATCTAATTTTTGTAGTTTGGGCAAACCTCTTATAAATTCCTGCCTGCTCACTCTATATAGATTTTGGTAGTGTATATGTCCAAGACGTTTATGCCATAAATCAGTCTCGTCTGTATGGACCATGCAACAAGATTGACTAGTTGAGATGGATTCGCTTATAATATAACAGTTTTCAGACGTTCTACGTCCAGTTAATATTACCAAACCCTTGTTATTTAGAATCTCACAACTTTGATTAGAAAATCTTACACTATGGTTATTATCACATATTTGAGATATGCTAAGCAAGTTATATTTTAGACCTTCAACATATAAAACATTCTTGAACAAAGGAAGATTATGAAGTTGAACCGTACCTTGGCCCATAATCTTGCAGTTGCTTCCATCACTAACTGTGACTGAACCATCAATCATGTCTTTGAGATCAGTGAATAAACCTTTATCACCAGGCATATGCCTTGAGCATCCGCTGTCTAGGTACCACTTAGAATGGCTTATAGCTTTGAAAGCTGTGTGGGCAACCAAGCAGGTACCCTTTGGAACCCATTTCATAACCGTTTTGGGTTTAGGTGGATAGTTGGACTTCTTTCGTTTGTAAGAGTTATAAGTATAACGTATTGAGTTAGACTTTAGAAGCTCCTTAAGTAAATCAACTATCTTTTCAGCCAAAGGATTTTGGTTTTGTATTTTATAGTTGATATGGTTTTTAGGTTTTTGAAAAGATTTAGAGATTTTAGAAAATATTTGATTTTTCCCTTTTGAGTTTAAGGTCTCTCCCTTTACGAACTTAGGAGGAGTGTTCTTCGTTTTAAGAGGAACATAGCCCAGATCGGATCGATCACCACATTTTCTTGATCCTGATTAGAGTTTTTCTAATTTAGGATCACCTTGGGCATATTTCCAGGTTTCCTTTAAACTCAAGAGAGAAGAGACTTCCTGTTTTAGAAGTTTGTTTTCAGATTTAAGATTTTTAACCTGGGAGGTTTTAAAATCCAAATCGTATTTTTTCTTTTCAAAACAGTCTGAAATGTGGGACTTTTCTAAAACAAGAGATTCATAAATTTCTTTGAGTTTAGAAAATTTCTCTTTTTGAAGTTTCAATTTCACAGCAATTTTACAACTTTCCTTGTATAGGGCATTGTAAGCATCTTGAAGATCATCTTCATTTTCACATTCACTATTCAGATTTTCTTCACTAGTCGAGTCATCATTATCTAAAAAAGTGAATTTGGCTAGAGTCATAAGGGCCTTAACATCACAGCCCGACTCGATTTCAGAATTTTCTGATTCAGAGGAGGCTTCAGAATCAGAGGACTCGTCCCAAGTAGCCATCATACTTTTCTTTTTCGACTTGCCCTTATTAGGACATTTGTTAGTCAAATGCCCATACTCATGGTAGTTGTAACATTGATTGTCTTTTAATGATTTTCTTGATTTAGGTTTAGGTTTCTTTTTTTCATATGCCTTTTGAAGATCAACCCTCTTTTTACTTTTAAAAATCTTATAAAACTTTTTCGCCAAAAGGGCCATATCATCTTCATAGTTTTTTAAATCAGAGTTTAAATCATTTTCTTGAAAACTATTTTTAGAAGTTTTTAAGGCAATAGATTTACCATTTGGAGCTTTAAAGGTTAACTCATAAGTCTATAATGAGCCAACTAATTCTTTAACCCTCATATTGTCCGTATCATGAAGTTCCTGGATTGCAGTTACTTTAGAATTGAACTGTTCAGGAAGTGAGCGTAGTATTTTAGCACATATCTTGCTTTCAGGGATTTTATCGCCTAGACCCCACATAGAGTTTACAATGTCATTCAATCTAGTATAGAAGTCCATGAACATTTCATTTTCTTCCATACGTATTTTCTCAAATTTAGTTGTGAGGATTTGTATTTTAGATTTCTTGACAATTGAAGTACCCTCGTGTGTCATTTCCAATATGTCCCAAGCTTGTTTTGCAGAATCACAGGATATAATTATCTTGAATTCGTCTGGTGATAGTGCGTAAGTGATTGCATTTAGTGCTTTTGCATTTGCACTATTCTCACTTTTTTGAAGTGTGGTCCATGAGAAATAAGGTGTTACTCTCATTGATTTTGAACCATCGATTCCAGTTACTTCAGTGGTAGGAGGGGTCCATTCATTCACTGTGGCTAGCCACACATTTTCATCCATGGATTTGAGGAAGATCCTCATCCTGGCTTTCCAATAGGCATAATTGGTGCCATCGAAAGGTGAAGGCCTAGTGACTGAAAGGCTATCAAAATTTGACATCTTAAATATAGCTTAGATCGTTAGCTTAGGAAATAAATCCAAGAATAACAATTAAAAGCAAGCTATTTGGCTTTGAAACCACTTGAAATGGCCAAGCTATATGTCATAGAGAGGGGGGGGGGGGGTGAATAGGACAACGCCAAATTTAAAATAATTACTGCGAAATTTAATAATGAGATAGCCAAATAAAGTAAATCAATTCACAATGCTGAAATGAAAAGCAACCTCAATAAACACGAATTGAGAGGTTGATACAATAGTTGTTCTAAGGACAACCTTACACCAAAAACCAAGGGTTTATGGTAGGACAACCTTATTTCTAGAAAGATCTTTGTATCAAAACTCGAACTAAAGAGGAATAAATAAACAGTAAGGAATTGAAATAAATTGCAGAAATTTAAATCTAAATTATTACAACATTCCCACAATGCTTGAAATGTAATAATTACAGCATTCACATCCACACATACATTCCACAGCTGAATAATTAAAGATAGGAAAAAAAAAAAGCACACATCCACACAACACAAATAGTTATAGTGGTTCGTATGTGTGTACACCAACTGTTCAACAACAGCCACACAGATTGCTACTCCACTCCTAATATCCTCACACAGGAGCATTCACTATCAAATAGGTTTTCATAGGTTCACCCAAAACCTTCACAATTGTGTCATTTTCAAAGGGCTTACACAATTCAAAAACCCTTCTGAGTTTTCTAGCTCTCCTCAGATAACCAAACAACTTTGAGATTTTTCTGGCTTAAACTCAAATAAAACCAAATAAAGTAAATTACACAAAATCTAAAATACCTGTTTCTCTTCTTTGTTGTAGCAGCTCGGAAGAACCAAGTTGGAGTAGAGGTTTGAATGTCAAAGTTCAATGTCCAATACTTACTATATAATGGTTCTAAGTTCTAATAGATTTTAAATTAAAACAAATGGGCTAGCTTTAATTGATTTTGATTCTAGAAAAAGGAAAACAACACTTCCTCCTTTCAGATCAAATTGGAATATAAGAAACAAAATCAATTTAAAAAGCTAAAGAAAGAAAATATTAAATACGCACACTTAGCTTAAATGGAGCATAGACTTATCTTTCAGAAAGCCGAATTAAATTAGCTTGAATTACTTGTTTTTTTTCTAAGATTCATGCTCTATTTATAGGTGAGCAAATCACGTCTTCGACTGGTCTAGAAGTCACTACGACTGATCGTAGGACCAACGAAAATTTGAAAATTCGAGCACGAAAAGATATGACAGTTTCACGACTGGTCGTAGGTAGTCTACGACTGGTAGAAGGACACCTTTAACTGGTCGAAGGTTACTCACGACTAGGCGAAGCAAGTCGAATTTCAACGTTGTAGTTTGAGTCATAGGTCTATAACAGGTCGAAGAAGCAAGCGACACTATTCATACAACTAGTCGAACAGACCCCAGGACTGATCGAAGCTTAATAAAAAATTTCAAATTTTAACAACAATCTTACGACTGGTCCTGGCAAATCTTAGACAGGTCGAAGTAGTGCTAGGACTAGTCTGTAACACCCTGAAAATCGGGGGTCGAGTATGAACTCAACTCCCGAGTTTCAATGCATCACTTATGCAACATACACAATGATGGTTAAATGTTGTCTGAGTTAGAGCAATAAATATGAATGAGATTATACCAAAACAGTAAATCATACTCCAGTTCAATTGTATAAAGGCAAACGGAAGACTGAAATTTTATATTCAAAGTATGTAAAGTAACAAAATTTTGTGAACTCCAGAGTATGAGTACTAACTGAGTACCAATATACATGTATTGTTTCTAAGTCAAAAATCAAAATACAATTCCGTAGATAAGCCCTGGAATCCCGCGATGCGGTCGGCCTAAGCATATCCGTCGAGTCTTTGCATAAAGGAGAACTCATCCTGATCCTCCTCGAAGTCGGGCTCCGGCTCCTGAACCGAGGCACCATCTATACCTGCGACAGAGTCTGGTGGGTGTTGCAAACACCGTCCCGTAAAATCGGAGTGAGTAGCTAACTCAGTGGAACAATAAAACATAGGTTAACATATTATCAATTCAATCAAGCAGTAATGATAAAGCAGTACAAATCAAACAATTCTAACTACTCTTATTAAGTGCGAAAATGAAATGACATGATGCTGTATGCTCTTGCCAAACCACCCTCAAGCGACATCATCTTACGTTCGCGAATGCTTAACTCCCTCAGTGCGCCTCATTTACTAAGCACATGCGGTGTGATGATGATCATGATTACCGATATATTATTAGTCCATTTCAACCAGCAGTATTGGGAAACTAAGGTACCTCCCTTGTATCATTTCCAAACATGATCCATTCTAGGGTCGTCAATCCTAGCTAATCTCATACGATATTATGGTTTGAGAAGCGTAGTGAAGGCATCGCAAAGGGCTCGTCACCGTCGGCGCGGATCTGAGATCTCACCGTATGCGGCTCAATTCTTGGCCGTCGGCTCAAGTACAGTCTCACCGTACTTGGCTCAATCACTAGCCATCAGCTCGAGTACAGGTCTCACCGTACTCGGCTCAACTCATACTCTAGTTGCTGTGAAAGACTCGTCGCCAATCACAGACACTTGGAGTATACTCGAAGATACTACGGAGGACTCATCGTCCGTCAGCACGAGCACAGGTCTCACCGTACTCGGCTCTCGCCGTAAGTATCGACAGCTCGAATACAGTGTCCCATACCACCGTATTCGGCTCACGAGTTTAGTTGCGCAATGGTCACTACGGGGAGGCACATGGCCCCAGCGAAGGTCGACAGCTCGACCACGGTGTCCCATACCACCATGCCTGGCTCATACGTCTTAGCGGATCGAGGTACCATGGTTAACGGGATCACCACTGGTAAGTTTGGTACCCTAGGTTCAAGCAGTAGCGACCAAACATGGTGAACACACATACACATATCGGTTTACTTGATGAGCCTGACTAGCTCGAGCGCACCACAAGTTGGGCGATATGGAGCG
The DNA here is from genome assembly GCA_030180095.1 of Magnolia changhungtana. Lineage (NCBI taxonomy): Eukaryota > Viridiplantae > Streptophyta > Magnoliopsida > Magnoliales > Magnoliaceae > Magnolia > Magnolia changhungtana. Next base: position 518,204 of record JASAUF010000440.1, on the reverse strand, counting down.
CAAAAGCACTCCGTGTGGCCAACCACTATCGCCAACCGAAGTACGACTCGGGTTCGCCAGACACATCCTTTGTGGCGACTGAGTCTCAGCCACAATCTCAAGTCTGGTACCGAATGTTTGGACTATAGACTTAGTCCCAAACTCAAACAGATCTCATCAATAGCATGTGGAGTAAAGCATGATAACGAAGTAATACAAGCACGTTAGCAGGCATGTTATAAAGCATGAAATAAAGCATGAAGTAAAGCATGTTGTAAAGCATGTTATAAAGTACTATACAAGTAGGGATACAATTACATACACATCACAAGTGAGTGGTTATAGCGAACCACCACATGGAGGGGATCCTACATGTCTCTAAGGTAGTCAGGAATTCCATATCAGCGCCTATCTAAGGCACTAACACTCAAGCTTTTTCACACACAAGCATTTACACAAACACTTAGAGTGCACTATTCCAACATACATGACGTATGTTAGCAAATGCGTATTAGGGCTATTCTTTCGCCAAGCGGTTATTTTATCCGCGTATACCATATTCATACAACAAATAATCATGACAATTACACTTCCAAAATTTACACATATGCGGTATTTCTAGAATACACAATTTCAACATACATAGTGTTTACAAGCGAACATATATTACGGCGATTCCTTTCGCCAAACTAGTATTTTATCCATATATTGTATAATCATACATTAAATAAACATGTCAAACATTTTCCCAAAAAAAATACGTATACGGTATTTCTAGAATACACAATTTCAACATACGTAGCATTTACAAGTGAACATGTATTTCAGCGATTCCTTTCGCCAAATTAGTATTTTATCCATATATCATATAATCATACATTAAATAAACATGTCAAACATTTTCCCAAAAAAAATACGTATACGGTATTTCTACGTATACCTAGAGTATGTGAAATTCCATATTCTACAACGTTAATCGAAACAGGAAACGGAAAGCACTTTGTACATGTGCAATTACATGCAGATCATGAATCTACCATTATCTGACATTGAAAGTGTTGAAAACCGTAACTTATACACTTAAAGTCCTCACCTTTGCCCTTGGAATCACAACGAATCAGCAAGGGTTGTTGAGCTTCCGTATACGGGAGTTTTTTAGCCTAAAGAGCGGAATCGATTAGTCTTTACATAACCTACAACCTTCCTACTTCAAATCAGACCTAGGGTTAGGGTTTCTCACCTTCAAACGGAGTGGATACCGCTGGAAAAACGCCTGGAAGGAAGCGGTGTAGGCCGTGTGATGAATGAAAGCAGTAGGAGGAAGATCTCCCACAAATCCCAAGCTCTTCTCTCCCTTTTCTCTCTCTCTCTAGGGTTTTATCCCAAATTCGTATGGCTGTGAGAGGGGCTGTTCTAAGCTCCTTTTATAGCCAAAACCCTTCCCAAAATAGGCTCAGGTTCAAGGGTTATTGCTTATATAGGTATTTCGTCACTTTTTCAGCTCAAATGAGTGTTTCTGGTGGCCCCCCTTGAGCCAACGTCAGACTTAAGCTCACCACACATAGATCTATGTGGGATTATGTTTTCGACTCGATCGAATTCCCAGATCGCACGTGGCGGACCACTTTCAGTTCAACGGTCATTGGGCCACGATCCGAAATTCCAAGTACATGTAAATATTCCTGAAATTTTTCTTAATCCGAGGTGTAATTTGGTCCGATCGATTAAGCGGTCGGGTTGCTTATCTTGTGCGCGTAAACGAATGGTGCCAGATCACTATTCCTGATATTTATTTTGGAATGGGAATAGTGTTTTTCGCACACCCTCGCTCCGAATCGAAACGAATGGCCACGGGACATCGGCTGGACCTGATTTTAGAGATGATTGTCAAGCCCAGTGAGGCGGTCCTAGTTCCTTAGCCGTGTTAATCGGACTTAGATGTGCGATCTAGACCTAATCTGAAGTTTCGTTTCATTCTAGAGAAAGCTAGGAAATGAGTTTGGTTCTAAACTTTAGGGTAACCTAGAGTCACTTGTTTTGCAAGTTTTGGGTCTTGCAGATCGTATTTAAAGCGATCCCAACGGATTTCATGGCTAATCGAGTTTAGTACTTAGTTAACTTTGTTAAATTTCTAAAGGATTTAATCCTAATTGATTTCTGGTCGAGGTGGTACTCGAGCCAACGTACGGAAATTTACGGGTCGTTACATAGTCGAACAAAGTCCATGACTAGTCTTAAAACAGACCAAACTCACTTATTTAAAACTTATGAATTATGTATCTAAAATGACCTACTCTAAAGGTCAACCTAAGGTCAAACATACCTTAATAGTGAAGTAAGGACATTGAAATTTAGACGAGTGACCTTGAGCATAATGAAGCTTGAGATCTTGGTGTAGGTTGAATTTAAAAGCTTCTCGATATCTTGAATTATACTTGTCTTGAACTAAGTCGAACATTCTCATATTCTCGAGTCTTGACTTGTGAACATTGCTTGTCTATTGAAGCTGATCTTGTGAGACATTTGTCTTGACTTGACATATCATGTGTAGAGTTTTGTTCTTCACATATGCAAGCTTCATAACAAGATACATACCACTACATGAAAAATGAAAAAAAAAAGGACAGATTTCGAGACGGTTCTGGACCGTCTCTAAAATTGCTTGGTTTAAAGACACTTTAGAGACGGCCGTAAACCGTCTCTAAAATTTTAGACGGCCCCTGACCGTCCTTAATATTGTCTTAAAAAATTGAACGTCCACAAATCATTTAAGATAGTCGTTGACTGTCTTATATGCGGTCATCTGAGACAGTCATTGGCCGTCCGCATTAAAGACAGTCTTTGACCGTCTTATATGAGGTCATCTGAGACGGTCATTGGTCGTCTGCATTAGAGACGGTCATTGGCTGTCTTTTACTTGTAATCTGAGATTGTCAAAGATTGTCTCTATTAGAGACGGTCCTTAACTGTCTTATAACCCTGCCAAAGACCATCTCTGTTAGAGACGGTCCTAAGCCGTCTCTATTAGAGACTGTCAAAGACCGTCTCTATTAGAGATGGTCCTAAACCGTCTTATAGCCCTATCAAAGATGGTCTCTATTAGAGACTGTTAAAGACCGTCTCTAATGCTCGAGTAAAAAAATTAAGAAACTAAAAAAAAAAAAAAAGTTGAGAAGCTTAGAAAAATAATTAATAATGTTTAAGAAAAATTTAAATTTTGAAAAAAAAAACTGTAAATTTAAGAACATTGAATAATGTTGATAATTTTGAAAAAAAAAAATTCGATAAAAAAAATGATATTTTGAGAAAGAAAATTTTAAAAATTAAAAAAAATTGTGAAAAAATTGACAAATTGTAAAAAAATATATATTTTAAAAAGGAAAACTAGATTTTGTATTTTGACAAGAAAATTTAAAAAGTTATATAACAAAAGTAAGATTTAAAAAATGATAGTTTGAAATAGAAAAATTAAAAAATTAAACAAAATTGTGAAAAAATTGACAAATTGTAAAAAAATATATATTTTAAAAAAGAAAACTAGATTTTGTATTTTGACAAGAAAAATTAAAAAGTTATATAATAAAAGTGAGAGTTAAAAAATGATATTTTGAAAAAGAAAATTTAAAAAATTAAACAAAATTGTGAAAAAATTGACAAATTGTAAAAAATATATATATTTAAAAAAAAAAAGAAAACTGGATTTTGTATTTTGACAAGAAAAATTAAAAAGTTATATAACAAAAGTGAGATTTTAAAAATGATATTTTGAAAAAGAAAATTTAAAAAATTAAACAAAATTGTGAAAAAATTGACAAATTGTAAAGAAATATATATTTTAAAAAAGAAAACTAAATTTTGTAAAAAAATGTTAAATTTATTTATAATAAAAATGATATTTAGTTAAAAGAGTAAAAAAAAAATGTTAAATTCATTTGTGAAAAATAAAATTACTAACTTATTAGGCACATCCACTAATTGAACCTTTAATTGTTTTTGGACAATCTAATCAGTTCAAATTGAAGAGTAAATGACTTTAGATGTTTAAATCAAATTTCACTGAAATTGTTGATCAATCTTGTATGCCCAATATCTTTCTCATATGTAGCCTGATTGAGGCGAGTAACTAGTCAAATTGAGAGTATTGATTAGTAAAATAGAGTGAATGGACTTGACATGTAAAATGGGCCAAATATTCTAGTTAAATTTGTGACCCAACTTATAACTGACCTTGTGAGAACCTAAGAATTGATGTTAGTTTTGTGGGCCCCATCATGATGTGTGTCGAACATCAACACCGAGGATTTGATGTGTCCCATTTAGGTTATGAGATATCTCAAAAATCATCGGTAAACGAAACTTAAGTGGGCCATACCATTTAAAACTATGTGATGACATCCTAAAAAATATAAAAGCACTTGGTGGGGCCCACATGAGTTTTGGATGCAGTTGAAACTTGGTCTGATCCCTCATCTAAGTGGGACACACATAATAAGTGGGTTGGATATGTGAATCACATTTAGGCAGGCCCAATATATGATTATGAATGTTTTAAAGAAACTTTTCTCCACTACATTTAAGTGAGTTACTCGTTACCTTTACCAGAGTAAACTCTATGGGGTTCACCATTATTTATTTATTTTATCCACTCCATTCATCCATGTAACACATAATTTGAGGTCTAAAAAATAAAAAGGAAGCATATCCAAAGCTCAAGTGGACCACACCACAGGACATAGTGTGATTGAACCTCTACCATTTAAAATTTCTTGGAGGCCATAGAAGTTTTGGATCAAGCTAATGTTTTTGTTTTCTATTCATTTATATATTTTTGATATTATGAACAACCTTTAACTGTTTTTGGACAATCCGATCCGTCCGGACATGAAGAGTAAATAACTTCAGATGTTTAAATCAAAATTCACTCAAATTGTTGATCAATCTTGTTTGCCTAATATCTTTCTCATATGTAGTATGATTGAGGCGAGTAACTAGTCAAATTGAGGGTAATGATCAGTAAAATAGAGTGAATGGACCAGACATGTAAAATGGGCCCATCATGACGTGTGTCGAACATCAACACCGTGCATTTGATGTCTCCCCTTTAGCTTATGAGATATCTCAAAAATCATCCGTATACGAAACTCAGGTGTTGATTACCATCTAAAACTATGTGAAGAAATCTAAAAAAATATAATCAGTACAATATTGGATGTCGTACCATTTTGGGGCCATAAAAGTTTTGGATCAAGCTGATTTTTGTTTTTTCCCTTCATCTGGCCCTGTATGACTTAATCAACATATTGGATGTCAAATAAACAGTACAGTAAGCCTCAGGAGGATTTTAATGATGGATATCCAATTACTATTGATTTCATGTGGTGTGGTGCACCTAAGATTTCTATAGTGGGGTCCACTATACATTTTTATCTGCCTCATTCTTTGGCTCATGACGTAAAATGATATCTCAAATTGGATGGACGGTGTGGATATAACAAAGACATCATAGTGGGGCCCCACCATGATGTATGTTTTATATCCATACCTTTCATCCATTTGGAGAGATTGTTTTAGGGCAATATCTAAAGATAAATCCAAAGCTCCAGTGGACCCCAACATAGAAAACAGTGGGGATAGTGACACCCACCACTAAAAACTGTTTAAGGACCATGAAAGTTTTAGATCAAGCTGATATTTGTGTTTTATCTTATTTCATGTTTTTTTAAACTTTTGAACAGGTTATATTTCAAATAAAAATTATGGTGGGCCTTAGGATAGTTTCAACGGTGGGAATCACCCTCCCCACTATTTTCTGTGGTGAGGTCCACTGTACCGATTTAGACTTATTAATCCTGAAATATCATGATATTTCATGATATTTAGCTGCCCAACTATTTTCCCTTGGTGTGGAGCACCTAAGATTTATATCGAGCTCATTTTTAGGGATCAACCCGAAAATGACGTTGAGAAATGGATGGACGACAGGGATAAAACATATACATCATGGTGGGGCCCATAGAGCCTACCAGATCCAAATCTCAACGGGATGTTTTTTATTGTACAGTGACAATGTGCGAGTTTTGTAGTTGAGGTAAAATAGTGATGACTCATTCATAACAATAATGGTAATGAGATGGTGTTATCCAGACCATCTAAATAATGGGTCTAATTGTAAATGGCTAATATTTGTACTTTTTTCCTATATAAGACTATCATAATCATCTGGTAAATGGTCCCTTATATGTATGGTTGTTAACATAGTTTATGTTATAAATGATGGAAAACTCACAATTATCGGATTTGAAAGTAACGTTTCATTTTAGAAGAGGATTTCCATATCCATCTTTCGTGCAGAGGACGCCTCGTCTTCATTCAAACAAAAGCCGCTGGAGTTCCTCTTTCGACATCATTTACATTGCTAGGAATTTGTGATTGGAAGATTTTTCGGGTACCTCGTTTCAAATTCCTCCTCTTTTTCTGTCTATGATTTATCATAATAGAAGAAAATCTCTGCGTTTTGGTGTAAATTTCCCGGAGATCAGCAATTTTTAGGGTTTCATATACGCCATTTGATTTTTCCATGATTTTGCATTTTCTTTCTTCCAATTTTTTTGCTTATCTCGAGTTCTTTTTTCGTTTGAAGGTCTCAAGGCCTCGAGGCCGTCGATGTCGACCAGCTCCTCACCGATCAGCCCCACGTTTCCGCCCTCATCCATGAATCCCTCAACCGTGGTGTGTTTGAGGGGACAAAATGAGGGGACAAAGTGGATTTATCACAAACATCACAGTGTGCCCCACCTATCTTCTGTGGTGTGTTTTCTGATGCAGGACTCTGTCACAAGGCTGCCTTCAGAAGCGGGTGGGCCCACTGTAATGTTTGTGAAATAAGTACAGGATGTGGAGGCATGAAATATGTGGTGTGGTCAATTGTAAAGGAACGATGCCTTTGGGCATGGAAGTATCATGGGTAGTTCCCATATGGTGAAATCTTTCTTAGTAGAATAAGGCACGAGTTTGGATACGGTTCCTAGTCAATGGCCAAGGTTCCGTGAATGTGGGGCCAATGTTTTTTGACATAAAAGGTCACGCTGGTGGGACCAACCATAGTTGGCAGATGAAGGAAAAAAACCATCGATCTGATAGTTCCACTATCATTTCTGAAAAGATCATTCGTAAGATTCTCAAAAGAATCAGTCAAGCTTCTAGTTAGACGTTGTATCAGATTAGTTTCGGCCAACGGTTTAGAATTTAGAATGCTTTGTTATCTTTGTACATGGACTTGTCAAAGAACAGCTCTTTAGATTTTTCGTATTTGGTTATTTTGTAATTTCCATTGCTGAATTATTTTAATTGCGCGTTTGTTGAGTTGGTTGCTTTTTTTAATGTTCCGTGACATTTTATTCCTTTTTTTTGGGGGTTGGAAACACATGCCATTGGTTGTTTGTATGTGGGCCCCAACTGTTGGGCCCACTACCTATTTGATTCTATGCCTTGGAAGAATTCATATATATGTATACTTACAAGGAAGGAGGTAGTAACCGGGTAGGCTCTTTTGCAATTCCATTTCCTTTTTTTGGAGTCTTAGAGTTGAGAAAAAGCTATTTTGGGTTTTGAAAAGTATAAATTAAAGTTAGTGTGTATTTTGATTTTTTTTTTATTTTTTTATTTTTGGAGCATGGATTAAAGTCTGCTGGATTTTTTTATTTTCATTTTCTGACATCGAGCGAGCGTTTGGGCAGCCTCTCTTTCAAGGTATGACTTCTAAAATTGAATTCCTCATCGTTTCAATTGTATTTTTTTTCTTTGAATGAATTGGCGTGTTTGAATTCTGTTATCTTGATTCTTGGGTGGTGTTTGGTTTTGTTCTTGTTCATGATTGGGTATTGTATTGAAGGATGTTAGTTATGAATTTTGGTTTTGGTAGTTCTTGTTGATCATAACTTGATGATGATGACGATGATGGATCCTGCAGTGAATTGATTTTCCTGTGGGAAACTGAGTTTTCTCTGCTACATGATAAGGTGGTACATACTACAAGCAGAACCCTTGTGCCTTGTAGAATCCTTTTCACATAAAGGTGGTTATTACAAATGGACGGCCCCCTTATGGGTGAGGATACTAGTACCTATCAGTCCAGAAATGGAAGGAAGATGCCTTTTCATATTTTTCTCAACAATGCTCGGTTGAAGGTCATTCACGATAGTGAGGTATCTCTCTCTCTCTTAATCTCTCTCAATCTTAATATCGATTTAGGCATTTGGGGATTTAGGGCGTGTTTGGTTAGTGGGATTAAAAGGGATTAGGTGGGATGGAATTGCAATTGGTCCTGTGCAATTGCAAGTACAATTGCAATTGCGACCAATTGCAATTGCAATCGGGATTTGGATTTGGATTTGTTTTAAAAAGGGAGTGTTATTTGATTTGGGTGAAAATAGTGATTCTGATGTTCTTGGGATTTGGATTTGTTGTAAAAATGGAATGTTATTTGATTTTTTATTTTTTATTTTATTTTTAATGTTATATTTTAGGGAATCTCATGTGGGGTGCTTTTGCATTTGTTAGTTCTTGAAGTCTGTGTGGTTATTTATGGTAATTTAAATTTGAATCGGTTTAGATTCTATTGCAGATTATTTTTCTCTTATACTCTCATATGGGCGTGCCTCTTTTTATAAATTATTTATTATTTGGTGAAAATCAATGAGGATTTAATACGGTTTGGCTGGATTTTTTTTATATATAATTTTTTTTTACACCCATGTGAATCTGTTTGGATTCTGTTCGAATTAATCATCTATTTACAGAAGGGAATCTCACATGGGTATCCCTGTTTTTGAAGTTTCTTTGATTTTTTTTGGTGAAAATCAATTTGATTTTAGTAGATGTGTAGTTGTTGTTTTTTTTTTTTTTTTTTTTTTTTTGGAAAATCAGTGAATTTTGGGATGTTTTCAAGCAATTTTATGCATATTTTTTGATTTCGATGTTCATCAAATTTGGATTAGTTTAAAAAGGAGTATTATGTGGGTTTTTTCTATTATATGTAATGTGATCTCATTTGAGTGCCTTTGCATTTATCAGTTCTTCAAGTCTGTGTAATCATTTGATGTGAATCCATTTGGATTCTCTTGTAATAATTTTTCTATTGTCAAGAAGGAAATCTCATATGGGTATCTCCCTTTTGAACTTTCTTTGATTTGGTGAAAATCAATGTGACTTTAGGATGATGTGTGAAATTTTTTTCAATTGTTTTGGGATGAAAAACCAATGAAATTTGGGATGTTCTTAAGCAGTTTAATGCATATTGGTTGAAAATTGAAGTGTTATGCAGATTTATTATAATTTTTTGTGGTTTAGATGATGGAATCTCATGTGGGTGCTTTTGCATTTATCAATTCTTAAAATTTGTGGGATTACTTGATGTGAATCAATGGGGGGTTTTGATGATTAGTAGTTGCTTTTGGGTGTTCTTGGAATGAAACCAATGGAATTTGGGGCACTTTCAAGTTATTTGATGCTAGTTGATTGATTTTAGTGTTATTTGGACTTGGCATAATTAATGGAGTGTTGTACACATCATTTATGTTACATGTAAGTGAAGCTCATGTGGGTACTTTTGCATTTGGCAGTTTTTGAAGTTTATGTGATCATGTTATATTAATTGATGGGAATTTAGGATGATGGGTACTTGTTTCCGGGTTTTTTTTTTTTGGACCAAAATAAAGGGAACTTAGGATGTTCTCAAGCAATTTGATGCATATGTATTGACCTAGATTTTCTTCATACTTGGATTATCTGAAAAATGGAGTGGTCATGTAGATACTTTTCTGTTTATTAGTTTTTGAAGTTTGTGTTTATTTGATGAAAATCAATAGGAGTTCAGGATGCCGGGTACTTGTTTTCAGGTGTTTTGATTGGAACTAAGGTAATTAGGGGTTTTTCTAGTTATCGGATGCACTTTGATTGATTTTAATGTTTTTCAGATTTTAATGATTGTATTTATATGCATGTGGTGTCCTCAGGTCTTACATGAACTAATTTATATGCATGTGGTGTCCTCAGGTCTTACATGAACTAATACGACGCCCCAACTAGATTATGTGGAGCAAGAAGTTAGTTTTCTTCCATTTACCATTGTTGTTTGATTGTTAATCCATGCAACGATTATTTTTTTTATGCCATAGGTCTTGGCACTTGCTATTTTTCTTAGAATTTATTAGTTTAATAACCTAGCAATGTAAATTATTAGTGTCACGCCCTGAACTCGGAAACCGGGCACACAAAATTTCGATCGCTGAATCCGGTGCCGACAGCCTCCATAGTACCCCTTTCTCAGCTCCTGGCACCTATATACCAGGTTTCGATCCTTGGATGCTACAAGGAGGATTTCTAATAATTAATTTGATTCGTAATGAGCATAACCACAAGCATAACCATGAACAATAACCACAAGAACACCATCACAAGATCCACTATGATCAAAAACTTTAAGTACAAGGCGTATAAAGGGAAATACAAGATAGTGATAATAAAAAAAACTCCAGAAGCTCGGCTGCATGCTGTAACTGCGATAAGACTACGACTGCATCCTGGCGTCACCTATACGCATCAATCGTGCATAAGCTTATAGAAAGCTTAGAGGGTGGTGTAAGTGTGTGCGCAATATGAGCGTGCTCGAAATGCAAGGTCAGAGAAATACGGAATCATACTGATGAGTACATGAATGCAACCAGCTGTACCAAGGCTATGTGGTGCAAGATATGAATGCTATCGGTCATGTCAAGACCATGCAATGCAAGATACAGCTCAAGCATGCCAATCCTCATCATATATCAGTACAGTTCTCAGTCAAGATAATCATCGGGGCTTAATACACTCCAAATGGCACTGCCGCTCTCCTAGCCACACAGTCCAAGTGAGCGTAAGAAACCTCACTATCTGCCTAGCCAATAGTCTGCCAATACCTATCCGGCACATCGATAGCGGATCCATTCATGAGCTGGTCAAACTCAGCCTAGTATTGCCCCCTACCCTCGAGCGAGTAAGGCCACACCTCTTTCCAACAGACCATGACACAGTGAGAGATGCAGCCTCCTGGTATTTGGCTTTCATGCGCTCATATAACTACTCGGTCTCGATGTTGGAGTTATCCTCTAGTACCATCAGGTTTAGGAATTTTCACCCAGGGACATCTATGGCGCCCGTATGCTAGAACCAAACATTTTCGATATCCAATCCAGCAACCCATGATGTGTCTGTGGAGACTATAGCCCTGATGTCGCTAGGGCATATAATAATCATGATCACACAAATGGAAGTGCATGAATCACCCTACCAAACATGCAACAATCCTGCGCGTACCGCGTGCTCATGTAGGGCAACTCCCTCTATCAGGGAGCCCATAAACAATCCGTCCAAAGGCATATGCTATGATCAGTCACTCCTCATACCAAGCATACATATGATGCGTATGATCATGAATCATGTATCTATACTAAACATGTTATATAGTGATGCGCTCTGAGCAAAGCGAAGATGGGCTTAGACAGCCTACCCACTACAAGTATGGGCCTATCAGTGGGCCTTAGGAAGAGTGACAATGTGGACATTTAACTGACATCATCCTTACAATGTGGGCATCTAACCATCATTGATCCCAAGACACTACCTGTTATTATATACGCCACGGAAGAATCACACATTGCAATGGACCTAATTGCACCCATTGGGCCTTAAGTACATCAATTGGCCATATCATATAAGCCTTATATTCATCAAGTGGGCCGCATCCATGGGCCACACCAATGGGCCTTACGTACATACCAATGGGCCTTATGTACATTGCAATGGGCCATAACCCATGGGTCTTGCATACATCACAATGGGCCTCATAATATGGGCCTTATACAAATCAAGGTGGGCCTTAATGGATGGGCCATAACTACATCAAGATGGGCCTAATCACATGGCCTATATATATACCAAGTGGGCCTTAACAACGGCCCACAAATGCACATTATGGTGAGCCTGAATAGTTCAGGTGAGCCCAGGTCAATAGTAAGTGGGCCTTTCATTTGCACGACAGGTAGGCCCACAATTCATGGCTAAACGGTGTGGTAACAACACATATATCATGGCAGGTCCTACTAAATCTTGATGGTCATAGTGAGACACGTCTAATGGGTCTCACCATCCCATGGATGGACGATCTGCGCATGCAACATATATATATGGTGGGGTCCACTTGAACTTTGAATCTAACTTACTATTAGTCTCAAGCCTGTAAGACAGCTTGCCAAATGGTGGATGGTTGGGATGCAACACATGCATCACGGTGGTTCACATACCTCATGGTAGGGTTAACATAAGTGGCCCATCGGATAGAAGGACGGTTGGACATAACGCATACATGGTAGGTCCTACTAGCAATCCAAGGACTACCTGGACGGCATTGATAAAACACATACATGGGGTGTCCCCATCGTCCACGGTCATGGACGGTGCCAATAAAACACATTCATCATTACTGTGGGTCCCATATGGGGCCCACCATGATGTTTACTTTCCATCCAATCTGTTGATAAGGTCACCTGGACCTAGATGAATAGGAAAAACAAATTTCGTAATGTTCCAAAACTTCTGTGACCCAGAAAAGGGTTTTAATGGCAGCCGTTCAACCCAACTGTTTCTGGTGATGTGGGCCACCTGAGCTTCAGATAGGGTTGATTTTTGGAGGACCTATTATCCAAAACGGGAGCCAACATATGCACGGTGAGGATTTCCGAAACACATCATGGGGGGGCCCACGTACGGGACCCACGTCCCTGCCCATGCCCGTCCTCGGTCTGCAATGCCCGGCCGTGGCGTCCTTTGTCGGCCAGACAACGAACTTCTTCTTTGTTTTTGTTTTTAAATTATTTTTTTTGAAAATTAGTTTTTCCGAGAAATTTGCTAGGTGGGGCCCTCATCAGCGAAATTCATCCCGTCCATTACACTCTACAGCTCAAGACCGACCAAATGAGTTCGATATACGGTATTATTTGTTAAGTAAAAAGATCAAGGTGAGTTTGAATGGTAAACATCACTATTTTCTATAGTATGGCCCGCCAGAAAATAGGATCAACTTCATTTTTCGGCTCAATGCCTAAAATGAGCTAGAGAATGGAATGGACGGCGTGGATTAACTTTATACATCAAGGTGGGGCCTGCATGAGCCGCTCACCCCAAAACTTTAAAAAAGATTTTATATATATATATATATATATATATATATATTAGCCATTAGTACACGCCCATGCCAGTACACGCACTCCACATTAGCCACTTGCCTTACGTTTACGTCCAGCGTCCTGGATGGTGGACGGCACGGCATGGATAGAAACAACATCATGGTGGGTCCCACATGGACATGGCCCACCTGTTTGGACCACCTGATATTTGTGTTTTCATTTTGTCTGGGCCCACTAATGGGCTGGATGGTGTAGATCAACACATCCATCAAATGGGTCCCACAAGGGTGGATGGTGCGGATAGATCACATACCTTATGATGGAGGGTCTGCCTAAGTGGACCACAAGACCACATCATCAAAGAAAATAAAGAAAGAGAGAGAAAGAAAGACAAGAAGGACGGTGATGGAGGGGCCACGCCACTATGGGCCCCCACATGATACAACTTAATACATCAAAATGGGTCCCACCAACAAGTAGGTCATAAAGTTGAAATCAATGGTGGATCACCCACCTCTAGGCTTCATTCTTGCTCCCCTAACCTCCTTAGCTCCTTGACTTCGAGTTTGATGGAGGTAGATGATGGATGGATGGTTGAGATGAGAGATGAGAGTGTAGGAAGGTGGGCCACACTTGGCTTTGTGAGAGAGAGGGTTTAGACGTGGGATGTTGTTGCTTGGGGAGTGAAGAGAGTGAATGAGAGAGAGAGGAAAGTGATGGGTGAAAAGGTGATGGAGTGATGGGTGATGGGTGATGGTGTTGTAAGAAGGGATGGGTGGAGAGAGAGGGAGAGTTGACTTTGGGTTAGCTTGTGTAAGAAAGATGTAAGGGTAGGGTATGGGTTGTTGTACTTGACTTGATGTGTGATGTGAACTTGATTGATGGGATAGGTCGTAGAGATTCCCTTAAAGTTCGCAATGCGTGGCATTTTTCTCGAAATGAACGTGGCCCTACATCTTCTACACTGGGTATCGGTTTGGTGCGCGAGTCGCAGCGTTGGAATAGCGGCGACAGCGCGGTCGCTAAGATACATGTTTTGGTTCGAGCTGACTTCGGTATGCGGGACCCGACTTAGGATCAGGTGCAAACGTCAGATACGGGTCAAGAGTCGCCGAAATTTGACTAGTAGGATCGGGGAAGCCTACGGACTGGTACAGACTAGGGCATAGGTCTTACAACTCTCCTCTTCAAATAAAAATTTTGTCCTCGAAATTTGCACAATCATCGCAACTAGTCATAACTTATAATAGAAGGGGAAACAAGGCATCATTATATAAAATTGAAGATAGTATATAAGATACAATATATGATCAATCATCAAAGAGATGGGGATAGCGCTCTCGAATCTCAGCCTCACGCCCCCAAGACGCCTCATCAATTGAATGGTGACCCCACCGAACCTTCACCAAGGGAATGACCTTGGTCCGGAGGACCTGCTCCTTCCGATCAAGGATACGAACTGGCTGCTCAATGTAAGAAGCGTCCTCACGAACCTCCAACAACTGTCAATCGATAACAGGAACTATGTCTGACCTACACTTCCTCAACATAAAGAGGTAGAAAATGTTGTGGACATCAGACAACTGAAATGGCAAGGCAAGCCGATAGGCCATAGCGTCAATGCGATCAGTGATCTCGATAAGTCCTATGAACCTCGGGGCAAGCTTGCCCTTCGCTCCAAATCGAACTACGCCCTTCATAGGCGAGACCTTGAGATACACATGGTCCCCTACATCAAACTCTAAGGGACAACACTGGTAATTAGCAAAACTCTTCTGCCGGCTCTAAGCTGTGTGTATCCTCTTCCTGATGTATCAATAGCCTCTGATGTCTCCTGCACAAGCTCGAGACCTAGGAGACATCGCTCTCCAACCTCGATCCAACAACTCAAAGATTTGCACTGTCTACCATACAATGCCTCAAAAGGAGTCATGCCAATGGTCGCCTGATAGCTGTTGTTGTATGCGAACTCAGCCAATCGCAGATGCCCATCCTAGCTACCCCCGAAGTCAATCTTACAGGCCCGAAGCATATCCTCAAGGATCTGATTGACTCTCTCGATCTGGCATCGGTCTGCAGATGGTAAGCAGTGCTGAGCTGCAAAACAGACCCCATTGCTCTTTGAAAGCTCCTTCAAAACTAAGACATGAACCTCAGGTCTCGGTCAAAAATGATTGAGGCTGGAATGCCACGCGGTCTCACAATCTCCTCGATGAATAACCTCACAAGCCAGTCTAAAGGCCAAGTCGCACGAATCGCAAGAAAATGTGCCGACTTCGTCAGACGATCAACGACGACCCAGATGACATCATGACTGTGCTGAGTCCTCGGTAAACCCATGATAAAATCGGTAGATACGTATTCCCACTTCTACATAGGGATGCTCAACGGCTGCAATAGACCAGGGGGTCTCTGATGATTGGCCTTGACATGCTGGCATGTGTCACACTCGGACACAAAACTGGCAATCTGGCGCTTCATCCCCGTGCAGAAATACTGTCTCCTCATATCACGGTACATCTTCTCGAGCCAGGGTGAATAGAAAACCGCAATCGATGTGCCTCGGTCATAAGATCTCTGCACAACTCGGGAATATCCGGGACACATAATCTGTCTCTGAAGCGAAGTCCACCATCAGAACAAATCTGCCAATCTGTCTGACTCTCAAATGCTACCTCTGCTCTGTAATCCTACAACGACTCGTCTGTCTGCTGAGCCTCGATCACCCTTGCGATAAGAGAGGGTTGAATCGACAGGCTCGATAGCTGAACGATAGAAGACTGCAGACCAAAATTAAAGTTGTACTTTGCTATATCCTTGAACATCCTCCACTCCTGAATCATCATATGTGCCACTAGGCCTCATAGCTTATAGCTGAGGGCATCCGTCACCACATTCGCCTTGCCTGGGTGGTACTGAAGGTCAAAATTATAGTCTTTCAGAAGGTCCATCCAGTGTCTCTGTCTCATGTTCAGCTTGGACTAAGAGAATAAATACTTCAAGCTCTTGTGGTCAGAGAAGAGCTCAAACCTGACCCCATAGAGATAGTGTCTCCACACCTTTAATACGAAGACAACTGCTGCCAGCTCCAGATCATGCATGGTGTAGTTTAGCTCATGAACCTTGAGCTGACGAGACGTGAAGGCTACAGGCCTGCCGTGCTGCATCAGGACAGCACCTAAACCAATACGTGAGGCATCGGTAAATATAACAAATCCATCACTCCCAGAAGGAAGAGTGAGGACAGGAGCGGATGTCAAACGGTCCTTCAGCTCCATGAATGCCTGCTCACATGCGTCAGTCCAAACAAAATCTACGCCCTTTTGAGTCAACCTGGTCATCGGGGCTGTAATACGGGAGAAGCCCTCAATGAAACAATGATAATAGTCCACTAAACCAAGGAAACTATGGATCTCGGACGTGGTCGTGGGCTGATCATACTGACGCACTACCTCAACCTTTGAGGGGTCCACTGCGACACCCCCCCTTGTCACCACGTGACCGAGGAATCTCACCTCCTCTTGCCAGAACTCGCGCTTCTCCAGCTTCGCATACTGCCAGTGGGCACGGAGGGTCTGCAAAGCGATCTCCAGGTGCTGCATATGATCCTCACGGGTCCTCGAATATCTCATAATGTCGTCAATGAAGATCACAACAAACTGATCGAGATATGGATGGAAGACCTCGTTCATCAACTGCATGAAGACAGCGGGTGCATTGGTCTGTCCAAAAGACATGACCTGAAACTCAAAATGACCATAACATGTCCTGAAAGCCATCTTCGGGATGTCCTCCACTCAGACACGAATCTGATGATAACTGGAACGCAGGTCAATCTTCGAAATGAACTGTGCACCCTGCAGCTAATCAAATAAATCGTCTATCCTCAGGAGTGGGTACTTGTTCTTGATTGTGACCCGATTGAGCTCGCAGTAATCGACGTAGAGCCTCAACGAGCCATCCTTCTTCCTGAAGAAGAGTACCGGCGCTCCCCATGGTGAACTGCTTGAATGAATAAATCCCAACTCACATAACTTGTCCAACTGTCGCTGAAGCTCTCGCAACTCCATCGGTGCCATATGGTACGGGGCTTTCGAGATAAGCGCGGTATCGGGCACAAGATCAATCTGGAACTCAATATGACAGCGCGACGGCAATCCCGGAATCTCCTAGAACACGTCGGGGAAGTCACAGATCACCGGCAACCGATCAATACACAAGACAATAGGCTCCTCGACTGTGCAGGACATCAAACATGACAATGGCTCTCCTCTAGGCTCGGCGACAAATTGAAACTGTGGTAAGCCTGGTATGCAAAACGTGACTGTCCTCTCGGAACAGTCCAAAATAGCGTGGTACTCGGTAAGTCAATCCATGCCCAAGATGACGTCGAAATCTGACGTCGGCAGGACAAATAAATCAGCGGGCAAAAAGATATCATCGACTAGAACGGGGTAAGATAAACAAAAGTGACTCAATACTGTGGTCTTCTCCAAGGGCGTCGATACGGTCAATCCCTCACTAGAAAACTCCATCGGTAATCCAGTCGATCGGCAAAAATCCTTAGACATGAATGAGTGCGAAGCATCGGAATCAAACAGTACATGTGCGATACATGCGGAGATGGAAATAATACCCTCAATGACTCCTCCCGATGACTGCGGATCCTGCTGAGCCACGTAGAACCTAGCCTAAGCTGGCTGGGGAGGTACCTGTCCCCTCTGAGGTCCCTAGTGTTGTTGTTGCCTCTGCAGCAGCATCCTCTGTCTCTGTCTCGCATTTGGGGTCTCGGCGGAGGTGGCTGCGATCCGCTTGATGGGGTCGCCGCCGCCGCTGTGGCCGCTTCGGTGCTCTCGGCTACTACTGTAAAGGCTGTTGTGGTGCTCTCGGCGGTTGTAGATAAGGGCGAAGGCACTCAGATAGGCGGTGCCCTATCCTATCACATCCAAAATAAGTCCCTAAAAATGGCTACTGGGATGGGGCTGAAGGTGCTGCTGGTGCCACTAGTGCCCTAGCAGGTGGGTGGCTCCTGTACCTCTGTGGCCGTCGATGCTGCTGGGAGCTACTGGAGGGGGCCTGCCTCTTTTGGCCCCTCCTCTGACCTCGATCGGCCTGCGTGCCGGCCACTCAGTCTCATAAATCTAAGCACTCCGCACTACTACCTGGAAAGTCAGAAGCTCATGCCCAATGACATGACCTCAAAGACCGTAATGTACACCTAATCCTAATAGAAAAGATGCAGGTGGTAAAGCTAGAGCCTCAGGTAGTGGAGCGGGGTGCGCTCGGGTCGCTCTCCTGGGCGGCATGTCCTATAGAAAAGATAAGGCGTCAATCAATCTTGAGAATCACGCGTTAAGGAACTCAATCGAAAGGTTACGCACTCGAAACCTAATCGTCCTAACACATAGCAAACATGTGATGCTGTTCTTGGTTATTCCCAAGTTATGCTCTGATACAAACTTCTGTCACACCCCGAACTAAGAAACCGGGCTGACAAAATTCCTGATCGCCGAATCCGGCGCCGACAGCCTCCGTAGCACCCCATTCTCGGCTCCCAGCACCCATATACCAGGTTCCGATCCTGGGACCTACAAGGAGGATTTCTAATAATCAATTTAATTCATAATAAGCATAATCGCAAGCATAACCCACGAACAATAACCACAAGAACACCATCACAAAATCCACTATGATAAAAAACTTTGAGTACCAGGCGTATGAAGGGAAATATAAGATAGTGATAATAACAAAAACTCCAGGAGCTTGGCTGCACACTGCAACTGCGACGAGACTACAGCTGCGTCCTGCCGTCACCTGCACACATCAATCGTGCATAAGCTTATAGAAAGCTTAGAGGGTGGTGTAAGTGTGTGCACAATATGAGCGTATTCAGAATGCAAGGTCAGAGAAATGCGGAATCGTGCTGATGAGTTCATGAATTCAACCAGCCGTACCAAGGCTATGTGGTGCAAGATATGAATGCTATCGGTCATGTCAAGACCATGCAATGTAAGATACAGCTCAAGCATGTCAATCCTCATCATATATCAGTACAGTTCTCAGTCAGGATAATCATCGGAGTTTAATACACTCCAAATGGCACTGCCGCTCTCCTAGCCGCATAGTCCAAGTGAGCGTAAGAAACGTCACTATCCGCCTGGCCAATAGTCTGCCAATACCTATCCGGCACGTCGATAGCAGATCTATTCACGAGCTGGTCAAACTTAGCCTAGTATTGCCCCTACCCTCGGGCGAGTAAGGCCACACCCATTTCCAACCGACCATGACACAGTGGGAGACACGGTCTCCTGGTATTCGGCCCTCATGTGCTCATATAGCTACTCGGTCTCGACGTTGGAGTCATCCTATGGTACCATTGGGTTTAGGAATTTTCACGCAGGGACATCTATGGCGCCCGTATGCTAGAACCAAACATTTCCGATATGCAATCCAGCCACCCACGATGTGTCTGTGGAAACTATAGCCCTGATGTCGCTAGGGCATATAATAATCATGATCACATAAATGCAAGTGCATGAATCACCCTACCAAACATGCAACAATCATGCGCGTACCGCGTGCTCATGTAGAGCAACTCCCTCTATCAGGGAGCCCATAAACAATCCGCCCAAAGGCATATGCTATGATCAGTAACTCCTCATACCAAGCATACATATGATGTGTATGATCATGAATCATGTATTTATACTAAACATGTTATATAGTGATGCGCTCTGAGCAAAGCAAAGATGGGCCTAGACGGCCTAGCCACTACAAGTATGGGCCTATCAGTGGGCCTTAGGAAGAGTGACAATGCGGACATTTAACTGACATCATCCTTACAATGTGGGCATCTAACCATCATTATTCCCAAGACACTACCCGTTATTATATACGCCATGGAAGAATCACACATTGCATTGGATGTAATTGTACCCATTGGGCCTTAAGTACATCAATTAGTCGTATCATATGGGCCCTATATTCATCAAGTGGGCCGCATCCATGGGCCACACCAATGGGCCTTACGTACATTGCAATGAGTCATAACCCATGGGCCTTGCATACATCACAATAGGCCGCATAATATAGGCCTTACACAAATTAAGGTGGGCCTTAATGGATGGGCCATAACTACATCAAGATGGGCCTAATCACATGGCCTCATGTATATACCAAGTGGGCCTCAACAACGGGCCACAAATGAACATCATGGTGAGCCTGAACAGTTCAGGTCGGCCCAGGTCAATAGTAAGTGGGCCTTGCATTTGCACGACAGGTAGGCCCACCATTCATGGCTAAACGGTGTGGTAACAACACATGTATCATGGCAGGTCCTATTAAATCTAGACGGTCATAGTGAGACACGTCTAATGGGTCTCACCATCCCATGGATGAACGATCTGCTCATGCAACATATATATATGGTGGGCTCCACTTGAACTTTGAATCTAACTTATTATTAGTCTCAAGCCTGTAAGACAGCTTGACAAATGGTGGATGGTTGGTATGCAACACATGCATCATGGTGGTTCACATACCTCATGGTAGGGTTAACATGAGTGGCCCACGGGATAGAAGGACAGTTGGATATAACGCAGACGTGGTGGGGCCTGTTAGCCATCCAGGGACTACCTGGACGACATTGATAAAACACATATATGGGGTGTCCCCACCGTCCACGGCCGTGGACGGTGCCAATAAAACACATACATCGTTACTGTGGGTCCCACGTGGGGCCCACCATGACGTTTACTTTCCATCCAATCCATTGATAAGGTCACTTAGACCCAGATGAATAGGAAAAATAAATTTCGTAATGTTCCAAAACTTCTGTGACCCAAAAAAGGGTTTCAATGGCAGCCGTTCAACCCAACTATTTCTGGTGATGTGGGCCACTTGAGCTTCGGATAGAGCTGATTTTTGAGGACCTATTATCCAAAACGGGACCCACCATATGCACGGCGTGGATTTCTGAAACACATCACGGTGGGCCCACGTACGGGACCCACGTCCCTTGCCACGCTGTCCTCGGCCTGACGCTCGCAAGACGACGCCCTGGCGTCCTTTGTCGCCAGATGCAGAACACTTCTTGTTGTTTTTTTTTTTTTTTTATTTAAATTAGTTTTTTTGAGAAATTTGCTAGGTGGGGCCCTCATCAGCGAAATCCGTCCCGTCCATTGTACTCTACAGCTCAAGACTGACCAAATGAGTCCGATATGCGGTATTGTTTAGCAAATAAAACGATCAAGGTGAGTTTCAATGCTAAACATCACTATTTCCTATAGTATGGCCCGCCAGAAAATAGGATCAACTTCATTTTTCGGCTCAACTCCTAAAATGAGCTAGAGAATGGAATGGACGGCGTGGATTAACTTTATACATCAAAGTGGGGCCTGCATGAGCAGCCCACCCTAAAACTTAAAAAAAGTCAAATATATATATATATATATATATATATATATATTAGCCATTAGTACACGCCCATGCCAATACACGCATTCCACGTTAGCCACTTGCCTTACGTTTACGTCCAGCGTCCTGGACGCTGGACGGCACGGCATGGATAGACACAGCATCATGGTGGGTCCCACATGGACGTGGCCCACAACCTGATGTTTGTGTTTTCATTCCGTCCGGGCCCACTAATGGGCTGGATGGTGTAGATCAACACATCCATCAAATGTGTCCCATAAGGGTGGATGGTGTAGATAGATCACATACCTCATGATGGAGGGTCTACCTAGGTGGACCACACGGCCACATCATCAAAGAAAATAAAGAAAGAGAGAGAAAGAAAGATAAGAAGGACGGTGATGGAGTGGCCCCGCCACTATGGGCCCCCAGATGATACAACTTAATACATCAAAATGGGTCTCACCAACAAGTTGGCCCTAAAGTTGAAATCAACGGTGGATCACCCACCTCTAAGCTTCCTTCTTGCTCCCCTAGCCTCCTTAGCTCCTTACTTTCAAGTTTGATAGAGGTAGATGATGGATGGATGGTTGAGATGAGAGATGAGAGTGTAGAAAGTTAGGCCACACTTGGCTTTGTGAGAGAGAGGGTTTGGACGTGGGATGTTGTTGCTTGGGGAGTGAAGAGAGTGAATGAGAGAGAGAGGAAAGTGATGGGTGAAAAGGTGATGAAGTGATGGTGTTGTAAGAAGGGATGAGTGGAGAGAGAGGGAGAGTTGACTTTGGGTAGCTTGTGTAAGAAAGAGGTAAGGGTAGGGTATGGGTTGTTGTACTTGACTTGATGTGTGATGTGAACTTGATTGATGGGATTAATTGATTGATTGATGGGATAGGTCGTAGAGATTCCCTCGAAGTTCGCAATGTACGACATTTTTCTCGAAATGAATGTGGCCCTACATCTTCTACCTTGGGTATCGGTTCGGTGCGCGAGTCGCGGCGTTGGAACCGCGGCGACGGCGCGGTCACTAAGATATAGGTTTTGGTTCGGGCTGACTTCAGTATGTGGGACCCGGCTTAGGATCGAGTGCAAATGTCAGATACAAGTTAAGAGTCGCCGAAATTTGACCGGTAGGATCGCGAAAACCTACGGAACGGTACGGACTAGGGCACAGGTCTTACAATTAGACTTTGTTTCATAAGCATAAATATGAATCACCTTCTTTCTTCTTTTTGCCAGGTGACATCAAATCTAGATGTCGTAACAGATGTGTATGATTTCATCCATTTGGTAAGCACTATTTCTAGTGAAAAAGAAGTAAGCACTGAATGTCTAGGTGCAGATGTTGATAAAAAAGAAGTTAGCAATGAAGCAGCCCATTCAATCAGAGCAATCTACTCCCTGGGGAGGTTGGAAATCAAATGATGTGTACAACAATTCAGGTATGGTTTGTACCAATTCAAGAGACTGTATATTAGGCATTCAATATATAAGACTGGAGTGAGACTGATTAAGCATTTAAATGTGTTGCAGGATGTTTTTTGAATTACTTATCCTAACAGGTGCACAAGTTGGGATGGATTGGACTTCTATCATGAGAAAATGCCATGATTTCAGGTAGTTATTATTATAATGGAAAGTTAAAAAATTAAAAGAGAGAGATAATAAATTCATGGAAAGAAATGTTCTTTATCATTAGGGCTACTTTCGCCAAGTTTGATGAAGAAATCGTCGCCAACTTCACAGAAAGACAAATAACATCAGTGGCCACAGATTACAACCTGGATTTAAACAAGGTTTGAGGTGCCGTCAACAATACTAATAGAATCCTCCAGGTCAGATTGTTGATTGGACCTGATTTTATTTAAATGATCTTGATAAACCATTTTATTTAAATGAGCAGACCTGGATGTGCGTCGGAGCTATCTGGATGTTGAGCGGGGGTCCTTGGAAGGTGGGAACCGCTGTTATAACCATGATGAAGTTGTCCATTTCCTATAGACAGTATTGGAGGGGCCTGGCCATTTGGACAGGCCATGTTTATGTATTTGTTCAAAATTAATGGAGCAGACCCGGATGTGCGTCGGAGCTATCCGGATGAGCGGGGGTCCCTAGAAGGTAGAAACTGCTATTATGACCATGATGAAACTGTCTATTTTCTATGAAGAGCATTAGAGAGGCCTGACCATTTGGACAGGCCGTGTTTATGTATTTCCTCGAAATTAATGGAGCAGACCCGGATGTGCATCAGAGCTATCCAGATGAGCGGGGGTCCATGGAAGGTGGGAACCGCTGTTATGACCATAACGAAGCTGTCCATTTCCTATGGACAACATTGAAAGGGCCTGACTATTTGGACAGGCCGTGTTTATACTGTATTTACAGGGACCACACCCTTAACCTAAACCACACTCTAAACCTATAACTGATGTTTTATTTAAACCAACATGATTTAAATGATTTTTAAATTCGCAAGTATACGAATCAGATGTAGATATGGTACGTATTACGAGATCGTTTCCACGAGGACTGATCGTCACAACTCAAATTCACAATTCTTCTTAACTAATCCAACAAATAATGGAACGAACTACTAAGCACAATTCTAAGAAAAAAACAATTAAGAACAGGGAAGAAAATTCAATCAGAGAGAGAGCACTAGGACTTTCGAATCCACCCCTAATTATCCTAACCCTTGTTTTGTCTGTTGATTCACCTTGATCTAGATTGATACCACTTATACAGAGAAAGCACAATCTGTGTCCTTAATCGGGCATACAGAATGTTTAATTCCTTTAAGCAATGCCATGAATAACATATCCCATGTCCTTGATCGGGTACATGGAATGTATAGTTCATTAAAGCACCCTGTTTCTTACTCTATAGGAAACCTGTTCTTGATCAGACACAAGCACCTATAATAAGCATCCAAACAACATCCATATATATACTTTGGTTAAGTTCATAGATGGAGAAGTATAGAATTTAAACCAATCAAGCCCACTTAGAGAAAGAAACAAATTAATTAATATTCAAAGTAAATTCAACCAATACAAGAGCTAATCAAATTAGGGGCTTCATCTCAGCCCTAGCTAAAAGATTAGTGACCCATAAAATCCATCAAAAAGATTAAACAAAATTCATAAAAAAAAAGGAACATCAAACCAATCGATCTCTCTCTTCTTTCTTCTCTTTCTTCTCTCCCTTGCTCCGGATCTGGAATTCCCTGTTTCTGAATCCATTTCCCACGTCCATAATTCCTCTTTTATAGCTGTTGGAGGGCTGGATTCGGTGGCAGAGTTGTAGCAGGACATGGAGTGCAACTTTTCACAGCCATGATCGGTGGGCCCCACAAAAGTATTTTCTGGAAAATCCACCCCATCCATTGGATTCAGGATGAAATTTCAGTCAAGAATGAGTGGTTTTGAACGTCCATTAACGCGGCCCAAAGAAGAAATCACAAAAAGATCAGTTTTGAACAATGCAGGGCAGTCCGTTTGTGGCCTCTGTACCGCACACGTGTGCACGCATGGACACAAAATATCAACATGGTTTTGTAGTTCTCGAAGCCCTCTACACGATGAATGGCTTGGATCGGCCGGACAGGTGATGGGTGGGGTCCACAAACTCCCGCAAAACTGGCCAACGGCCTGGTTACGCGGACGCGGATCTCTTCCGCTGTGACAATCAGTGGGTCCCACCTTGATGTTTATGGCGAAATCCACTCCGTTCACCGAATTTCTCTCAAAATTTCGGTCGAAAACACATAGTTTTTCTCCATTTTGGTGTGGGCCACGGAAGATCTCGTTACACCGTCCAACCTGCGTTTGAACGGCTAGATTCAAATCTTGATGATCATTCACGATTCTGACACCTAGGCATTGATAAAAGCCTTCATTTAGACCTGATAGACGGTCCGGATTGATAATTTGATGGACGCTGTGGACCCACAACCGACGACCGCAGTCGATTTATGGACGGATGACGGCACCGCCGCTTTGACGAAGAGAGGGCGCGGTCGGCGGTTCGGCCGACCGTCTGGGTGCGGTGCGCAGCCGGTGCAAGTGTGCAGTGTGCACACTCCGCATACACAGGGCCAACTGTGATGTTTACGAGAAATCTACACCATACATCCTCTTTATCTCCCTGATTAATGGGTTGGGACCAAAGTTAATGCATATCCTGTTATCAGGTGGGCCCAGAATCAATGGTTTATGGGCTGATTTGTCAGTTGAGACACTTCCATAGTGATCTGAGGGATGAAATTTGAAACATACAGTTAATTTATGTCCCTAATCCCATGTATAAAGTTTCAAACTGATTGGATGGCGGGAATCATGTGATCTTACATTCCGGACCCTTTTCGGGCCCCTTTAGCTTGCTTTCCTCAGATCCCAGGCATATAAAATCTTTATTATTGGTTCTCTGGAGTCCATCCCGTGCTCTGGTGACTTTAGATCATGAAATCCATGCTTTTAATTCTCTTTTCAGTCTAACGCTCATTATTACGTCCTGCAATGAAACAAGATTAAAACACTCCATTAAGCCTTATCATGTACGTAAAATTAGGCAATTACTGGGGTCTGATATGCAATATTCGACCCTGATCAATAACCTAAACCTATTCTCAATTACCTAAACTTATAACTTATAACCTAAACCCATTCTCAAATCCCAAAAGCTATACTTATAATATAAACCTTAACCTATAATCTTAACCTAAACTTATAACCTTAACCTAAACTTATAACCTTAACCTAAACCTATTCTCAAATCCCAAAACCTATACTTATAACCTAAACCTAAACCTTAACCTACAACCTAAACCTTTACTTATAACATTAACCTAAACATATAACCTTAACCTAAACCTATTCTCAATTCCCAAAACCTATACTTACAACCTAAACCTAAACCTTAACCAAAACCTATAACCTATACCTACTACCTTAACCTAAACCTACTTTTCTCAAATCCCAAAACCAATACTTATAACCTAAACCAAAACCTATAACCTATACTTACAACCTTAACCTAAACCTATAACCTTAACCTAAACCTATTCTCAAATCCCAAAACCTATACTTATAACCTAAACCTAAACCTTAACCTAAACCTATAACCTATACTTACAACCTTAACCTAAACTTATAACCTTAACCTAAACCTATTCTCAAATCCTAAAACCTAAACCTAAACTTATAACCTAAAACCTAAACCTAAACCTAAAACCTAAATGTATTCTCAAATCCCTAAACATACACCTAATCCTAATCTCAACTCCCTAACCTAAACCTAAACCTAAACTTGAAAACCCAAACCTAAACCTAATCCCGAACCAAACCCGAACCCGAACCCAATTTCCTAAACCTCAACCTTAACCTATTCTCAATTCCCTAAACCTCTAGCTTATAACCTAAACCTAAACCTAAACCTATAACTTATAACCTATAACCTAAACCTAAACCTAAACCTAAAACCTAAATGTATTTTCAAATCCCTAAACTTAAACCTACACCTAATCCTAATCTCAACTCCCTAACCTAAACCTAAACCTAAACTTGAAAACCCAAACCTAAACCCGATCCTCGAACCCGAACCCAAACCCGATTTCCTAAACCTAAACCTTAACCTATTCTCACTTCCCTAAACGTTAACCTATAACCTAACCTAAATATAAACCTAAACCTTAACCTATTCTCAATTCCTTAAACCTTAACCTATAACCTAACCTAAACCTAAACCTATAACCTACACTTAAACCTAAACCTAAGCCTAAAACCTAAACCTAAACCAAAAACCGAAATGTATTCTCAAATCCTTAAAGCTAAACCTACACCTAATCCTAATCTCAACTCCCTAACCTAAACTTAAACCTAAACTTGAAAACCCAAACCTAAACCCGATCCCAAACCCGAACCTGATTTCCTAAACCTAAACCTTAACCTTAAACTATTCTCAATTCCCTAAAGCTATAACCTATATACTAGAACCTATAACTTAAACCTAAACCTTAACCAAAACCTAAACCATAACCTATAACCTAAACCTTAACCTATAACCTATAACCTAACCTTAACCTAAACCTAAAACCTAAACCTAAACCTAAACCTATAACCCAAAACCTACACCTAAACCTAAAATCTAAATATATTCTCAAATCCCTAAACCTAGACTTACACCTAATCCTAATCTCAACTCCCTAACCTAAACCTAAACCTAAACTTGAAAACCCAAACCTAAAACGGATCCCAAACCCGAACCTGATTTCCTAAACCTAAACCTTAACCTATTCTCAATTCCTAATCCTAATCTCAACTCCCTAACCTAAACTTAAACCTAAACTTGAAAACCCAAACCTAAACCCGATCCCGAACCCTGACCCGATTTCCTAAACTTAAACCTTAACCTATTCTCAATTCTCAAACCTATAGCTTATGACCTAAACCTAAACCTAAACCTAAACCTATAACCTATAACCTATAACCTGAACCTAAACCTAAATGTATTCTCAAATCCCTAAAATAAAACCTACACCTAATCCTAATTTCAACTCCCTAGCCTAAACCTAAACCTAAACTTGAAAACCCAAACCTAAACCCAATCCTAAAACCGAACCCGATTTCCTAAACCTAAACCTTAACCTATTCTTAATTCCCTAAACCTATAGCTTATAACCTAAACCTAAACCTAAACCTAAAATCTAAATGTATCCTCAAATCCTTAAACTTATTCCTAATCTCAACTCCCTAACCTAAACCTAAACCTAAACTTGAAAACCCAAACCTAAACCCAAACCCGAACCCGATTTCCTAAACCTAAACCTTAACCTATTATCAATTCCCTAAACCTATAGCTTATAACTTAAACCTAAACATAAACCTATAACCTATAACCCAAACCTAAACCTAAACCTAAAACCTAAATGTATTCTCAAATCCCAAAACCCAAACCTACACCTAATCCTAATCTCAACTCCCTAACCTAGACCTAAACCTAAACTTGAAAACCCAAACCTAAACCCGATCCCGAACCCGAACCCGATTTCCTAAACCTAAACCTTAACCTATTCTCAATTCCCTAAACATATAGCTTATAAACCTAAACCTAAACCTTAACTTAAACACCGAACCTAAACCTATAACCTATAACCGAAACCTAAACCTAAAACCTAAATGTATTCTTAAATCCCTAAACTTAAACCTACACCTAATCCTAATCTCAACTCCCTAACCTAAACCTAAACCTAAACTTGAAAACCCAAACATAGACCCGATCCCGAACCCGAACCCGATTTCCTAAACCTAAACCTTAACCTATTCTCAATTCCCTAAACCTATAACTTATAACCTAAACCTTAACCTAAACTTATAACCTATAACCTAAACCTAAACCTAAACCCTAAATGTATTCTCAAATCCCTAAACCTAAACCTACACCTAATCCTAATCTCAATAACCTAACCTAAACCAAAACCTAAACTTTAAAACCCAAACCTAAACCCGATCCCGAACCCGAACTCGATTTCCTAAACCTAAACCTTAACCTATTCTCAATTCCCTAAACCTATAGCTTATAACCTAAACCTAAACCTAAACCAAAACCTATAACTTATAACCTAAACCTAAACTCGAAACCTAAATGTATTCTCAAATCCCTAAACTTAAACCTATACCTAATCCTAATCTCAACTCCCTAGCCTAAACCAAAACCTAAACTTGAAAACCCAAACCTAAACCCGAACCCAAACCCGATTTCCTAAACCTAAACCTTAACCTATTCTCAATTCCTAAACCTATTGCTTATAACCTAAACCTATAACCTAAACCTAAACCTAAACCTAAACCTATAACCTATAACCTAAACCTATTCCTGTACCTAAAACGTAAATGTATTCTCAAATCCCTAAACCTAAACCTACACCTAATCCTAATCTCAACTCCCTAACCTAAACCTAAACCTAAACTTGAAAACCGAAACCTAAACCCGAACCCGATTTCCTAAACCTAAACCTTAACCTATTCTCAATCTCCCGAACCTATAGCTTATAACCTAAACCTAAACATAAACCTAAACCTATAACCTATAACCTAAACCTAAACCTAAAACCTAAATGTATTCTCAAATCCCTAAACCTAAACCTACACCTAATCCTAATCTAAACTCCCTAACCTAAACCAAAACCTAAACTTGAAAACCCAAACCAAAACTCGAACCCAAACCCGATTTCCTAAACCTAAACCTTAACCTATTCTCAATTCCCTAAACCTAAACCTACACCTAATCTTAATCTCAACTCCCTAACCTAAACCTAAACCTAAACTTGAAAACCGAAACCTAAACCCGAACCCGATTTCCTAAACTTAAACCTTAACCTATTCTCAATTCCCTCGAACCTATAGCTTATAACCTAAACCTAAACCTAAACCAAAACCTATAACCTATAACCTAAACCTAAACCTAAAACCTAAATGTATTCTCAAATCCCTAAACCTAAACCTACACCTAATCCTAATCTAAACTCCCTAACCTAAACCAAAACCTAAACTTGAAAACCCAAACCAAAACCCGAACCCAAACCCGATTTCCTAAACCTAAACCTTAACCTATTCTCAATTCCCTAAACCTATTGCTTATAACCTAAACCTATAACCTATAACCTAAACCTAAACCTAAACCTAAAATCTAAATGTATTCTCAAATCCCTAAACCTAAACCTACACCTAATCCTAATCTCAACTCCCTAACCTAAACCTACACCTAATCCTAATCTCAACTCCCTAACCTAAACCTAAATCCGAACCCGATTTCCTAAACCTAAACCTTAACCTATTCTCAATTACCAAAACCTATAGCTTATAACCTAAATCTAAACCTAAACCTATAACCAATAACCTGAACCTAAATGTATTGTCAAATCCCTAAACCTAAACCTACACCGAATCCTAATCTCAATTCCCTAACCTAAACCTAAACCTAAACTTGAAAACCTAAACCTAAACCCGAACCCGATTTCCTAAACCTAAACTTGAAAACCCAAACCTAAACCCGAACCCGATTTCCTAAACCTAAACCATAACCTATTCTCAATTCTCTAAACCAATAGTTATAACCTAAACCTAAACCTATACCTAAACCTAAACCTAAATGTATTCTCAAATCCCTAAACCTAAAACTATACCTAATCCTAATCTCAACTCGCTAACCTAAACCAAAACCTAAACTTGAAAACCCAAACCTAAACCCGAACCCGATTTCCTAAACCTAAACCTAAACCTATTCTCAATTCCCTAAACCTATAGCTTATAACCCTAACCTAAACCTAAATCTAAACTTATAACCTTAACCTAAACGAAAACCTATGACCTAAAACCTTAACCTATAATGTATAACCTAAACTTATAACCTATAACCTAACCTTAACCTATACTTAAAACCTAAACCTTAACCTATAACCTAAAACCTAAACCTAAACCTAAAACCTAAATGTATTCTCAAATCCTTAAACCTAAACCTACTCCTAATCTTAATCTCAAATCCCTAACCTAAACCTAGAACCTAAACTTGAAAACCCAAACCTAATCCCGATCCCGAACCCGAACCCGATTTCCTAAACCTAAACCTTAACCTATTCTTAATTCCCTAAACCTTAACCTATAACCTAACCTAAACCTAAACCTAAGCCTAAAACCTAAACCTAAACCTAAAATCGAAATGTTATCTCAAATCCTTAAACATAAACCTACACCTAATCCTATTCTCAACTCCCTAACCTAAACTTAAACCTAAACTTGAAAACTCAAACCTAAACCCGATCCCAAACTCGAACCCGATTTTTCTAAACCTAAACCTTAACCTTAACCTATTCTCAATTCCCTAAAGATATAACCTATATACTATAACCTATAACCTAAACCTAAACCTTAACCTAAACCTATAACCTAAACCTAAACCTTAACCTAAATCAAAACCAAAACCTATAACCTAGACCTTAACCTATAACCTAAAACCTAAACTTATAACCTATAACCTAACCTTAACCTAAAACCTAAAACCTAAACCTAAACTTAAACCTAAACCTATAACCTAAAACCTAAACATAAACCTAAAACCTAAATGTATTCTCAAATCCCTAAACCTAGACCTACACCTAATCCTAATCTCGACTCCCTAACCTAAACCTAAACCTAAACTTGAAAACTCAAACCTAAACCCGATCCCGAACCCGAACCCGATTGTTGTAATAATGTAGCCCAATCACATGGCAACAAACAAGAATGTATCCCTTTTAACACATGCCCCCTTTTTTTTTTACAAAGCTTTAATTTTTGTTGTTGTTTTTGTTAACTTGAATTGAAACACTTTTTTGCATTATTTGCTTGCATTAGTTTTATTTTAATGATCACTTTTATTTTAAAAAAGTGCCCACTTTTTTGGAAGAAGTTTCTGCAATTCTTCATGATTTTGAATTATAATGTTTCGTTGGTTGAATATTTTTTTATTAGATGAAAGACAAAAAGAAAATCGTTGCTGATTTTTTTTTTATTTTTTTAAATAAATTTATGATGTTAAACTTATATGTATTTATGCGTGGATGAATGTAATGTGGATAAGATTGTTTGTGTTTGGATGGATGTAGTTTATGTTTGGATCAATGTAGTTTATGTTTGGATGTATGTGAATGTGAATATGATGAAATATATTATATAACAGGTGTAAATCAGGAAGAATACGATGAAATATATTGTAACATATGTATATTGACCATCTAAAATTTGAAAATGTTCTTTGAAGGCTCATAAGAGACGGTTCATAGCAGTCCTTTTTAAGGACAGTCCATGTCCGTCCTTTGAAGGCTCATAAGAGACGGTCCATGACGGTCCTTTTCAAGGACAGTCCATGACCGTCCTTTTTAAGGACGGTCCATGGCCGTCCTTTAAAGGCTCATAAGAGACGGTCCAGGACTGTCCTTTTTAAGGACGGTCCATGACGGTCCTTTTTTCGTCAATAAGAATGATGGTTTTTAATCGTCCTTTAAGTAATAAGACACGTCAAAATTTGACGGCCCATGCGACGGTCCATGACCGTCCTTTTTGGTCATTTGAGACAGTTTTGGACCATCCTTTTTTCGCTGTTTTGGCATAGTGTACAGTGTATTTGGCACCACAAATTTGACAATATAGTGAGGCTATCAACTATAGCACTTACACAACGTTTCGCCACAATACCTCGACAACCGCCCGAGCAGCTGACTCAGATGAGCGGCCCTTAGCCCTTCGCATAGTGGGAGTTGAAATCATAGGACCTTTGCCAATGGGCAAGGGACATACAAGATTTGCCATCGTCGTTGTTGACTAGTTCACCAAGCTGGCCGAGGCCGAACCCTAACTAAGATTTCTGAGCAGAAAACTAGTGACTTCATTAAAAAAAAAAACATCATTTGAAGGTACGACATTCTCCATACCAGCGTCACGGACAATGGCAGGTAGTTCACCAATGCTCGTTTCTGAGGATTGTGTTAAAGGCTCGGCATTCATAATGCCTTCTCTTCGCCTCAACAACCCCAGGCTAACGGACAAGTGTAAGTTGTCAACAAAATAATAAAAAACCACTTAAACCATACACGAAAAGTTCAAAGGGACTTGTGCCGATGAGCTTCTATATGTCTTGTGGGCATACCGAACAACAGCTCGTACAACGACTGGTGAAACCCCATTCTCTCTGGCCTTCGACACAGAAGCGGTCGTCCAGGTGGAGATAAGGATAGCCTTAGCAAGCATCGACTTGGACAAAAATGACCAACAGGTAGCTTTAAGTCTCGACTTAATTGAAGAACTAAGAGAAATGACACATCTAAGGGTTGCCGCTTATCAACACAGGGCTACTCGACACTATAACTCGAGGGTCAAGGTACACAAATTTTGAGCAGGAGACTTAGTCGTCCGAGAAATCTTCCAAAATACTAAGGAACCTAATTCAGAAGCCCTGGGGCTGAACTGGGAAGGACCTTACAAGGTGGCCAATATGGCCCGACTAGAAACTTTCGACTGGAAGACATAGAGGGGCAGCTCTTACCTCACCCATGGAATGTCGAGCACCTATGAATTTATTATCTATGATGGACTTTTTTTTTTTTACAAGCATTCAACTACATTCAACTGACTACCTTGGGACAAAGTTACTCGTTGTCGATAAGTTGCTACATGTTCGACTGTAAGAAGCCTCCCCTTTTAAAAAAAAAAAAAAAACAAAAAGGAAAAATATTCTTTCCTACTATTTTGCCTACTAGCTTCACAACTAAAATATAAATGCTCGACTATCAATTAAAAATCTACATGATCGACTATCGACTGAAAATCTACGCGTGCAACTACCGTAAATACTAATCCACACATAAAGGCACAAAGTTGAACAAATATATATATATATATATATATATATTAATTTCAATGTACAAAAAGAATATAAAAAAGAGGTTTATCCTGAGGAGGCTCCTTAGTCCCGGGGGGAGCAGCGGCATTAGGGCCTTCGGGAGCGTCGTCGTCAAGTCAGCAAAAGTCCAAGTTAGGATAGCTCCGATGGACATCTTCTCAGCATTTCTGAAAGCCAAGATTGAAAATCTCCTGTAGCTCAGTTGTGTGCTCCTCAGAAGCCTTGAATGCTTTCACGGCTGCTGCCTCCTTCACAGGAATTAAGGCCTCGACCTCCTCCAACCTAGCCTCCAGTTGGCCTCCCGACTTCCCGCCTTGACACGATGTGACTCCACCTCAACCACATGGGCAACCGGCTCGGCCATCTCTTGCTGCTCGATGGCTAGCAAAGTAGTGTTGGTGGCCTTGTCCTCCTTAGCGACCCTTAAGGCCTCGAGTTCGAGATGAGTTGCCGCCCGGGCTTACACAATCACTTCTAGCTTCGCAAACTTGGTCGGAAGCTTGGCCCTATCAAACTCAAGCATCCGGACTGTCTCTTCGAAGTGGCCCCTCAGCTCGGCCAGACCATGGCGGGTAGCAGGAACCGGGATAACAAACTACAAGCAATAGATAAACAAAGGTCATCCAACACAAATGATGGAGAAGATAAAAAAAATAGAGAGAGAAAGAGAGGATGTTAGCATGGGTCAATCTTTATAAAACTAGTGAGCGGCAGAATGAGGGGGAAACCCCTATTTATAAGAATCCCGAAAGTGGAGCATTTAATGCTTGCACTACTTGCAAGAACATGAAAAGACACCTTGATGCACAATCTCCTCCACGTGGCAATACGTGGTTCGTTCAAGGCCCACATTGATGCAGCAAGGACAGGTGTCCATATGTGAGACGTCCAGAAGATGAAACGATGCTCACCACTCTGCACACAACTCCTCGTACGGAATCACTATCATAATATATTCCTTGATTACCACACATGTGTCATCCCTTTCCAATTCTCATCTTAATCATTGGGTGATAAAATCAAAGAACATATATGAAACGAGCTGACCCTCCATAGTTAGAAATAGGGGTCAACTGTTACGGGTAAAATCGAGCTGACCCTCCATAGTTAGAAATAGGGGTCAACTGTTATGGGTAAAATCGAGTTGACCCGACATACAAGACACGTGGAAAAAAGACCACCAGAATAGATTCTCTAAACTACCAAAGGGCTAGAGAAGACGAGTTGAGCAGGAGACTTAATGAACAAGCAGAAAAAGTTAACCCTACTTAGAGATAAGGCTCATCAAAAGACCTCATGTAACACCGCAGTTCATGGAACCCGATTACACTACTTGTTTTCCAAAAACCCGAGTGTTAACCTTTTAACGGTTGCTCAAATATCACGTACTTTTTTCCCTTATCAGAGTTAGTAAACTAGTGGAATAGAAATAAATCAAGTATAAGAGGGAGTCCAAATATACAAAATCAAATATTCAAGTGGTTGCCCGTAAACTTTTACAAACCAATGTCTCAAAACTAAAAATTGAACAAGCAAATAATAAAAACAAACTATAAACTAGAGCTACATAGTCATCGATCCCTCCATGTGACACACTAGAGACAACCCGTACATCATCCATGTATCCTGCACACTGAATACGGTTTGATAGCGTCAATGGTTATCCCAGTGAGGTATAACCCTCAAGATTTATCATATCATCAAGATAATTAAGCATAGTTATCACGAACAGTGTATAACAAATATTCCACAATGATTATCATAGAAATTAGATAAGGTTCATCAGATAAATTCCACAAAGATAATCTTGTTTAAATACATGAATGCATGCACATGCTCACAGACCTAAGGATGCACATCCAGCTAGGAAAAAGTCACCCAAGGAGAACTAGCCACCCAGAAAAGTACTCAAAGGTACGCCCTATGCAAAACTAGTTACCCAGAAAAGGCCATGCAATGAGGACACTCAAGGTGAACTAGTCTCCCAAAAAAGTACTCAAAGGTATGCCCCAAGGAGGACTAGGCACCCAAAAAAGTCCATGCAACAAGGACACCCATAGTGGTTCGAATGCACTAAATAATAATTTAGGATCACCCAATAAAATACTCTATGGTATAGCCCATAGTGATCCAAGAAAACACCCGTGTCTTACATCAACCACCCAGTAAAGTCCACATGCCATAAAAGTGCATGATTAACCCAACCATTATTATTCCAATTTTAAACAATCATTTTAAGAAAACTCAAAGGTCACTATGGGGGGGGGGGAGGTTTGTCACCCAGCATAGGTCAACAGCTCAGGCATAGTGTCTCATTCCACCATCCATGGCTCATGAGACTAACAAATAGGATATTTAAAGGTGACCTACTTAACTAGTGGCCAATACTAATTAAGCAAGTGGAGCTTACCATCATGAGGTTGTACAAAAATCATTCATAAAAGCCACTTAGGGCAATTATTCCATCCAGCCACAAGGGCAAACATACAATCAAAGCCACATAGGGCAACTAGTCCATTTCAGGATACGGTGAAAGGGATTAAGCCCAAAAGCCACAAAGGCACAACAAACTTTGATTTAATTTATTAGATAGAATGACCACTAGTTTGAGGACCTCTAAAGGCACCATAAGTAATCGCAAGTGGTCAAACAAGCCACGAACAATATCAATGACATTACACGTATAAAATATTCATTTAAAAACAAAACAGGGATATTTAAGATCCATAGCATGTTCAGATATATGAATTTAAATCCAATTGTTCTACCAATCATAAGGAATCAAAATCAATAAGGGCGATGAACCACATTAAGTAATCAATAAGATAAGTGAATAAACAATCTAACTATCATGATGTAGAAAAAGCTTGAAGGTATTCCTCACCTTAGGATGTGGGTACTCCTCTCACTTGATTTGAAAGTATCCTAATAAGGGATTTGGTGAAAACACGAGTCCCTATAAACACATTATCACACTAATTCAATTAAACATTACTCAATTTTAATTCAAATGTAAAATATAATGTTAAGAGATCGATCCACCTAAACTCAACCTTAGAAGCAAGTTCCAACCCAACTCCATGTGAGCTAGGATTAACGCACACAAAGAACCCTAAACAGGGAAAGTTTAACCTCTTAATTCTAAGATTGACTTTTAAGAGTTAATAATTTTATTCAACTAAGTTTAATATGCAATCATAAGGAGTTCACTCACCTTGTTGATTCCTAATTTGATTTGAACTTGGAGGCTTGGATCTGAAGAATCGGATGATGGGATGTTCAACTGAGTCAGTCCCACATAGATAACACAAGACGTTTGACTCCTTAAGCCCAACTAAGTCAACTCAGTTTAACTTGCCAGCCCCCAACTCTCTCACCCTCTCTTTCTTCTTCTTTCTTCTCCCCTCTTTCTTTCTCTATTTCTCTCTTTTTCTTTTAGATGTAATGTCCAGTAATGGGTACCCAACCTGATTTGACTCAACCCAGCTTGACTCGGCAGTTTGCCGAGTTATCACACCCCAAACCTGGAAACCGGGCTCACAAAATTCTCGATTGCCAAATCTGGTGCCGGCACCCATATGCCGGATTCTGATCCTGGGATCCTACGAGGATTTTCAATATGAATTTTTTTTAACGGTTAATCTATTTAGGTGATTACACATATTGTACATGGTATCAACACATATCGAAGAGGCGAACCTGTTTGATATATCACACATAAAAAGGTGCACCAGCTCAACAGTACTGAAGGAAACAATAGCAACTCTAACAACTCTTGCATGCATCCTGAAAAGTGTAAGTCATTTATATGAGCAAACCACAACTCGTGACTCTACTACGTGCCGAGAGTAAAACACGGCTTATCAGAGCGCTCCTGTAAAGACATCCAAAACAACCATAAGCATGTTATCAACCGAGCATGTTATTGTATGTGAGTAGGTTATCAATTAAGCATGTCGTATAACTACACAGGTCATTATGAACATGACATCAATAATAGGCATGTCACTCAACAAGCGGCCATGAATCATTAAAATAGCCAATCATTATGAACAAGATGATCAAATTTCATTTTCTACTATATGACATACGATGGAAAGGCAATGGCAGAGCTGGCATGTGGAGTTATAGTAAGTCAAATGTCATGTGCTGAGGGTGCAATGCAAGATGCAATTCCTGACGAGTACACAAATATCACACAACAAGAAATATGTTTTTTACTGATGAAACTTTTACCGATGAAATTGTAATTTCGTAGGTAAAAGTCCTTTTTACTGACGAAAATTTTCGTCGGCAATGGCTGTTTTAAATTTTTTAAAGAAAAAAATTCAAAAATTTACTTTTACTGACGAAATTATAATTTCGTCGGTAAAAGTCCTTTTTACTGACAAAAATTTTCTTAGGTAATGGCTGTTTTGAATTTTTGAAAAAAAAAATTCAAAAAATTTACTTTTACTGACGAAATTATACTTTCGTAGGTAAAAGTCCTTTTTATTAACAAACTTTTTGGTCAGTAATGGCTATTTTGAATTTTTGAAAGAAAAAAATTGAAAAATTACTTTTACTGGGTAAAAGTCCTTTTTACCGACGAAAATTTTCGTCGGTAATGGCTGTTTTGAATTTTTGAAAAAAAAAAATCGAAAAGTTTACTTTTACCGACGAAATTATAATTTCGTAGGTAAAAGCCATTTTTACCAACAAAAATTTTCGTCGGTAATGGTTGTTTTGATTTTTTGAAAAAAAATAAAAAATTAAAAAATTTACTTTTACCGACGAAATTTTGATTTCGTAAGTAAAACTATTTTTCCGATAGACATAAACCGTTGGAAAAAATCCGATACAATGTTATTACCGACAAACTATTTTCGTCGATAAAAGTATTTTTCCCGACGGACCTAAATCGTCGGCAAAAATTTGGTACAACGACGAAACCTATCTTCGTCGGTAAAAGTGCTTTTCCCGATGAACTAAAACCATCGGGAAAAGGATCCCGCCACGAACCAAAAATTCCCGTGCCATCCGAAAATCGCGTTTACAAATGAAATGTTTTCATCAGTAATAATCCTCTGTTTTTCTGGGTGTTTGTGTGTGTGTGTGTGTGTGTGTGTGTGTGTGTGTGTGTGTGTGTGTGTGTGTATAGTTTTTATATTATATGAGTGGAATTTATATATATATATATATATATATAATTAAAAAGTAATATTTAAATGATTTATAATATCACATGAAAAAGAATATTGAGATGTTCAAAAATTTTAACAATGTTTGAGAAAAATTTTGAAAACAAAATGATGCTTTTGAAAAAAAAAATCGGCATTTTGAAATTTTTGAGAAAAAAATTAAAATATGAGAAAAGTTTTGAGATTTTGAAAATAAAAATTCAGAATTTGTATTTAAATTTTTTTTGGAAATATTTTATAATAAAAAATCATGGCGATCCTCGGAAGATTTCAATGGTTAATGTTTCCGTTCTCACCACGTGTATGGATAATTTGTAGCCTAACTTAATTTATGTGTTTAATCGATGACGTTCATCTATTTTTTTCAGCTTATTTTAGGTTAAAAGAAAAAAATGGAGTATATCCAAGCTTGTAATAGATGACGTAATAGAAAACTGTGAGAATAAAAATGTTCACAGTTGAAACCTTACTAGGGCCTGCAGTGATGTTTGTTTTTCATCCAACCTGTTGATAAGGTCAGAAAGATGTCGTTGAAGGAAAAATGAAGATATCAGCTTGATTCAAATTACCACTTTTCCTGTGGTGTGGTCCACTTGAGATTTGGATATGCTTTAGTTTTGGGATTTAGCTCTAGAATTAATGAGCTGAAAACAAGGATGGATGGCATGGATACAAAATACATTTATCAATATGGGCCCCATAGTCAGGATGAGACCATGTTGGATGAGACTGAGGCGACATCTAATCTGCTCGCTTAAAAAGCCTGCATTCACTTATGATGGATCAATCGATACTAATTAAATATACAAAATTTTCCGGTGTTACTTTCGTATGGATGAATGCGTTACATTTGTTGGTTTGTTCAGGATGGATTCATATGGATAAGATTTAACCCGTCTATAAGGTGGCCCACCATGTATTTATATCGGGAATTAAAAATCAGAGGGATTCAACGTTCCGATTCTCTACACAATGGGAAAAAATGAGATTAGAAATCTGTTAATTTCTTCTTAATTGTGTGTAGGATCACCTTACTATATACATGCAATCCAATCTATTCATTCGATCCTAGACAAAACGAAGATTGAGTTTCCTGAAATCAATTGTATTCAAATGTTCATGTGTGCAAAAATGTGAATTTTGATGTTTTATATGTGATATCACACTTTTCACTGTGATGTGATCTGCATAACTATTATATTTGAATGAAATTTAAGATACATGGTGAAAATATGATTTATTGTCTGATGGACCGAATGGATCATGGGTCGCGGACACTTTTAAAGCCAAGATGGATAAATAAAAAAAAGTCCCGACAAAGTGGGTGTTGAACATCCACCATTAAAAATAACATTCATAGAAGTTTTGGATCAAGCTCATGTTTGTGTTTTCTCTTAATTCATATCTTTTTGATATTCTGAGCATGTTGGATGTCAAATAACCATTACTGTGGTCCCAAGGAAGGTATAAATCAACAGTGGAAATCATTATTCCACACTGTTTCACATGGCAGGTTACACTTGAGTTTTGGATTTACCTATAAATTTGGGATCAACCCACACCGTTCATCCATTCTTCGAGATCATTTTAGAGAGTTATCCAAAAAATGAATCATATCCAAAGATTAAATGGACCACACCACAAATAATGGGAACAGATTAGCTACTCCCCCTGACACCATCTAATGGCTGGTGGTTGGTGCCCTATGGCCGGGCTACACCATGATGTATGTGTTTAATCCATGTCGTCCATCTATTTTTAAAGATCATCTTTTGGCATGAGACCAAAAATGAGGCATATCCCAATCTGAAATGGACCACATTACAGGTAATAGTGTTGAATGAGCGCAACTATTTAAAACATTTTGGAGGCCATAAAAGTTTTGGATCGATATGATTTTTATTTTTCCCCTTCATCCAAGCCTGTATGACCTAATAAGCAGATTGGATACCAAATAAACAGTACAATGGGCCTTACGAGGATTTAAATGATGGATATCTAATCACTATTGGTTTCATGTGGTGTGGTCCACCTGATATTTATATACCTCTCATTTTTGGGCCCCACCATGATGTATGTTTTATATCCACACCTTCCATCCATTCGGAGAGATCATTTTAGGCCAATATCCAAAGAACGAGTTAAATCCAAAGCTCCAGTGGACCCTAGCACAAAAAACAGTGCAACAATGACGCCCACCATTAAAAACTTCTAAAGGCAACAAAAGTTTTATATCAAGATGATATTTGTGTTTTCCTTTAATGTATTTTTTAACTTTTGAACAGATTGGACTTCAAATAAACATTACGATGGGCCTTAAAATAGTTTCAACAGTGGGAATCACTCTCCCCACTGTTTTCTATGGCGGGGTCCACTACAGATTTATATCTGCCTCATTCTTTGGCTCATGAGTTAAAAAGATATCTCAAAATGGATGGATGGTGTGGATATAACAAATACATCATAGTGGGGCCCACAGAAAATGGTGACGTCAGTCCAAGAGACGCCTACTCGTTGCAGCGACTCGCAAAATGCCACTCATGGCAAAGGCACATCCGTTAGAAGTTCTATGGGGCCCACCACAATTTTTGTATTTAATCTAAGCCGTCCATCCATTTTGACATTAATTTTAATGCATTAGCCCCAAAAAGTAGGTAAATTGAAAGCTCAAGTGGACTACACCATGGGAAACAATGGAGATTAAGTGCCTTTCGTTGATTTCTGGCGTGGTCCATGTGAGCCTTCTATTTTCCAAATTTTTTGGGATAAAGCCCTAAAAAATTAGTTGAATTTAATGGATGGCACAGATAAATGACATATATTAGGATGGGGCCACACGTAGCCCCTAACACATCACCGTTCGTCTCGAGTGGGCGTCCACGCGCACAAAAGGCACCCAATTTCATTCTCATGCCTACAATTCATTCCAGCACCACAAAAAATAGCCCACTCGCTCCTTTCTCTCATCTTCTCCCCACTTCTCTCTCTCTCTCTTAATCTCTCTCCATCTTGACTCCCCATCTCTCTCAATCTCTCCATCTCGACTCCCCAAAACAAATTTCCCCATTCCCGACTCCCCATCTCTCTCCTTGCCCATCCTCGTTTGGGAGAGGCGTGGTCCAAGGCCCTCCCTATCCATGCACCACCTTCATTCCTCTCTAAATCACGACCTCCCTTCTCTCTATCTCTACGAAGCTTGATTGAATTAGATTCACGAACACGAGGTATCTCTCTCTCTCTCTCTCTCTCTCTCTCTCTCTCTCTCTCTCTCTCTCTCTCTCTCTCTTCCCCCCTCCCTCCCTCCCCTTCTCTCCATGCACCACCTTCATCCCTCTTAATCGCTCTTAATCTCAATGTTGATTTATGAATTTGGGGATTTAGTAATTTGCAGATTTCCAATTCGAATGTGGACCCTCATTTAGGGATTTGGGGATTTTAGGGTTTATAGATT
This sequence comes from Magnolia changhungtana, assembly GCA_030180095.1. Taxonomy (NCBI): domain Eukaryota; kingdom Viridiplantae; phylum Streptophyta; class Magnoliopsida; order Magnoliales; family Magnoliaceae; genus Magnolia; species Magnolia changhungtana. The sequence goes on along the minus strand of JASAUF010000440.1, from coordinate 475,530 downwards.
TGAATGTGGACCCTGAATTGGGTTTTTCTGATTTTACAAATTAGGGATTTGGGGATTTTAGGATTTTGGGAATTTGAGAATTTTAAAATTAGGGATTTCACCTTCCAAATTTGAAAGAACGATTTTGGTCTCAAGTTGTGCAGTTTGGATTCACTCAAAGATGCCCCATGCATGTGTTTTATGCAAGAATGTTGGCAATAGTAGGCCCCAGTTTTATTTTTGGATGGCGATCGTAATTTACAAGCTTGGTTTTGTCAAGGTGATTACAAAATTAGATTCTTGCTATTCTTTTTAAGTAGGATTTATCAAGCTACCATTCCTGCTAATTTCGTGCTGCAAAAGTATAGGTCATTTTGGATTTCAATCTTCTGTCATTCAGATTGAGTTATATAGTAAAGTATTCTTCATGTATAAAATAGTTCACCAAAATATACTAACACCATCTAAATTACCTGGTGCTTTCACAGGATTAGGGACTTCATTGAATGGGCTCAGTGTCTTTTACTTGACTTGGTCTCCAGATATATCCCCTCAGATAGCAATGAGATATTTGACATAATGAATCTCCTTGAGGATAGGCTTCAACATGCAAATGGTGTTGTTGTTTTAGCAACAACCAAGGTGTTTCTACATTTGACAATGTCCATGATTGACGTCCATCAACAGGTGCCTATTAAAAGATTCCTTTGTTATTCATGTTTAAGTAGTAACAAAGGAATTTCAACCTTTTTCCCTTTTTCATGTTAAAGTTTCAATAATGTTTACAGATCTTTTTTATTTTTATTTTATAAAGAAGGTTCATAGTGTTTATGGATCCTTCAGAGCCACTGCTGTTTGGAAATGCGAGCCTTGTTCATGCTATGTGATATTCAATGAGTCATGAGAAAGTGCTATTTCATCTAATGCATTCTCTACATCATTGTGATATACCATGACCAAATTCCATCTACACCTCAGGTTTCTTATCTATATGATTTTGCAATTCTTATCTATATGACTTACGTTGGAACTAGAGATTAGAGGATTTGGAACAGTTGACAAATTTACAAGATGAGCTCCATGATGCAACTTCATTGTAGGAGCTCAAACCCTTTCTTCTCCTCTTAGTTTTCTCTTAGAGGCCTTGTGCTATGTAACATGTTTGGTTCTTTTTTAAAATAAAAATAAAAATTGTGATGCTAGATAAATGTTCTTTATGCTCCTGCTTTTCTTTTTATTTTACATGGCCGTTTAATTTTAATTCATTTCTATGTTTCTAGATTACAAAAGGAAATAATACATTATGGTTTTCTCTGAAAAGTTATGCAAGAGGAGATGGATTCTTTGCATAAGAACTACACCTATGACTTGGTGAAGCTTCCAAAGGACAAGAAAGTATTCAAAAAGAAGTGGGTATTCAGGTTAAAGACTGGAGAGAAAGGATCACAACCAATTTATAAGGCCATTAACTTTGATGAGATTTTTTTCGCTTATGGGGAAAATGTCATCCTCCGGCTTGTATTGGGTTTGCCTACAAGCATGAACATAAACATTGATTAACTAACTAGATGTCAAAACAACATTCCTTCATGGTAATTTGAATGAAGATATATATGGAGCAACCAGAAGGTTTCGAAGTCAAAGATAAGGAGGACATGGTTTGTAATTTAAAGAAGAACCTATACAGGTTAAATAGGCCCAAAGGCGATGGGACAAAAAGTTTATTTCATTTATGGTGGATCATGGGTATAAGAGAACCACTTCAGAACATTGTATATTTACTAAGAAATTTCTAATGGTAATTATATTATTGTTTACCTCTATATTGATGATATGTTAATTGTTAGTCAAGATATTGACAAAATTGATAGGTTAAAAATGGAGTTAAGTCCATTGCCATGAAGGACTTAGGATCCGCAAAAGAATTTTTGGTCATAGAAGATCTCTTGTAATAGGAAGGTCGGTAAGCTTTGGTTATATCACAAGAAAGATACATTAAGAAAGTATTTGAAATATTCTATATGGTCAAGGTGAAACCTATCAATTCTCCACTTGTAGGTCACTTCAAGTTAAGTAGTGAGCAAAGTTTCGCAACTGAGAAAGAAAAACAAGAAATGAAGAAAATTCCTTACACATCAACTGTAGGAAGTTTGATGTATGTTGTTGTATGCACGAGGCCTGACATCGTCCATCCGATGGCACTCTTGTATTCTTTGAGAATATCTATCAACTTACTCTCTTGATATTTATCAAGGTCGGAAGAAATCACCAAAGGAAAAGTATCTCCTTGACCAAAATATGCATATTTAAGTTTGGAAGGCAAAAGTTACAGGTCAAGCTTCGGTGCTTCAATAGTAGATTGTAAAGGTTTAAAATTGATAGAGGGAAGTGTTTTAAAACGAGGCCTCCACCGATTAGTCTCAAGCACTGAATTAGAATCAAGCAAAGCATTCACTACATAAAAAATCATGTTATCATTAGAATAAATGAAGTGAGTCAAACACGCTTCTAAGGAATCGAAAAAATAAGTTTAAAAGGAGCTCATCATCCATAAGTGTATCTATCATGTTTATCTCATAGACCTCATCATCATTCCCTTGTTGTTTACACATGTTAAAAACATTCAACTCCAATGTCATATTGCCAAAGGACAATTTCATAACTTCATTCCTACAATTGATCATGGAATTTGAAGTTGTCAAGAATGGATGTCCAATGATGATCAGAATCTGAGTGCTGGCATTCATCATAGGTAGTGTATCCAAGATAATGAAATCTATTGAAAAGTAGAATTTTTTACTTGTACCAACACATCCTCAACTACCCCTCTTGGTATCCTCATAAAATAAACAATTAGTTGTAAAGTTATCTTGGTGGGTTTTAATTCACCAAGTTCTAGTTGTTTGTATGCTGAGTAGGGTATGAGATTGACACTTGCCCCGAAGTCTATAAGTGCTTGTTTAATCTAAAAGACCCCTATAATACAAGAGATGGTAGGACTACCCTCATCTTTATATTTTGAGGGAGTTTTGTTTGATGATAACACACACTTATTCTATATAAAAAAGCCCTTCTTTTGTTGGTTAAGCTTTCGTTTCACCATACAAAGATCCTTAAGAAACTCGGTGTATATAGGTATTTGTTTGATGGTATCCAAAAATGGTATATTGATCCTTGTTTGAAAACCTCCAAAATGTCTTGATTGTTATCCAGAGGTTTAGATGAGAGCAATCGTTGGGGGAACAGGGCTACTACCTTGTGACTAAGCTCAGGTTCTTTTTCATGATGAGCATCGCTAAACTTGTTATCACCCTTAGATTTGTCAGATTCCTCAAGTTTTTCAACCTTCTTTAGAATTTTTTTTTATTAATTATTTTTCCACTTCTAAGGGTGCTAATAGATGTAGCATGCTTGACATGTAGGTTGAAAGAATTAGGATCAACATCTCATATTGTCCTTTAGGATCCTATTGCAGTTGGACTGAAAAAGTCCATTTTTCCTGAACATTGAGGTGAGATTCAATTCTCTCAACTGAAGTTTTAAGCTCTTGTAAGGTTTGTATGGTGGACTGATTAATTTCCGTTTGTCCATGCATGAATGCTTACAAAGTACCTTCTAAGGTCTTCTTCAGTGGGGGCACATAAGGGGTACTAATAGAGAGCCCTTGAGGATTATTGTCGGCATTGGCAGTAGGTTCGTTTCTCCAACTGAAGTTGGGTTAGTTCAGCCAATTAGAATTGTACGTATTCGAGATCAGGACAGTGAAAGGCCTCTGCTAAGTATTCATGGCATTGCCTTAATCATGTAACACTTCTTAAAATGCAAGGATTGTAGGACAATCCTTAGTAAAGTGTGCATTTCTCTCACATATAATATAAGCACTTTTAGTGACTTCATTGGTTTTAACCACACCGACCTTCCTTAATTCCATGGCCTCTACCTTTCAAGTGAGACCCACTATCTTTGCATGCGCATCATCATCCTCCTTGCGTATATACACTCCTCCTTCCTCCTTGGCCACAAACTTGGAATTATTCTCTTTGTTAGATGTGTCCCATGATTAGGCATTCTCAGCTAGAAGATCAAAATAATCCAAGCCTCATTGGGATCCTTAGTCATGAACTCGCCATTACACATCATCTGTACAAATTGGCACATGTTTGAACTCAAACCATTGTTAAAAAAATAAATAAATGAAAAAAATAAAATAAAATAAAATCTAATTAGTTACCATATTTCATAGCCATGATGTGGGCAAGCAAGAAAAAGTTCTTTGATCCATTCTCAACATTAGAAAAAGGTTTCATTCTCGATACTTTTGGGAGAAGTTCATGATGTTCTATCTCAAGGTTTTGTGAAAATTGGAAAACTTTTTAAGGAATTTCCTGGTCATCTTATCCTACATCCTAATGGATCTCAGCCTCAAAGAATGTAATCATGATTTGGCCCTCTCCTTCAAGGAGAAGAAAACTAATTTGAATCTCACAATATCTTTAGAGTAATCTCGTTGAATTCTTTGAGATGTAAAATTGGACTTTCAGAATCAAGCTCATGGAATTTCAGAAGCAATTGAATAACTCTAAGTTTGAAATCAACGTTGATCGCATTCACAAGAAAAACCATACAAGACAATGTGGTTGTTCTTCTAGGTTGTAAGTAACCACGTGGTGTCCTAACCAGCGGCACATTGATCACTTTGTTTTCATCTTAGTCTAGTTCGTTCTCATCCATAGTTCTGGTTGATTCACAAGTATTAAATATTTTTTAACATGACGATGAATATGAAAACACACAAAAACACATAAACAACTATGTAACAAAGCTACTAAAAGAGATAAGGGAAGGATATTACCGAGATGATGACACGCAATTGAAAAAACCCTACAGAAAAAGAAAATAATGTTAGTAACGAAATTAAAATAAAAACTAACCTAAAAACAAAAATTTTATAAACAAAATATATCTTAAAGTATTCTTAAACGTAGCCCCTAACAACGACGTCAAAAACTTGCTACAATTCGACGATTGTGATTACACACACAAGTGTAGATAGCGAAGTAGTAAAGTACACAAAAAGTCTTACGTCAATCCACTGAGGACTAAAGGGTAAAACACTATTAGAAAGCTAATAGAATTGGGATAGTTGTGCTAGGGTAAATTTAAAATTGCCTAGAAACAATAATAAATGACAACTAAAGATCCGGGGATTCACTTTTAATCAATCCTTAATGCCAATTTTTCAATTCAAATTGATAATTCAATTATAATCGAATAATAATTCCTTCCAATCAGAAGATAATTTACAAGAAAAATGGGCAAAGGCTACGGTAAAAAACTGTAGCAAAAGGTCTTTTGCTACGGATATAATCCGTAGTACGTCCGTCGCTACTGATGGGGTAGCTAAAGATATAGCTACGGATTATATCCGTGGCAATAGATACCAATAGCTACAGATTATATCCGTAGCAATAGATACCAATAGCTACGGCTTATATCCGTAGCAATAGATACCAATAACTACGGATATAATCTGTAGCAAAATCTTTAGCTACCCCACTAATAGCTACAGACATGTTACGGACCGTATCCATAGCAAAAGAATTTTATCCATAGCAATAGATACGAATAGCACTAATAATATCTGTAGCAATAGATACCAATAGCTACGGACAAAAGCCATAGCTATAGCTACGGATTATATTTGTAGCTTTTTTAAAAAATTGTAATAATATGACCTGTTTCTATTGCAAGAACCTGCTGTGATTGATAACTCATTTAAGCTTAATGCCGATAGAAATAGTACATAAAATGCAATAAAAAAATGATGCATTTATTATAAATAGCAATCAAATCATACAATGCATCCTACATTCACATTTCTAAATAAACAGTACTTCACTTTGCTCAACCTATCATAAGAATTACAACTAAGGCATGCCCTCATGTGCAAGAAACAAATACACTCCAACACAGTAAACACCCTCCATATGCATTCAATAATGCTCACAGTTTTACAGAATTTTCTTCCTTCAGACGGTCAATTTCAGCTAATGCAGAAGATAGAGCTTCTTCTTTCCTTGAAATTGCAGATTTAACTTCTGTGGACTTTGAGACAAGATCACTTTCAAGTTCTGAAGCCCTTCCCTTGAGAAAATGAATTTAATCCTCCACTGGCTTCTTTAGCTTGTCAACCTATATAAAATAGCATTTGTAGACACAATCAAACATGCATGCCTTTATACACATCTCAAAGGAAGAAAGATAAAAAATAAAAAAAATAAAAACACTTATATATAAAGAAATAAAAAATGTACCAACAAATCTTCTAAACTATGGCAAAATCCAACATGAGTAATGTGTTCAAACCTAGGATGGACTTTTAAACTCAAAACCTAGGTTTAGGTTAAGGTTATAGGTTTAGGTTTAGGTTTTAGGTTTAGGTTTAGGTTTAGGTTTAGGTTATAGGTTCAGGTTTAGGTTTTAGGTTTAGGTTTAGGTTTAGGTTAAGGTTATAGGTTCAGGTTAGGTTTAGGTTTTAGGTTATAGGTTATAGGTTATAGCTTTAGGGAATTAAGAATAGGTTAAGGTTTAAGTTTAGGAAATCGGGTTCGGGTTCGGGATCGGGTTTAGGTTTGGGTTTTCAAGTTTAGGTTAGGGAGTTGAGATTAGGATTAGGTGTAGGTTTAGGTTTAGGTTAAGGAGTTGAGATTAGGATTAGGTGTAGGCTTAGGTTTAGGGAATTGAGTTTATATTATAGGTTTAGGGAAAGGTTAGGTTTAGGTTATAGGTTTTAGAATTTGGGAATAGTTTTAGGTTATAAGTATAGGTTTAGGTTAGGTTATAGGTTAAGGTTTAGGATTTGAGTTTAGGTTATAGGATTAGGTTAAGGTTTAGGTTTAGGTTATAGGTTTTGGGATTTGAGAATAGGTACGGGTTTAGGTTATAGGTTTTAGTTTTGGTTTTGGTTTAGGTTATATGTTTTGGTTTAGGTTATAGGTTATAGGTTTAGGTTACTGAGTTTTGGATTTGAGAATGGGTTTGGGTTTAGGTTATAGGTTTTGGTAATAGGTTTTGATTTACGTTATAGGTTATAGGTTTATATTAAGGTTTAGGTCTAGGTTATAGGTTTTGGTTTTGGTTTAGGTTATAGGTTTTGGTTTAGGTTAAGGTTATAGGTTTAGGTTAAGGTTTAGGTTTAGGTTATAAGTTTTGGGATTTGAGAATGGGTTTGGGTTTAGGTTATAGGTTTTAGTTTTGGTTTAGGTTATAGGTTTTGGGATTTGAGAATGGGTTCGAGTTTAGATTATAGGTTTTGGTTTAGATTTAGGTTATAGGTTATAGGTTTATGTTAAGGTTTAGGTTTATGTTTAGGTTATAGGTTTTGGGATTTGAGAATGAGTTCGAGTTTAGGTTATAGGTTTTGGTTTTGATTTATGTTATAGGTTATAGGTTTAGGTTTAGGTTATAGGTTTTGGTATTTGAGAATGGGTTCGAGTTTAGGTTATAGGTTTTGGTTTTGGTTTAGGTTATAGGTTTTGGTTTAGGTTATAGGTTATAGGTTTAGGTTAAGGTTTAGGTTTAGGTTATAGGTTTTGAGATTTGAGAATGGGTTCGGGTTTAGGTTATAGGTTTTGGTTTAGGTTATAGGTTATAGGTTTAGGTTAAGGTTTAGTTTTAGGTTATAGGTTTTGGGATTTGAGAATAGGTTCGGGTTTAGGTTATAGGTTTTGGTTTTGGTTTAGGTTATAGGTTTATGTTAAGGTTTAGGTTTAGGTTTAGGTTATATGTTTTGGGATTTGAGAATGAGTTCGGGTTTAGGTTATAGGTTTTGGTTTTGGTTTAGGTTATAGGTTATAGGTTTACGTTTAGGTTAAAGGTTTTGGGATTTAAGAATGGTTCAAGTTTAGGTTATAGGTTTTGGGATTTGAGAATGGGTTCGGGTTTAGGTTATAGGTTTGGTTTTAGTTTACATTATACGTTTTGGGATTTGAGAATGGGTTCGGCTTTAGGTTATAGGTTTTGGTTTTGGTTTAGGTTTAGGTTATAGGTTTTTGCATTTGAGAATGGGTTATGGTTTAGGTTCAAGAAATCGGGTTCGGGTTCGGGATTAGGTTTAAGTTTGGGTTTTCAAGTTCGGTTTAGGTTTAGTTTAGGGAGTTGAGATTAGGATTAGGTGTAGGTTTAGCTTTAGGAATTGAGTTTAGGTTATAGGTTTAGGAAAGGTTAGGTTTAGGTTATAGGTTTTGGGATTTGGGAATAGTTTTAGGTTATAAGTATAGGTTTAGGTTAGGTAATAGGTTAAGGTTTAGGGATTTGAGTTTAGGTTATAGGTTTAGGTTTAAGTCTAGGTTTAGGTTTAGAGATTTGAGTTTAGGTTTAGGTTTTTGGTTTAGGTTTAGGTTTAGGTTTGGGTTTGGGTTTTGGGATTTGAGAATGGGTTCGGGTTTAGGTTATAGGTTTTGGTTTCGGTTTAGGTTTTAAGTTTTAGGATTTGATAATGGGTTTGGGTTTAGGTTATAGGTTTTGGTTTAGGTTATAGGTTTTGATTTAGGTTATAGGTTAACTTCTTAGGTTAAGGTTTAGGTTTAGGTTATAGGTTTTAGATTTGAGAATGGGTTCGGGTTTAGGCTATAGGTTTTGGTTTTGGTTTTGGTTATAGGTTTTAGGTTTAGGTTTAGGTTTAGATTTTAGGTTATAGGATTTGAGAATGGGTTCGGGTTTAGGATATAAGTTTTGGTTTTGGTTTAGGTTATAGGTTATAGATTTAGGTTTTAGGTTTAGGTTTTGGTTTTGATTTAGGTTTTAGGTTATAGGTTTAGGTTAAGGTTTAGGTTTAGGTTATAGGTTTTGATTTAGGTTATAGGTTTTTGGATTTGAGAATGGGTTTGGATTTAGGATATAGGTTTTGGTTTTGGTTTAGGTTATAGGTTTTGGTTTAGGTTATAGGTTATAGGTTTAGGTTATAGGATTTGAGAATGGGTTCGGGTTTAGGTTATAGGTTTTGGTTTTGGTTTAGGTTATAGGTTTTGGTTTAGGTTATAGGTTATAGGTTTAGGTTAAGGTTTCGGTTTAGGTTATAGGTTTTGGGATTTGAGAATGGGTTCGAGTTTAGGTTATAGGTTTTGGTTTTGGTTTAAGTTATAGGTTTTGGGATTTGAGAATGGGTTTGGGTTTAGGTTATAGGTTTTGGTTTAGGTTATAGGTTTTTGGATTTGAGAATGGGATATGGTTTAGGTTTTGGAAATTGGGTTCGAGTTCGGGATTGGGTTTAAGTTTGGGTTTTCAAGTTTAGGTTTAGGTTTAGGTTAGGAGTTGAGATTAGGTTGGGTTTTCAAGTTTAAGTTTAAGTTTGAGTTTTCAAGTTTAGGTTAAGGTTTAGGTTTAGGTTATAGCTTTTGGATTTGAGAATAGGTTCGGGTTTAGGCTATAGGTTTTGGTTTTGGTTATAGGTTTTGGTTTTGGTTTTAGGTTTTAGGTTTAGGTTTAGGTTTTGATTTAGGCTATCGATTATAGGTTTAGGTTAAGGTTTAGGTTATAATTTTTTATTTAAGTTATAAAATTTGTAGGTTTAGGTTTTGGTTTTGATTTAGGTTATAGGTTATAGGTTTAGGTTAAGGTTTAGGTTTATGTTATAGGTTTTTGGATTTGAGAATGGGTTATGGTTTAGGTTTTGGAAATCGTGTTTAGGTTCGGGATTAGGTTTAAGTTTGTGTTTTCAAGTTTAGGTTTAGGTTTAGGTTAGGGAGTTGAGATTAGATTACATTTTCAAGTTTAAGTTTAAGTTTGGGTTTTCAAGTTTAGGTTAAGGTTTAGGTTTAGGTTATAGGTTTTTGGATTTGAGAATTGGTTCGGGTTTAGGCTATAGGTTTTAGTTTTGGTTTAGGTTATAGGTTTTGGTTTAGGTTTTAGGTTTTAGGTTTAGGTTTAGGTTTTGATTTAGGTTATAAGTTATAGGTTTAGGTTATAGGTTTTGATTTAGGTTATAGGTTGTAGGTTTATGTTTTGGTTTTGGTTTTGATTTAGGTTATAGGTTTAGGTTAAGGTTTAGGTTTATGTTATAGGTTTTTGGATTTGAGAATGGGTTCGGGTTTAGGTTAAGGGTATGGTCCCTGCAAATATAAATATAAACATGGCCTGTCCAAATGGCCAAGCCCTTCCAATGCCGTCCATAGGAATGGACAGCTTCATCATGGTCATAATAGCGGTTCCTACCTTCCAGGGACCCCCGCTCATCCGTATAGCTCCGACGCACATCCAGGTCTGCTCCATTAATTTCGAGCAAATACATAAACACAACCTGTCCAAATGGCGAGGCCACTCCAATGTCGTCCATAGGAAATGGACAGCTTCATCATGGTCATAACAGCAGTTCCCACCTTCCAGGGACCCCCCGCTCAACATCCGAATAGCTCCGACGCACATCCGGGTCTGCTCCATCAATTTCAAGCAAATACATAAATACGGCCTGTCCAAATGGCCAGACCACTCCAATCATGTGCATTTTTAACAAGAGACGTACCAGATGCTTGAATCTGAAATATGCATTTACACAAAAATGGCATTGGGAATCGCTTCTCAAAACTGCAGACTGTTTTGTTTTGAAACTCGTTCATCTCACCTGAAAACCTGTCACATAATGAATAACTTGGACGAATACTTGGATGAATACACATAAAACGACTAAATTCAAAGAGAGTAGAAGACTTCAAAAATCTCGGAAGGAAATATCTACAGTACAATTCAGCAAAATGAAGAATACCCAAAAGCTGATAAATTATAACTTTTAGCTGTTCAGAAATCCAGATTGTCCAAATTGCTGACCCAATTGTAGATGAAGCTATACATCACTGTCAGATCTTGTGGGTTTGGTGGTATCATAGGTCCCCACAAAAGAAAAGAAAACTAAGGGAAAAGCAATATAGCTTTTGATTACTTGTTGTCACTAACAAAGTCAGTGAAAACCACATCATCTTCAATTAAAAAACAATCAGTCGGTTGCCAAATATCAAGTTCCCAACCAAAATAGTGGAAGCATAAATGTAGGGAGAGTTGAATGAATGTGGAGCGTAAAGTAAAATCTAGGAAAATGATTTTACCTGAACCTCTTGCAGGAGTTCTTCAAGTTCCACTATTATCTGCGAGAAGGATGCTTGTGATTTGATATTTGGAAGAAACCTAACCCCATCCAAAATTGTAATAATTTTGTTAGTACTTGGATTAGTATGTGAAACCTGAAGCTAAAATCCTTCAAAATAAAACACAACTAGTGGTGACTAAGATGCATAATTTTGAGCAAATAAATAAACACGGCCTGTCCTCGGGATCCACCGAATTCGTCTGATCCAAGGATCCAAGGAAGTCGGATACTATAATTTGGGTCATAGTTTCAGCCATCTGAAACGCTGAAATCACGCACACTAACATAATCCGGAAAGGAAATTTCTTTCACTGAAATATACCAACAAAAGTAAATGGCATTCTTGATTTTCAACTAGAAATCACAAAATATGAACTGGAACATGAGAGCAGAGAAGTGTTGACTCGCTTGTTCACTTTAACCCAAGTAACTTTTAGTGTTTCCTTCTTCTTTCATCAAGCTCTTCAATCACCTTCTTGATTTTTGACTTATCATTCTAAGCAAGAGAAGAATACAGTAAACAAACAACTTCAGACATAAACAAATTCAATTTTTATTTTTTATTTAAAAAAAAAAAGATGAGATCCTTTACAGGCTGAGAAATACAGCAATATACCTCAATGGTGTTTTTCTTGGATAATAAGTCATTGTATTCATCTTCAGCTTTCTCGAACATTGTCATAACTTTTTTGTTGACCCTCTTCTCAAGGCTAAAGGCAATCAATCAGATTAACTGAGATGCATGTCCATTAACCTTCTTCTTTAAAAAAAAAATGCAAAACCAAACATCAATTAGGTGTTGCATTATACTATTTCATTGTCATGGAAAAGAAAACAAAGAAGCACAGGAAAGAACACAAAAAGTAATCTAATCACACACCAAAATTGTTTAGCTTGAAGTTTCTCAAGCTCCTCCCTTAATTTACGAGGATCACGAGATGAGAAGTCATAATCTGTCCCACTTTTTCCAAATAATTGTTTCTCAGCATGCTCTTGAATGACTGCGTCCTTCTCCATAATGAGCCTCTCTCTTTCATTTTCAAAGTCATAAATCCTTTCACAATTGAATGCATCAAAATTTTAAAATAAATATGTGCAAGAATGCACCAATTACAATAAGAAGTGTGTGCAAGAATGCACCTTGTTGTCTTTTGAAGATGGAATTGAATCAGTCTTGTTTTTGTTGGGATTGCTTTTGCCTACGTTGATGCTCAAATGCGAGACACATCCCATGGAAATATCTCGGAGTTCCAGATCAAACCTATAAATCAACAAAAAACAGTGCAGTTTGGGTAGTATCGTACAAGTGAGCAATGTACATACCAGCTGATTTATCTATGAATTCAGGCTCCACTGTAGAAAAATGAGATAAATCCAAAAAACTACCAACTGATCAATGTACATACCGGCTGATTTATCTAGTTATTCGATGTTTTAAGTGGAAATGTACTAACCTTGAGAGCTTTTTTCCTCATTAGTATACTGAAATACCAACATAGAGAAAATGCCTCCACTGAAAATGTAGTCCTCAACCAGAGCTTGAATCTTATGAGAAAACGCCATAATGAAATAGATATATTAAACTTTGAGAATAAAAACATTGGTATAAAGTAAAAGGAATCAGAGCAAAGAAATCACTGCTAGCAAAACATCCTACATTTGAGAAACTCACTGATATTGAATTCAATGGAAAAAAACTGCATGCACAAAGAAATCAGAACATCCAAATGCAAACTCTAGGGGCTGAGGACAATAATATCTATGATTGCTAGAAGTGCCACCTTTTTTTCTTTTTCATTTTCTTTTTTGTCAAAAGAATGAGGTGGGTTGGTGATCTTGGTAACATTGGAATGGACAACTGGTTCCGCACCTAACTTAAAATGATGAGATGAGTGGGTTATACTTGAAGATGATAGCCAACAAGAAGGTCATTGATGGAAATAACTGGGACATGACACATGAAAATGTCGACGTAGTTCATTCTAGTCCAGAATAATACAATATCCTAGCAAACACATCCCTAAAACACATTGTTTCCTTCATTTCTTTTTCCACGAAGCCAAATAGGCAGTCCAGACCATTGGTCTATTACATTCTTCCTTGTGTAGAGTATTAAAGTCTTCTAGCTGGGACAATTCTAGCCTTTTGATTGTGGCAAAAAAAAAGTACATTTTGGTTGAAAAATAGAGTGCTAGTCTCCATCCAAATATCACATGACAATGAATTACAACTAATAGAAATAAATAACAACATTTTTTGTACTTGAAATGAGGGATGGCTAAAGTGACAATGCTACTTGTGAAGTTTTCTATTCACACTAAAAAAAGAAAATAAAAGAAAAGAAAAACTAGTAACTTGAGAGCGAGTATGAGAGTCAAAGAGATATAGCCCCAGCTCTTGATGCCCACTACCAATTACGTTCTCCGTTTGCAGTTCCTGAAAACAGAGTCATATAGAAAAAAGGATATAGAGTGGACTAATAGATAATACATTTCTTGTAAGCTTTCGAACAACACAGACAGATGGCAAGGAGATGTGTGAAGATAAGGGACTGGATAGAGTAGATATAACACAAACATCACTGTGAGTTTCATAGATAAAACACACATGGTAAATGAATGTTGGTGAAAAATAGGGTATTGTTAACTATGAGATAAACATATGAAACTGAAGGCAACACATTTATGTCTTCTTATATAGATCAGGTAACCGCCCTTCTGTAAAGAAACTAATAATACATTCAGTTTCAAAGCTGGTAGCTCATGTTCATAGTTAATGAATAAGTATCATATTCCTTATACAACAATATCTACAAAACCATATGAGTGTCTACCACTTTTTCATACCCATACCATCTTTTCATTTTTGGAAAGTTAAACCCATACAATATTATCAAGAATGGCCAGTACAAAATAAAAATAAAAATAAAGAAGAAGCTAAAAGTAAAAGAAACAAGAGATTTATAGAAAAATCAAAACCAACAAATTCAAGAATCTTTAAAAATAGAAAGTGGAGAAATATAGATTCAAAACAAGCATGAAACCAAGTAGCATAGAACCTTGTAGGTTCTTAAACTCGAGTTGATCTCATCAAATGATCTTTATCCCTCACCTTCTTTCCTTCAATAATCTCTGGTACATCCCCATTAGCAATGTGTTGAGCTAGCCCTTCTGCAATATCTATCTTCCCAACACCAGGCTCTCCAATAAGGCAAGGGTTGTTCTTTGTCCGCCTACCCAAAATTTGTATCTCTTCCTATAAAGATCAGGTAATACATACAATAGATGATTTTGGAATCTCTGCCTCTTAACAAATAGATGATAGAAGTAAATTCATCTTTTAATTGGAGAAGGAATATTAGAGAAAACCTTTGACAAATCCACATTCAAAGACATCTCATTGGCGAAAGGGAAACCAACTCCCCATCAAATGCTTCCAGGGAGCCAATATATGATCCTCCTACCCAATTTGCCTGAACAATTTTGATAAGAGAAACTATGAAATATGAACGACGTGTTAAACTTTAGAATTGCTGCCTGTCAAGTGAAATCATAAAAAACTCATCTTCATCTGCAACAAGCTCAAAAGTTAACCAGCCACCAACAGAATAGATGCGGCCAAAAGAGAGAAAGGTAGAAAGTTCATGGAGACAAGATGTTTTTGAAGCTCAAATACAAGAAATTTCATTTTCATCTTTACTTGAATCAATAAGAACCTTCATACTCAAGGCACCACCAACTCAAAAATTTTATTGGTCAAGCAACAACAATGGATCTGTTGGTGAAAGAAGCTTTATAAAATCACTAACTACAGAAAACAATGTGACTGAGGTAAACACTTAAATGTATCATGTTTGTGAACCTTTGATTCCTCCAATTTTTAGCATGAAAACAGCATGTGGGCTATCAAATGGATCAGGCAAGAGAACCTCATCCAATTGCAAGAAAACAACAATCAGTCATATTTATAAAGAAATGTCAAAATGATTATGCAAAAATCAGCATGAATTATAACACTAAACCTTTCTTGAAGACTCAGCCAGAAGAGAAGCAGGTGGGGCAAAACCGAAACCATTGGTATTGTAGCCATTGTTTCTCAAACCTCTAGCCTAATAATAGAACAATTGTTGCTCCTTACAGAGTTAATTATTGCTGGAATATTTGCACTTCTTTTAATACATGGCACAATTATTTCCTAGAAATTAAAATCTTAAACACAATCAACAAAGACTAACAGTGGGAGTAACAAGGGGTACAAAACAACAAGAAAAAACCAAGTTTCTGTTAGTTATCATTTCAAACATTTGGTATGCATGTTTCCTTTGGCATTTCGTCAAACATTAGGTACACATCCCAATTCAAAAGCCTCGAATACCATTTAAAATAAAAAAAGGATCCATTTAGTTGATGCAATGGCATAACAATCCAGCAAGTCCATAAGGTGTGCCACCTGTGTGTGAAGGCAAGGGATGGTAACCAGTGAATTGTTCAGAGTGTTTATTGTTTTCATACAATGCATCCATCCTACTATGAAAATCAAACTGACTTAAACAATTTTCCAAACAATTGAAAACTAAATCTTTCATAATTTTCCAAACAAATGGAAATTCAGCAAAAACAAAAGCATCAATTATTCAATCAAACTGAACAAATTCCATGAATCTGCCCAGGAAAAAAAAAAAACCATTAAGAAATCCAAGTAAAAATCCCAATCTTCAATAAGCTCTCCATGAATCAGGGTTTACGCACCAAACCCTGAAAATGTTATCATATTCTACTAAAAAAGAACCTTAGCTGACGACAATGCAAATGAAATTTAAACTCGATGGAAAGAACCTCAGAGCATGCGTGATCTGCAAAGGCATGGAGAGAGAGAAATTCACCTTAGTTGAGGAGAGATGGCAACCTGAGACAGAATGCCCATCCTATTTCTAATCTTACAATCATCCTCATGTCTCAAGCACATTCACAAAACAACTTAAGGGCATTGATGCATTTGAGAAGCAAGCTATAGAATTTGCTTTAAGGAAGGTTGCCGCTATTTCGGATGATGCACGTCATGCCCTGGAAATTTGTAGGCGTGTAGCAGAACTAGCTGATTATCGACATAAGCAGTCACCACAATCAACAATGTCATCACTTGTTGTTCATGATTCTCAAGCAGGAAAACAACTTGTTGGTATAGTTGAGGTCGAAGTGGCCATACAGGAAATGTTTCAGGCTCCTCATATTCGAGTAATGAAAAACTGTTCAAAACTGAGTAAAATTATGTTGGTGGCTATGGTGCATGAGCTCCACAAGACTGGAATGGGAGAGACTACCTTTGAAAAGTTGGCAATGGCTGTTTCTTGCCTCTATAAAAGCAATGGTGAAGTGTGTCCTGGGTGGGATACCCTCTTCAAAGTTGGCAGTAAGCTTGGTGAATGCAGAGTCATTCTGTGCGAAGAAGGATCTAAGCATAGATTATAGAAATTGCAGTTGAACTTTCCAAGTGATGACGTAGCATTCGCGCTGAAGGATTGTCCACAACTCCCTTGGTTAGCTAAGTACCTATGATTATAGGCTTGGAAAAATTATGTTCTTCATTCTTAAGATTATTAAAAAAAAAAACTTTCTGGCTTTTATTTTTCCAACTTTGAATGGGATTTTATGATCCCCTGATGAGTTAACTCTTTTTCTCCTTTCACATACATTTTATTTTAATTTAAACTTTTCCAATCTTACCTAGAGAAAAAAAAAAAAAAAGCACATTCACAAAATAGATCATATCATGGGAATCAGTAATTACTAGTTCATGAATAAATGATTCATACAGAAATAAAATGAGAAGGAAAACAATAAATAAAAACCCTAACCCTAATGATATCATGTATTTATATATATAAAAAAAAATAAAGATAATCAGTTCGTGCATTTAGCACGAGATCTACGACAAAGGAATGCTATGAAATTTACGAAAATGCCATCGAAGATATATTTTTTTTTAATAAAAAAACCTGAAACTATTGAAACTATAAACGATACATCAACATCTCAATCCATCCTTTGGCAATTGCATTACCGAAAAATCGGTATAAATCGCATTTCCCGCAAATATCAAAGGAGTAATAGAAGAAAGAAACCAAATAGATTGCGATTTCACGTCTTTTACCAAAAAATCAAAACCCTAATTCGATGATATAAAAAGGAAAAACCTTCAAGGGCCTCAGAACAGCTTTGTACGGTGCGAGTGCCTGCGCTTCGTGTTATACCTGATGGTGTTGTCGGTCCTCAAGCGGATCCAGTGAGGTATTGGCCTGTTCTGCCTCATCTTCTTCGCCAACTTCTTCTTGATGCGGAAGGTCTTGTGTGACGGCATTTTTGATCGAGGTAGAGAGGCGCTGAAAACCCTACCATGAGGCATGAGAGAAAACCCTAACCATTAAATGCCATCAGAGATTGAAGAAAAATGCATTCATTCAAATGCAATCAGAGATTGAAGGAATGCATTTTCCTAAGAGGGCTTGGATTGTTCAAGAAGACTGGAATGGAAACCTGTGAGAGAAGAGAGAGAGAGAGAGAGAGAGAGAGAGAGAGAGAGAGAGTCCGATGGAGGAGAGCTTGGTGGGTTTTTTCCAAACTTCCATTTGAGAGGAAAATGGATGGACGATGGTAGCCACAAAACCAAAGAAAAGGAGGATAGAGAACTTTCGAGCCCAGGAGAAAGAAAAAAAAAAACTCCTGGACTCCCAAAGAATGGGCGCGGATTGGGTAATACCCCCTGTAGAGGGAGATGAACAGTCATGACAGGGGCTTTGTGGGCCCATCGCGATGTATGTGGTTTATCCACTCCGTCCATTCATTTTGAAATATAGTTGTAGGGAACCATCTAAAAAATGAGGCAGATTGAAGGCTCAATAGGATCACACCACAAATCAACAATAGATGTGTGTCAACTTTTTAGCTACGGATTAAAACCGTAGTAGTTATAGCTACGGTTTATATCCGTAGCAAAAAACTGACGTCATCTGTATCCTTTGCCCCTTTTTTGGTAGAAAGTGTTAAACTAATTATAATATCCAAACAAGGTATGAATCTCAATTGATTGATTTCTCATGAAGAACTAAGTAATTGATCGTAGGAAATTCAAAGCATCTATTGTACCCGGAGTTAACAATAGATCAAGGGATCTTATATACTAAAACTTTTACCAATACTATGAATTCAATCAAAACAATCTTAATTCATCAATTAATTCATAATATTGGAATTAAAAATGAATTAACAATAAGAATCCATTAAAAGGTTCTCCCCTTAGCCTTAGCTAAGAGATTAGTCAACCATAAATGAAATTTCAAATAGAAAAACAGAAAAACAAACTAGAACCCAAGGTTAGAGAATAAGTAAGAGAAGACAAAGATCTCTCTCTCTCTCTCTCTCTCTCTGTGTGTGTGTGTGTGTGTGTGTGTGTGTGTGTGTGTGTGTGTGTGTGGAACCCTAGGTATGCTCTAATCATGTCTAGAGACCTCCTTAAATAGCTTTTACTTCTACCGACTTTGAAACTTACACACTTACACAACTTTACATGCACCATCGATTGAAACCTCTGATTAATTGAATCCAATCGAAATCCTTTGATCAATCAAAACCTCCTTTTTTATCAAATCGAACATGCTAAATAACGTTCAACAAGCAAATTCAAAAATCTGGTAATTCTTAATTGATCGAAACCTCCATTTTATCAAATCAAATGTATCAAAAAGCATTCAACAACTTTTGTCTTAATTCCTAAATTTACTTGACCGATGAACTTTTGATCGAGTCCAATCGAAGGTCACTCGATCGATCAAAATCTCTGATCGATTGATCGAGATCTTTGATTCTTCACTTAAATTCAAAACACTTGATTTGTGATCTTCTTTCGAAGCTCTTGGTTCTCTTGATTTTCAATCTTCACTTCTCTAGTACTTCAATTGCTCCATCTTCATCTCTTTCTGGGCTTTAATTCTCCATCATTAGCTCAGTTTATCTTAAACTGCATCAATCTTCTGGTCATTGAAAATTCATCTAATTAGGCTAATTTATCATTCAAATGCAAGGGAAACTAATGCAAAATTGAGGTTAAACACTACAACAAAAGGAGGATTAGCCGACGATGTATTTGGCTAATCAGCGGCACTAATTTAAATGGGGCGTTGGTTTGCGATCGGTATAAATACCGTACGAAAAGCCCTAGGCTCCCCTCTCCCAACTCTCTCTCTCTCTCTCTCTCTCTCTCTCTCTCTCTCTCTCTCTCCCACAGTAGAGCGGCGACAACCATCGCCATCTTCACCTATTTCCCCTTTCTCAATCGACCCTCTCTCTCTATTTCCCCCTTTCCCTCTCTCAATCGACCATCTCTTTGTTTCCCCTTTCTTAATCCACCTCTTCTCCTCTAGGGTTAGTCTCTCTCTCTCTCTCTCTCTCTCTCTCTACAAACTGGATTTGGTTTTTCTCTCAAGCTACAATAGATTTCGATGCAAACATGGGGTCTTCTCTCAAGAAATTAGAAGATTATCTACGACCACATCTAATCATAAGGTAATTTCAGCTATTTCGATGCAAACATGGGGTTTTCTCTCTGATTTTCTGTTGAGATTTTTTTTTCTGATTTTTCTCTCGCCGATTTTCGTCTCAGTAGAATGAGAGAAAATCTGTAATTAATTTCGAGGAAAATGATGACCTATGGGACATCCGAGCCATGCATAAGGTGGGCCCCATGATGAATGTTGCCCTGTGCAGAAACCAGGCTGGTCCGCTCATGGTTTGGGCTACCATGTAAATCGAACATGGACGGTTTAGATTGGACCTGCTGACTGTCCGATTTTCTACCGAGATTTTCTTCCCTTTTTTTCTGATTTTTGTCTCCGGTAGAAAGTTTGAAATTAATGTAGAGGAAAATGATCACCCATACAGCATATGAGCCGTGCATGAGGTGGGCCCCACAATGAACTTTGTCGGGCGCAAAAATCAAGCTGCTCCGCTCATTGGTTGCGGCTTCCCTGCATGAGAAAGGAAAATGGACGGTTTAGATTGGACCTTCGGACTGTCTAATTTTCTTCGTGATTTTTCTCCGATTTTTTTCTCTGTAGAGTGACAGAAAACCTATGATTAATTTCGAGAAAAAAAAAAAGCAAAAAAAGATCACCTATTCGACATCCAAGCCATGCATAAGGTGGACCCCATGATGAACTTCACCTAGCGCAGAAATCAGGCCCATCCACTCATCAGTTGGGGCTGCTGTGTATGGGAAAGGAAAATGGAGATGACATTGTGAGTACAAAATTTATCATTTTTATCTAATGATGTAGATGAGATTGTGAGTACAAAATTTCTCTAGATCATTGTGCCTTTGTACCCATTAGTTACCATGTCCAAGACTTACACCCCTGCTCCTTTTCAATACAGCGAAAAACTGATAATCTTGGTGGGTTATGCCTAGATATCTATTATTCATTTGGTGTGGTGGCTGCATTGTTAGATTTGGCGATCTTCGTCATCATATATACTTGGGAATGCAACATGGTCTAATGCATAGTTTTCAAACCAGATTTTCGACATGGGAGTCTCTGGAATCAACCAGGCCAGGTCATACACATGTAAGAACTAATTCCCTAAATTTTTTATAATGATTTTCTGCAATCCAGTTACCATGTAAAGTTTGTTTTCACTGCTAATATCCCCAATTGGTTACTCTTCATTGTTTTTCTCTTTGGTTTTGCATAGCAGATATTTGGCATAAAACCTTGGTGAAAAGCTTTTTATCTCTTAACATGCTCATTTGCCGATAGGGATAGAAAACGTTAGGAAATCCTAAAAAACATACTTTCTTTTGGAGAGATTTCAAAGAATATAAAATCAAGGTATTATAGGCCTACTAACATGACAAACTTTTTCATCTCTTGGCAATGGGCATCCTTGCCTTCATTTTACATTTATCCTTCGCATATGAATTAAATCTCTTGTTTTAAGTAGTGACAGTAGCATTATACACGAGGATTTTCTCATATTGCGATCTATGGACAAGGCCCATCTAAGGCTTGCTTGACAAAAAAAGTCATCGGCAAGACTTGGTCAAAGTACTAGGATAAAAGAATACCAATTGACGTCTTTTATTTGACTTTAAGATATCATATTCTAGAGCTTTTCTTTCTTGTAAAAGTTTGTTAGAAATGTTTTTTTACTTAACATTGTATTCCTACTCTTAGTATGAAGATAAAATGTGTGGATTGCTCCATTGCCTGTTGTTGCTTAAAAGCAAATAATGTTTGCTTATCCAGAGATTTTAATATATTTCCCACTGGTGGCAGCTGACTTTATCTTGGCACATAGCTAGGGTGTCAACCCACAAGCTAGAAAGCTATTCCTTAGTAAAGTACACCAATATATAAAGGAAAGGCTTCTAGATGCGAAGTATGCTTGTAGCTTCTTATTCAGCATAACTGGATCCCACCCACTCAAGTTTAAAGAGGTAAGTATTTTTTATAATTTATTCCATAGACCAATCACTTGGAAAAATTTCTCTATTCTGCATTTCACTGAATGTTATAAATTTTCATGCTTGTATGAATGGGGTTGAAGTTTCTTATACTAGATAATGTCTTTGTTGTATCTTTGTCATATTGATTCCATTAGACAAACATAACTTAATGGAAGTTATTCAAATGTGTTACCAACTGAAGGCACACCAACTTTCTATGCAACATGATGTGAAAGTATCCTCACATATTTGGTCCATACACTTGCACATCATCCTTCATAACATAATGTTGATGAATGCAAGGAGGTTGAAGCATTTGAATCAATTTACTTGTATCCTTGCTCTTCTCTGTTTCATTCGTTGCTCACATACAAATTATTGGTCTTTTAATTGCTATAAATGAGGAATCTACCATGGGATGGTGTCTTGATCACATCATCCTTCATATACCACCATGTTGTATATGTAAGATCAAATCTGTCCACAAGTTGTATTCCTCCTTTCTATGCCCCTGTGACCAAAAATCATTTAAACCCACAACACACGAAAATCCACACCACATGGAACAATGAAAATGGGACCCCAACCCACATGGAACAATGTATCTTGCATCAAATCTGTTCATCAGATGGGACTCACTTGGATCAAGCTGGTGGTTCACAATTGACCTTGCTATAAACTAGAAATGAGACAATACTATATAAACTAGAAAATCAACATCTCAGCTACAAATTCCTGAATCTATGGCTTTGCTTTCAACAATCATATTAAGAGCCTAGCTTGATGAAGATGTAATTGTATTGGAAATGATAAAAACTAAGGTTTGGTGCAGTTTGAGTCCCATCGGTTAAGGTATTCGGGTCGAGTCTGTCCAAACAAAGGTTTATCCGAACCTGACCTGAAAAAAAATCGGATCTGGAAACCACAACCCGATCAGACCCGATCTTGACCGTCGGTTTTGTTTGGAACGGGTCGGATCAGGTCGGATCGGGTCACAAATGCACACCTCAAGTTTTGACCAGCTGACTTCTCTATTATTAAATAATTCTGCCTTCTGAAATTGCCCTTGGTTTTGTTCATTGGCAAACTAAAAATGCAATATGGCTAAATCTTGGTAGTTAAAGAGTTGTTGCTACTTAGTATCCTTGTAGCAAGAAGGGATATGAAGGCTTACGTAGAGCCCAACATCCCTATTTTATGCTATTACTTATGAAGACACTTAATGAATTTGATATTGAATTCGGTATGGTTATATATAGGGGCATTTCGCTCGTCTTCCAGGTAGATGGTCCTGAATGAATACATACTCCTGAGATTCTGACTATCAACGGTAAATTTTCACTGATTTATTTTGGCCCTTTGATTTTCATTTAAGCTTCTTTTCATCTTAAAGCCCCCTCCAAATTTAGCCGTTTCTGCCTTGTCATTCGTAACTTCAGATATTTCTAAGCTCTCATTATACAATTCTTGGGACATAACAGAGCAGTTTGAAATGAACAGCAACTGGCAGGTGGAGGTCCATTACATAGATACGGGATTTCCTTTCACCATCACTGAGAGTTTCCTGGAATTATTTGAAGGCCTTACATATATTCAAGCGGATTTTGCTCTTGCAGGAGCCTCACAGGATCAGGTTTCTTTTGAAATATTACAAGATTCTTTCCTCTGATTATAAACTTCCGTTCTTTGCTCTTCGGAGATGTTAAACATGTGAAAGCATTTTTGTTTTAAATTGTTGAAAATTTATGTTAAAATGCGGAAACATGTGTGAGTTATCTATGTTTTGATGATAAAGTTAAAATTTTTCTTTTTCTTTGATGCGTAGAAAATGGTTGGAAATTTGACAACTTTAATCCATATTTCATTAGTTTTCTCCTTTCTTTTGCCTCTTTTGAATCATCCCATCACTACAACAAAAGCCAGCTTAGCCGACAATGTGCGTCGCTGGTTTAGCAACACTAATTATAATTAAGCGTCGGTCAGTGATCGGTATAAATACCATACGTACCAAAAACCTAACCCTCTTTTCTCCCCTCCCGACGCTCTCTCTCTCTCCATCCTGACTCTCTCTCTCCATCCTGACTCTCTCTCTCCCTCGATCTCTCCCTGCCTCTCTCTCCGCGCGCTTACTCTCCCTCTCCCTCCCTCTCTCGATCTCTCTCTACCTCTCCCTGTCCGCTGGCTCTCCCTCTCCATCTCTCTCTCTCTCTCTCTCTCTCTCTCTCTCTCTCTCTCTCTCCCTAATCTCCTTTTGCTCTCTCTCTCTCTCTCCATCTCCTCGGCCCTCTGCTGCAGTTCGGCCTTCTGATGCTCAGAAATCTCGGATTCTCAGGTATGATGTAAGGTTTTTCCCTTCTCGTTGTTGCTTTTTGCAATTTATAATACCTGATTAGGGATATGCATTGTCGAATCCCTAATTAGGGATTTTTATAAGAAATCCCTAATTGGGGATGTGTATTGTCGAATCCCTAGTTGGGGATTTGCATTGTCGAATCCCTTTTTAGGGATTTGTATTGTCAAATTCTTCATTAGGGATTTGTCTTGTCTAATCCCTAACTAGTTGGAGATTTGAGGACTTTTAAAATTGGGGATTTTCTGATTTATAACCGTTCTGGCCAATCCACTTGCCGTTTTCTCAAGATTTTCAACTTCTAAGAACTCTAGATCGCTAGTTCACTTGAATTGTATCATGTACTCATGTTACATTAGATAATAACTGTAAGCTTAAGAGTACCTAGTTGGTCTGGAAATTTTGGCATAGTTAACGGTTCTTATTAGCAAACTCGGTTACCATCTCTCTGTTTTTTTTTTTTTTTTGGAAATGTTGATAGGTTCTCAGGGCTTGGGGATTGGGCTGGGAAATTTCGATGGATGGGATGGAGGTTACACAATTCACATGCTTCCGGCAGGTATCTTAAATCTTTTTATAAAATCTATGTGTGTTGTGGGAGATCTGAGCTGTGAATCAGATAGGATCCATTTGTATAGTGATAGAAAAATGCTTATCTTGCTTTGCTGCTTATCTTGTTCTGATTTTCTTGTATCGTGATTGTCTAGTGCACGTTACTGTCCTTATTTCATTTTAACTGGATTAGATTTACATTTTATTGGCAGATGATGGAAGATGTTGTGCATTTTCTCGATGAGGAAAGCGTCATTCGTGCAATTGCTCTGGCCGCCACTAAAGTGAGTTTGCTTACGCTTGAAATGACTTCTTAGCTATTATGTTCCTCTCTTTGTACTTTCAGATCTTTTCCTGAATGGAACCGTCTGTTGTATTTGATTTTTGAAAGTTCAATTACATCTCATCTATACGATTTCTTAAGCATGGGCATTTTCCTGTTATTAACTAGTTTTGATTAGCGTTCACATTTGTAACTGCAATAAGTGATACTTAAATATTTAAGTTACATTCGCTTTTCATTTTCCTATTTGACTTTCACTTGGCTTTGTTTCTTTCATGTTCTATGTCTCTCTAATATTTCTTGTGAGGGAAGCATGAGGATACCAAACCACGTTCCTTCATACAATGTTGTGAAAAGGGTAACAGTTGGATATTATATCTGGAAATTGGACTCATGACTACTATTATTTGAAACTATTCACTTTCTAATGCATCAAGACCTTATCATACACTTCTCGTATTAAATCTGGAAATTGGACTCATGACTACAATTATTTGATCAAAGATGTTGTTTTTTCTTTCTTTCTGATGGTATCTAAGTACTGTTAGAGTAATGGAGTTATCATTTGCTTGCTACAGTTTAATGTCTGAAACTATACCATGCCATCGAGACTACCTGGTGTCTTTAAAAAGAGAGAGGCTTTCTTTTAAGAAGGTATTTTTTTACTACGCCTTTCCCATACCTCTATCTGAAAATCTTAATCGTGAGTAGCATCCATTCATTTGATTTCAAAATACTTTCATGTAGAAATTATCCATTCACATGTACATGCAGTTAAAAAATGTTGTTGTTAAAGTTGCAAATGTCGAGCTTTACTACAAGGTAGTGCACTTTTACTTGCAGGAGCATCTGACCTTGTTAATGATTTTCTCGATGTGCTGACACTCCGTGTGGACCATACTTGTGTTGTGGACATAATGCGGAAGGTGTGTGCTTGTGATTTCTGATGTAGAGTGTTTGGATTTGATCAATTTTGCATTTGGAATCATTTGTTTCTCCCTCTTGTTGCTAGATGCATTGCTAGGTTTAGGTTGTGTTCATATTCATTTTGGTTATGTATTCCTTCTTTGTGGGTTTCAGTTGGTCATCTACTTCTTGTTAAGCCATACATGATTGCAGTCCAGAGCTATCATTGCCTTTCAAGGATAAGTCCTCTTTTGAACTCACTGATATTCATTATTTCCAAGTTAGTTGCTGCTTAGACACAAAATTCTTTGTGGTCAGGTAAACGAGATTGCTTGGAACACAATAGGAGACATTTTATTTCTTACTACAGGAAATGGTAAGAAGAACTTCCAATATGCCTGCTTGTTTGATGTCATACACTGCTTATAATTGGCACAGGCTGGTGTTGACAGTTTTACAATTTATTTGGTTGACAAGCTCTATACACCTAAAGAGATCTCTGGTTAATTAGTTGGGAAAATGTCTTTGTTGGGTTACGGATTGGAGTTTGCGAGTATCACCAAATATCTAGTCTTTGGACATTTTGGTGTTGTATGCAAACCTCTATATGACCCGATGCGATTATTGGCATCATTGTTGAATGTTCTCCATATCATTGCTTCCTGTACCTTGCTATTTTATGATGATTTTTTCTTTCAATATTTTTCTGATATTCAGTTGTAGTAAACTAAAATTTTGGCGGAAAATTTATTATAACTTTTCAAGCAAAAACTAATGCCTTCCACGATTTTGGTGGAAAATTTATTATAACTAACCTTTTCAAGTAATTGGATGATTCATATGATCCAATAACATTTGTACGTTGTTTCATGTCTACTTGTTGAGGCAAGGCTTTTAAAATTAAATGGTTGTAGCTTGATTGGGAAGTAATGGGATTTTGGTTGTTAAGCTATTAGCGGCTCTTACTTTTTGGTTGGAGAGCATTCGATTCTGATATCTCTGCATCCAACATGATTTGCTCATTTTCGATATATATGTATCCCACCTTATATTTGATCACTTTGGTCTTTTTCTTTTTCTTTGGGTGAACTTGGGCAAGTTTGAGTTGAAGCTTATTGAGTGGTTTAGAGTGTGTTGAAATGCATTGAAGCAATTGAAAATGCTGCTTAGTTCTCCGGTTTAATCACTGTCAAGTGCAGATTGAATTCATCTCATCCATTCGTCTTGTTTGTTTGCGGGATACATAGTTTTGCTAATTATGTGGACTTAACAATTTCTCAAGATTCCGATTGTCCATACGCGTCTTACATGTATATCTGATTGTCAAGTTAATCATAGTTTGTTTTCCCAGACAGTTCTTCAAACTTTTTATTTCTCAAGATTCCGATTGTCCATACGTAATTTCTCAACAATTTCTCAAGTTTTGCTAATCATAGTTTGTTTTCCCAGACAGTTCTTCAAACTTTTTATTCCACTTGCTAATGTTCCTTGATACAAATCATGCAGTCCCTGTATTTCTATATGGAGCAGCAGATGAGCAAGCAAGGACCCTTGATTCAACCAGTAGAATTGCTAGGCAGGTGAGTATGTATGCACTCTCCTTGTCGCCGGTGGAGTATTATCCAAATGCTCCTTTCGGTTATGGCTTGTGTTTTTTGAACTTAGCAATGGATGGATTCACGAATGCAACTCAGGATTCCATAACTGCAAGGTTTGTCAGTCCATAAAGATAATTACAGCTCTATATTTCCAAACCCTGCTATCAAGGATTTTATTTATTTTATTTTAAATTTAGAAATATTAGGCTACACTTGGACTGGACTACTTACTGCGAGAAAAACAATTCACAATTTTTTTGGATTATACTTGTAGAATGTCCAAAAATCATGAAATGATACTTACGTGGATACCAAAGAGCTCTTTCTTTTCAATCCAACAAAATTTTGTCATTTTCAGAAATTCTACTAAGAGTAGAAATTCCAAACTCACAAACTATTGTTCTCTGTTCATGAAGTGGCCATGAGCTAAACATAACATTATCGCTTTGGTTAGTTCCCAGTCCTCTGTGATGGTATTTTTGTTTTTGTGACCTTTTCTTTTCCATTTAGTTATTGAATCTCTGAAAATATTCTTGAGTTGATCTTGTGCTTAAGTTTTCTATTCCTACTTCACTGTCTTCAATGTTTCTTCAGGAAGATGCTCAAGGAGAAAACAGGATCCTTTAGCCTCGTCCTTGAAAGACCCTTCTCTCCTTTTCCTATTCACCAGTTACATCTTATGGGCGATTATGATATTCTATTCAATAGAGGTAGGGTTCCTATAGTGACTTGGAATCGAACTATATTGGCTTCAAATTTGCAGTCATCATCTGAGGGCAATGGAAATTCCGGGTTCATTGTATTTTCCCCAAAGTTCCTAAGATCACAAGGTTGGAAGTTTCTGAGTGACCAAAGTGGAGGTGTTGATTCTCAAACACAGAAATATGAGGACTCTATGACCAATCCTTTGAGCCAACTTGTTGGTCTTTTCTCCGAGGAAGAGTCTGGTGATGCTGAATGGGCTTATGGGAGTTTTCCTTTAGAAGAATATATAAAAGCACTTGATCGATCTAAAGGCGAATTATACTATAATCATTCTCTTGGCATGAGATATGGCAAGGCGAAGATTAGTTTCACTTATGCAATGTACTTACATTAATGAGAATTAGCTTAATTATTTGATACATGAAATACGATTTTTAATGAATATTGGTTATACACGTATGCTTAATCCCTTGTTGATGTGTTGATTAATCTGTTTGGATCCTTAAAATGATTCTCTTTAGCAGTAAATTAATTGTCATCATTGTTGGAAAATGCTTAGCTAAGCTTAAACATAATACTAGCTAATTCAAATGTTATTTGAGGCATTCCTTGAGAACTATTAAGTAGGTACATTACATCATGCCCATCATATTCTAAACCATCTCTCACATATTTTTATTCTCCCTTTCTCTGTTATGCATGCACATCTGAAAACAAATTCTTTGGAATCTAAAACTAAGCTTGGTAAAACAGATCTTCTCCAGTGCATAGTGGTTGTCACTGGTTTCATATCTCTATGTCTTCAAGGAAAACTAACATGCTCGTTTAGCATGTGACAATTATGCAGGGTTTTTGACATGTTGATTCCAAGCGTGCTTGACATCTTGTCCATCTTCAAGAGAAGAGATCAAACACCACATGCTGTCATTGTTTTGTTAGGATAAAAATGTTAAAGATCTAAAGATAACGGGGAGTGATATGGTGAGGCTTACCCAGGAAAAGAAATCCAAACTGAGGGACTTCTTTTTTCTTGGTGAGTCGAGGCTCATCATATCACCCTGAGTACTAAACAATAGAACAACAAAAAATAAAAAAGATCACAGACAAAGAAAAACCATGAATTAGAAACTAGTTTAAAATGTATCCACCTTCAATCATATGCAGATGGAAATCCTCCCAATTCTTGTGGAAATCCTCTGGTCCTCCCACAACGAGAATGGTATTCCTTGAACCTTGGTGACAAAAATGTTTCATTCCTCGGGGTATCAGGTTACACCTTCGTCTTGTGATTCATAGCTCTTTCAAATATGTGCAGGTGGTTGGCTCTCATGGAAGCGCACCAATGTACCTCGCCTCACTTTTGACAACTTTGCCCAAAATTGCCATAATACTGTAATGGAGTAAACTTCTTGGACAAATATCCTTGTAGGCATGTCGCAGACCAACAATGGACTTACAATGCAAACAAAATTATGTTAGTACATGATACATAAATCTGACTCAAATGGAAAATGGTAAAGGATTTT
The DNA here is from genome assembly GCA_030180095.1 of Magnolia changhungtana. Taxonomy (NCBI): domain Eukaryota; kingdom Viridiplantae; phylum Streptophyta; class Magnoliopsida; order Magnoliales; family Magnoliaceae; genus Magnolia; species Magnolia changhungtana. Next base: position 445,997 of record JASAUF010000440.1, on the reverse strand, counting down.
ATCATGGGTAGTATACACTTGGAATTAGCGGAGGACATTCCCCTTTTCCCTTTTTAAGGAAGATCTGCTCCAATTTCTAATTCACATTACCATGGTGTTCTAGCTACCATTTTCATGCCTATACTAGTTCCTAGCGTTTGTCTTTGGTGATTGTGGATCACATTTTGAGATTCCTTATGCTGTGAAATTTAGGTATCATTCAACACAGACAAATGAAATTTCATGGAAATAATTATGTTCTTAACCTTTACATAAACATAAAAAAGTTCTTTTGGATCTGCCTTTCTTCCTCCAGAAATTTAGCTAATTTTAAGTAGCACACTTTTCATGCTAATTCAAAACTGAAGTTCTTTCAGAAATATAATGATTCCATTATATTCTATACATGATTTCTTGGCATCCTATTTCAAATTATTTATCGTATTCTTAAGCTTGTTGGTGGGTCATTTTTTTTTTTTTTTTTGGGGGGGGGGGGGGGGGGTATTACTCATTCCCCTCTTTCTTGATTCTGTTGCAGATTACGGAGCAAATATATGTAGGATCGTGTATACAAACAGATGCTGATGTGCAGACTTTGTTGAATGACGTGGTATACATGCTATTCCTTTCACTTGCATGCTCTGGTTATAAGTTTCTTCCCATCCTATCTACATTGGAGCAGAACTCTTTCATTGAAATCTATGTGCATCAAGCATAATAACACATGCTACAAGGCCATATGAATGTTTTTTTTTCTTCTTCTTCCTTTTTTTTTTTTTTTTTTTTGACAGGCATGAATGTTTTCATCTTATTTAGTAATGTGTGGCACAGAACCTGAAATCTGATATACTATGGGGCATTCTTCACATACATGATATTTGTTCCATCATTCCTTGACTTCCTTTGTTCTGAGATTATAAAGATGAAAAGAGAATTGCTTCTTCACTGGCTATGTAGATCCATAGATCTGCTTGTATTGTAGCATGGTGCAAAACACACATGCTAGATTAACACTTTTGTTTATTGCTTCTCTCTCTGTCCTCCTCGTTTTTTTTTTTTTTTTTTTTTCTCACTTTCTACCCTGTTTCCAATGATGTGCATGATTTTTAATGTTTTTTTAATTGAAGGTCATTAATGAAGCTCTCAGATGTGGGAACATAGTCAAGTTTGTGCACCAAAAGGCCCTCAAGGATGTCAGATTTAAAGGTACACCATCCACTTATGGTGGACCTTTTTTGTATATATGTTTATAGAATCATGCATGTAAGAGCACATTTATTATAATGTCCCCACAATTTGTATTAAGAAACTAAATTTCTGTGGTCCAGATTATTCAATTCCATGTGGATGGAAGGTCCTCCCAGTTTTCAGTGTTGTACCTCTAGACAAGAGCTTGAAAGTCCAGGAGAGGGCAAATAGATGGATTTGTTTTTATTTATTTATTTATATTCAAAACCATTTTCAATTTATTGTAATAAAAATTATATATATTTTTTTTATTGTCTAGTAATATAAATTTTATTTAATATTCAGTTTTATTTGTGTAACGTCATTTTTATGTTTCAAATATTTAAAAAATACAGGTTTCGATTGAATTATATATAATAATAATAAATTACTGGAATGCTAGGGCCTTTGAAATCTATACAATGGCTTTTAGCGGCGCTTGTGCAGAAAGCTGACGGCGCTTTTTCATGAGAAAAAGTGTTCCGAAACCACATATCGCGGCGCTCGAATCGAATTTTAGCGGCGCTTATTCGTGTCGCTAAAAACCATAGTTGCGCTCAGACAAGCGCCACTAAAACTCACCTAGCGCAATACTTTTCCCGACATACCTATTAATCGGCGTTTGGTTAGCACCACTATTATAGTGTTTTCTCAAGAGCAAAGCAGGTTCTGTTGGTCCAAGTTGGTTCAACTGACAAGGTTCTATCGGTCTGACTGGCGGTGCGATAGGTTAGACCGATGGACTCCGGTTTAGTTACGCAGTTTTGCAAAAATTGGGGTTATTAAGGTTATTACGATTAGGGCTTGAAAAGATGAATGTTTTCTCTCATAGGGCAAGGGTTTTGCAGGTAAAGAGGGTTTCCAACACTTGTAAGGGCATAGAAAGGGATTTTCTCAAAGAGCTAGGATTTTTCCTAGGTTGTGAATTAGAAGTGGAAATCAAGTTACTTCTATAATCAAAAAAGGTGAGTGGCACAACTATAAGGTTCCGATTATAGTGGAAATATCTGTCATTTTTTGTTGTAGTTTTTTCACAAGATTTTTCAATGTTAAATCGCATATTTGTATTTACTTGTTTGGTTATTCTATCTTTGTTGAACGTGCTTCCTTAAAAGCACGGATTGACAGTGGTATTAGATCCAACTTTCTAATACCTAAGGTTTACCCAGGTTTTTTGTAGGCTCGGAATTACAACAAAGTGGTATAACAGCATCCAGTTAAGGGTGTTCGGGAATTCAATGAAGATGTTAAGGTCAAAATTCGATATCCAGCAATTCGACGGGAAGAACAATTTCAATTTGTGGCATCAAAAGGTTAAGGATATTATAGTGTCACAAGGGTTGAGCAAGGCATTGTTGGATACTAAACCAGAGAAAATATCGGAAGAGGACTGGAGAGAACTGGAGGAAAAACCTATGAGCGCCATCAAAGTCTGTATATTAGATGAAGTAATGTACAATGTTCTAGATGAGGAATCGGCCTTGGATATGTAGATGAGACCAGAAGATCTATACATTGCAAACTCCCTCACCAATAAGTTGGTGAAGAAAACTTTATGGGCAAATTGCAAATTTGCGATGAACCAAATCCGTCACAAAACCAAATAAACAACAGATTTGGTTTGTCATTGTTTTCTGGGTTGCAATTGTTTTGTAACGGATATAGATCCATCGCAAAAATTAAAAATCCATTACCTAAATTTTAAAAACCCACCCGAATTATTTGTCAATAAAAATATTGGCGACGGATTTGGTCCGTCGCTAAAATATCTGCAAATAAAGAAAATAACATCAGATTTGTTTGTATTTTTATTTTTATTTTGAATCTTACACTTGATAGTCATTCAAAAAATAATTCACACGATTGTTTAATAAGAATTTCATTCACAAAATTCAAAAGATTGGGCAAAATATAAAATTGTACTAAATATCAATGTGTGTTTGGATGCTCAATAGGCCTGAATAAGAAACTGAACTACATATATAGTAAATAGCCAAAATTAGGTTAACTACTAATGAAATAAGGTAATGTAAAGAATATCATTTGCCCTGAAAACTATAAAAAAAATAAAATGTGATCATTATAATTATGTCCCATCAATCAAAATACAAATCTAAGAGACTTTTATTCTCAATATTTCTACAAACAACCAAATAAAACATAACACATTCAAAACAAAAGAGAAATGGTAAAGATGATATATAGAACCTATAAGTTGCTTCCATTGATGTTGCATGTCTGGAAATTCCATGGTATTTTGGCAATCCAATCCCATGTTTGAGATAAAATTCTTGCTATGGGAAAAACACTGGATATAGCAAAAATCTGCTTGATGGACCATGGAATTGTAATCAACGAACCAAATTCAAAACGGATGTTTGTCACTTGTACACATATAACCAAAATATCACCGGTAAAGGTTTTGTATGAATGGATGGCATGGATAAACACATGCATCCATGTGTGGCCCACATGTGTAGTGGATTTCAAAATCCACGAAAATCCCGCATGGACCAAATGCAATTTAATGGGACCAAATGCAATTTCATCCCACCTAATCTCAACCTTCCCAAATGCCCTATGGAATTTGCACGGGACCAAATGAAATTCCATCCCACCTAATTCTATCTAATATCATGCGCCAAACACACCCTTGGCTTTTTGTCATAAATCTCTTTTTATTGTATGCTCCTCACCATAAGAAATTATGCCTCATCTTTTCCAACCTCTACAACATCGATTTCGGACACTTGAATAAGGACGAAGTACAATGGGAGATTTGATAAGGTTGCTTTAATAAGAGTGATGCGCCAATCCACCCAAAGAAAGGTATTGAGATTTTCCATTAACAATCTTCTTTTCAAACCTCTCCATAACCGTATCCCACAAAATCAGTAACTATATGTGATTTTTATGGCAAGTAGTAGTTTTCAAACCTTACTACAAATCCCAACAACTATCAAACAAATTTCAACAACTAGGAAGAGATTTCCATCAACCTCAATCAAAATTCCAACAATCACCAAAATTCCCAACAAATGTGTGTGTGTGTGTGTGTGTGTGTGTGTGACTTGCTAACACTAAAAACTCCTTTAATCATAGCCCTTGATTGTTTTAATGACAGACACTAACACTCCTCTAATAAAACAAAGACAAATCCACACTTAAGCTAATTTAATAGCTCCAAAGTTGACTTAAGATTCCTAAAAAATTGGAACTCCAACTATACAAATTTTAGCCACAAAAATCCCTTAATGCAGAAAACAACCATACATAAAAATTACTTGCCCTTGTGTAAAAGAAACACAATTCAAAATATGACCATGTAAAGTCGAAATAATTAACCTAGTAATATATATTACATTTTTAGCCACATACAAAAAAATATTGGACCTAGTATTATCTACTACATACTAGTAACATAAAACTAATATTGGGGCACCAAACCATAAGCTACAAGAATTTCATGTCCCCCTAAACAAGGTATCCTCCATTGATAACATATATATATATATATATATATATATATATATATATATATATATATATATATATATTAGTTGTTTATTTTCATTCACATTCGCAAATACATATCTACCAAAAAAAGGGGCAAAGGATACAGAGCACGTTAATTTTTTGCTACGGATATAAACCGTATCTATAGTTACTACGGACTTAATCCGTAGCTAAAAGGTTGACACACCATTAACAATTAATGGTGTTGTACGGGGTTCTATGGGGCCTAAAAAATATATATGTTCTATCTAATCCGTCCATCTATTTGAAAATATTACTTTAGAGCATAAAATAACAAATTAACTAGATCGAAGGCTCAAGTGGACCACACGGTAGGAAACATGGGGATTAAATCACATTTGCTTCCTATGGTGTGGTCTACTTGGGCCTTCAATCTACCTGAAATTTAGGATCATAAACTAAAATAATTTAATAAAATTAATGGTCGAAATGGATAAATCAAATACATCATGGTGGGCCCCACGGAGGCCCTATCAGGACTATCCACTGTCTGTCTCACCAAACGATGCCCAAATTTGGGCGCGCGCTCAAAACAGAGCCGCGCCCAAAAAGGGCATTATTTCTCTCTCTCTCTCGCCCAAAAAGGGCATTATTTCTCTCTCTCTCTCTCTCTCTCGCCCAAAAAGGGCATTATTTCTCTCTCTCTCTCTCTCTCTCTCTCTCTCTCCGTTCCCTAATCCCCCTCTCTCTCTCTCTCTCTCTCTCTCTCTCTCTCTCATTCCCCCTAATCCCCTCTCTCTCTCACGTTTCCCAATCCTCTCTCTCCCTCCCGATCTCTCGCTCCATCTCTCTCATTCTCCTCCCTCTCTCTCTTATGCGTCTCTGTCGTCTCCCTCTATCTCTCTCCATTGCAATAGCCGTGAAGCTCCTACGCGAAGAAACAAACGCCGTGAAGCTCCTCTCCATAGGTTTGATATCTTCTTCTCTTTCTCCGTCTTTCAGATTTGATACATGCTAACTGTTTGATGAAATGACCTGCTATCTGTTTGTTGAAATGGCTGGATGAAATGGTATGCTATCTGTTTGATGAAATGGCTAGATTTCATGCATGTTATCTGTTTGATAAAATTCCTTTGTTTAATATATTAGTCTTTTAGAAGATCATTTCTTAAACTACACTTTTTCAGTAGAGAATGGATCACCTTCAAGATAAATCATTGCCCTTGTGGCGCCATACCATCTTTCCTGTTAACATGAAAATGGTAGGCCCCATCATGAAGTTCACCTGGCACAAAAATCAGGACAGTCTGCTCATCAGATGCGCCAAACTATTGGAATCAATGAACAGACGACGATCTGATTTGACATATTGGTGTGGCCCACCTAGAGCACAGATCAGCAAGTAGGGTGGGGCATAACATGTTCACGGTTTGGATGTTCTACACAATTGGCAGGTTTAAGAGAGATCATATCAGTTCTCTTTTTCAAACTCATGTCAGTACCTAGATTAAGAAAAATTCCAACTTCTAATCACTATTTACATGATATAACAACACGCGTGTGGAAAGCATGGGCCCACCTAATGAACAGGGCTCCAAGCTCACATGTGTGTGCCATGTTTATGCTTGTGGCGCTTGTTTGGTGTTTGTAGATAGGTGTCTGCAGTTAGCATTCCTGCATGCATTGGGCTGGCCCAAGGTCTATCAACGTGTGTGGTGGCTAGCCATTCTAAAATGAGAGTTATGCTGTCTAGCTGCCTTCTGGGCATCAATGAACTGGTCTATCAGGCGCAAGAATCTGTAGCTTGCTTTACTTTCTTTCGCTTTTCTTTCATACAGTATGTTTTGGCCTGCCTTGTGGGTAACACCATTGCAGTTTTGGTTTTTATTTGTAGCAAGCATCAGAGAATGCATATTTTGTCAGTTTGGCTAGTGGATGAGCACTGATGTTTTAGAGTTGTGTGCATTACTGTAAAACATAAACACTAAGTTCTGAGTTCTGCCAAGGACTAGTTAGAATAAAATTAAGACTTACCACCCACATAACAACTCCAAAGATTCTCAATTCTCTTACGCTCATCACTTCTATTGGGTTTATGATCTTCAGAAGAGCTATGGTCACGGCCAACAGAAGAACATGAAAACCGAAGTTAAAACTTTAAGTTGCAACTAATTGCCTCTAGTATTCATATCTAGAGAGATAAATCCCACACACTCGGGGCACAAGTATTGAACAATCATTTAAAAAGCATGCTCGAAATCTTGATTAACAGTTATTTAAAAAAGAAAAGAAAAGGAAATTGAATATGTCAAAGTCCAAAAGAAAATATGCATGTTAAGGACAAGAAATACTTATCAATATGCAGGCTGAAAGCAGTCCAAAAAGGAAAATTGCTTCAGGAGGTGGAAAAAGAATGGGATTCAGAATCTGACAGCGAGCTTCACCTTAATCTCGCATTTCAATTATGACACCAACAGAGTTTTCTTTTTAACACCGAACAAAGTATGGTATTCATATGTGTCGGGTAGGTTATCTCCTAGCAACACCATCCTTCTGTTCTCTCCCACCAAGGCTTAAGTTTGGGGTTGGTTGTTACTATCATTTGAGTTTCATAATCATTAACTCACTTTCAGTTCTACCTATAATAAAAATCCCATGTAAGAAAAAAAGAGAGAGAAATAGGATGGGCAATGTGGAACAGAAAGAGTCTATGGACGATGTGGAACAGAAAAGAGTCTTGGCTGCTCCATTGTCTAGGGAATTTTCCAGATCTGTTCCGTACATGATTTACACATTCTCAAGTTGACCACCAAGCGCGAAAGAACAAAATATACTCCAGTTGGTGACTTGAACCCAAAGCCATGTTGTGAACAGGTTTGGAACCTAAAATGATAGATACAGCACCCGATACTTATAGACAAGCATGGAGGACTGGTGACGCAATTTTTTGCTTCCAATCTATAGAGTTTCTTCATATGCATAGACAAGCATGGAGGACTGGTTGTCTTCCTTTCAAGTCTTAGTAGAAAGTAACATAATTGCAATTTCGAGCCTATTTCATTCATATGAATAGTAAGGGCGGTAGTTGCAATATTGATTGTTTCGTATTTTTTATATGATCATCGATAACTTATGCATCTAAATGTAGCAATAGTCAATTGTAAAGGTAAAAGATTGTTGGCCACATAAAAAAAAAAAATCTTAAAATAATGCATATAATTGATAAAATTTGATGACTGTGCTTTATCTTATTCTTAAATAGGTGTATGCTTGGTTCATCCACTGCAGACAAAGATGTAGATTATATAATTCTTCTTGCTTCCCTTTTCATTGTTTATTTCTCGTATTCTACATTGAAGCAATTAGGAGATAGAGCAGCAACTTCAAAATGGGTTTGGCGAAAGTCGATTTGATGACATTGTTGTAGCTTGTGGCAGGTCATACTCTTCTCTAGCAAACCACAGCTAACACACAACAGTCCTCTTAACTCATATACTAATACAACTATGTTATGTATTATTCAGCTGGACCTTCAAAGTGATAGTTATATTGTATATGAATTACCTCTTTTTTTTCAATAATTAAAGCGTTATATAGTATATGAATCATGTATCAGTATGGCTACACACTACAAGAAAAGGGGGTTTTAGCCTCGGTTCAAAATTGTGGCTAAAAAGGTTAAAAACTGAGGCTAAAGCCTTTAGTCTCAGTTTTGCCTCAGTTATCCAAACCGAGGTTGAAACCCCCGTGGCTAAAGGCTTTAGCCTCAGTTTTAGCAACCGAGGCTAAAATGACTTTTATAGCCTCGGTTCTTCAAGTGAAGCTAAAAACCTTTTTAGCTTCAATTTTCTCGAAATGAGGCTAAATCAAAACTTTAGCCTCCATTGTTTTTAACTAAGACTAAATCTAAATTTTAGCCTTAATTGCCTCCCACCAAAGCTAAATCTATTTTTAACCTCGGTTCTCAACAACCGAGGCTAAAGTTTTAGCCACGGAATTTCAAATTGGTTATTAACAAATAGAGGTAAATTCAAGCCTCAATTACAAATTGAGGCTAATTTTTTTTGTTTTTATTTTTTTAATATTTATTTAAACTACTAATCCATTCATTCAATCCACTCATGAAACAATCAATCATGAAAGCCACAATACCAACAAAACAATTAACAACAGTCTATTTAAAGTTTAACTCAATCAAATTGTTACACAACATTAGGTTCCACAAATAATACAAAGTCATGGCCGCACCACATCACCGGTGCCGTCGTTGCTGGCGGACTCGAGATAACACTCGTCCTCCATCTTCTCGATACAGTCATTGCTATATTCACATTACAAAATAGCAAACAACAAATAACAAACAAGAAAACTGATTGAAAACCCTTAAATTTAGAGGGTATTTCTTTATGTCCGTCCATATCTTAAAAGATAGGATGTGGAAAAGATTGTTATTTCTTCTCATCTTCACCTGCTATATCCGCACACTACAACAAAATGGGCCTTTCCCGGCGGTCAAAACCACCAAAAAGGTCCTAAAACCGCTGAAAAAGGGTTTATCAAGGCGGTCAACCAATCACAGAAAGGCTCACGGTAAATGTTTTACCTACCATCATTTTTATCAAGCGGTTTTACTGGGATGCCCCTAAATCGTCGGTTATTTATTGCATTTGGCGAAAATGAGAAAAAGCTATGGATAAAATCCGTAGCAACAGATCCCATAGTTACCAACAATCCGTAGCCATTGCTAGTTTTGTTGTTTTAATTTTTCCTGCCCAAAAAGAAAAAGAAAAAAAATGATTGCAGTAACTGCCTCGATGCCATTTGTATGTCAGTGAACTCACCTCAGAAGCAAAGATACATACCACTAATCTGGATCAATGTCCAAAACACAGCCATGTTGTGCAAAGTAAGGAAGTCGTTCTCACCTTTTGCAAATTTTGGGAACAAAGTTGCGCTTTCTCCATCCGACTCACCATCATAGGTTTGCTCGGTATATTTGGCCAAACCCGATTCTAGATTGTCTCAGATCGAATCAAATACATTTACATAGATATTAACAATGTTAGTAGCAAAAGACCCAACACAACTCTCTGGACACCAAAACCCACCAACCTACAGTGACTTTGATATCAGCACCGACTTCCAACTTCTTAAGTTACTTTCTGCATGTTCCACCTTTTCGCTTCCCGTGATTGCACCCAACAGACATGATGAAACCAAGGTGCTAATTGGCTCTTGGAGAAGGGGGAGCATTGGTCGTATTGGTGCTTCTTCCTCTTGCAGCCTACACAACAAAGCCAAAAAGGAGTAAAAATTACAAAAACCAAAGGAAGTAGGTGTTATTTGGGGCATAGAAAAAACACTAGTGTTCCATCAACAACAACAACAACAACAACAACAAAACACATTTGTCTGAGCAACACAACCGGTGGGAAATTTTCATGAAAGATAGGGGAATAGCATCAGCCATGAAAATCATCATTGATTCATAAAATAAACTAGTTTCTGAAATTTCATCACTTACAAGCTCTCCTAGAATTCGTGCAACTTCAACAGATGAATGATAAAAGGTTCTCCACTTCATCTTTTTTGTCCATCATGAGATTCAAATGCCAGCTGCAGTAACCCACCAAGCATATCTACAAGTAATCATTGCTCCCTAAATAGAGATTATGAGTAGTAGTTTTCCTAGATAATAAACAGTGGATAAAGTATGGCCCTAGAGACCAGAATAAGAATATTAAATGCAATAGGACCTATGCCCAGATTTACCTTTAAAGCATTATTGACCAAATTTAATTCTTCTGTGGAAGATATTCAATGGTCGGTTTCAGTCCTAAAGGGTCAAAGAAAAGAAAAGACAAATAAACTATAAGGCATTAGCAAAAAAATAGAAGATCTATTTCTCGCATCTCAAAAAAGCCAAACATTAAAAACAACATGGAAATTACTAACCAAGAACGTATATAACCATTTTACTTTTTAGTTTTTCCTTAAGATAAGGCATCATGTACAAATACACAAGAGAGGCAATTCAAGGAAAAAACAATTGTTAAGGGTTTCTTCAACTCGATCTTCAACAAGGTATAGCCACTACTTTCTTCCAAACAAAATCATTAGAGATGTAAGAACCATGATATCAGTTGAACTCCAAACAATGCCATCTAACAACTTGGATCAAAATAAAATGAAGATCATGGTAAGAAAGAAGAAACACAATCACCGCAATCCAAGAAACGGTAAAGGCTCTCCTATGAATAGTTTATTGAAATAATAAATTTATTAAAATCATAGGAAATACAAGCTTTTCCATAATTTCAATTTCTGTACCACAAACATTAGTCTTTTAAGAGAAATACAAGCTAAGTTTGCAAAAAATATGGTAAAGCGTAATGCATGAAGCTTTAATCAAATTATGGAAAAATGGTAATTAATAATCTAGGAGTAATTAACCATCATTCAAGCCTTAAATGACTTTGCCTTAGCTTCCATTGCTTTCACACCTCCAGAAACAACATACAGAGGAAGTTTGCAATTTGATCTTTATTTTTCTCATCTACTTCTTCATTAGCTACATCGCATAGCAGCTGGACCTTTTCTGAATCTAGTTCTATATACAGAGAGACGACCTGTAGATCTTCGGGGAGATATTCGTGCCTTATGGAGAGATCCATTGAATTCTTGAGATGCAAGTGGCTAAGGCTTCCTTGATGTCCATATCATACATCGGATTGCAGAGATCCTCGTATCTCATCCTTAGACATGTTAAAAGAGAGATAGAGATTAAAAACCCCTAAGAGAGAGAGAGAGGAGTAGAGTGGATTGAGAAAGGGGAAATGAAGAGAGATGGACGATTGAAGAGGGAAAAGGGAAAATAGAGAGAGAGGGTCGATTGAGAAAGGTATAGCAGAGGTGGAGATGGCGATGGCTGTCATAGCATCTAAAGAGAGAGAGAGAGAGAGAGAGAGAGTCGGGACAGAGAGAGAGAGAGAGCATCGGGAGGGCAGAAAAAAGGGTTTCGTTTTTGGTACGTACGGCATTTATACCCAATCGCTGACCGACGCTTAATTTTAATCACCGCCGGTAAACCAGCCACGCACATTGTCGGCAAAGCCAGTTTTTGTTGTAGTGACACGTGTTAGCTGATGTACACATGGGCTCATCAGCCACACGTGTTGGCTGTATGCTTATGTTATATATGGACCCAGGGATTAGTTTTGTATAAGTGGGCCCATTTTTCAATGATCTACACCGTTGAGATTGTTAGTCTCACTATCGATCTTCCCTGAAATAAATATATCATATATTGAATAATCCTATCATCTAATAAAATGAAGGGATTTGATTCTTACATCAACTGGATTATTGACATATGGGATATACAAAGTAGGGCCATAATATCAACAGTTAGGTCAATAAATTAAAGTCCAGTTGCCCACTTGGAGTAACCCAATACCCTACAGCTTTCTTGCAAGAAATATTCATATATATATATATATATATATATATATATATTGACATGTACATATATATCCAAATGAATGTTGTTTCCTTTATAACATTTTTTTCACTGTTGATTAAGAGATCATTAGTGATCGAAATGATCATCAACCATGATAATCAATGTTTAGGCCATAGAAACTTTGGCTCTCTAAATGCCAAACAATTTTGAATCCAAAAATCAAAAATTGGATTTGGGTTTTGAATTTCTGCAGTTGAGGCCCTAGGAATTTAAAAACCCAAAATGAAAGTTACCGTTTTCTAGCATTAGAGAGCCAAATTCAAAGTAACAAAACAACTAAATGCCATTTCAAAGTCATCTTTCAAAAAGAAAGGAAAAAAAAAAGGAAAAGAAAAGAAAAATCCACTTGAGTTCTTTGGAATCCGTACCATAAAGCTTGAATTGTGTTTCAAGATCACGGATCCCACCCAAATAACCTCCACTATTGCCATCGGGTTGTTCATCAATCAACTGCCTCCTTTTCTTAGTCATCGTTTCTTCAAGAATTCAACTCAACAAACATAAAAATACTATCAAACAGATCCCAAACCAATTTCCAAAGAAACCCAACTTCAATTCAATGAAATCGTCAATGAAAACAGAGAATTCTGCATGAAAAAAGAAAACACTAAAAAATAAACCTTTTTCTATGGCACTCTTGCTTTGCACCAAGGCCTCATCTCTTTTGGTAAGCTTCCATGGCAAATTAATGTGTATGATAACCATCAATCATTTTTCCAACAATGATCCACATCAAATGTCTACTTACACACACAACACAATTAGATAATGATATTCAGACAATCGCTGTAAGAGTATCTCCAATTACAGCTACAAGAACATTTGTGTCTAGGTCCCATAAAGTGAGAAGATCTTCTGCAGCACATGTCAGTGAACAGTGTTATGAAGGAGAGATTGATGCATAGATATGCCAAATTATATAATGTATATATAGAAATGCTTGTAAAAGGACTTAGGACCACCTTGACCATCATCCTCATCAACAAGAGTAATCAGAAAAATTATTACTGATTAATATACTAGACTAAAAAACAATAATAGAAACAATGGAAGAATGGATACTTGCATTATACTGATGAAGGTCCATTTGAGTTCCTAATCATGATGATGTCTAGCTGATGGAGCAGATACAAAATGCAAGTAAGCCACATAACAGGAAAAAACAAAAATGGAGAATGAACACCCACCATTGAAACATTCATGAGGACATAGAAAAGAGGCCATCTCCCTCTTCTCATAATAGCTTGCACTTCTCTGTCCATTTCCCTTCTCCTCAGGTTATCTTTTGTGGGAAAAAAACCTGCAGTTTGATATTGCACACAAGATGGGGTCAAATAGAATGTTCTGAATTTCTGGATCCTGCAGTAAACTGAAATGAACATAACAAGGAACTAGATTCAGTAAGCCTTCTTTATGGTTGAGTCCTAGAAGAATGATCCTCTTTATTAGAAGGATATCCAATTGATATGGGAAAAATGAACAACTTCTAAATTCTCGGTGCAATCAAATGAGTTGAGAAATGTTTACCCTATATCCACGGAGTGCTTGCCAGGAATATCATCCAGTGAAAAGAAGCACCTAAAACCAATAAATAAATAAAAATTGACAGCAAGCCCTGAAGAGCTTTTAGGTTACAGGAATTGATGACGGGAGTGCTATAAACGGATAGGGAAAAAAAAAACAATAGCTACTTTAGAAGAACACATGGATAATCCCTTCCACAAACAAACTCAAATGCAACTATGCAAACCTTAAGGTCCTTGATAAACCTCTCAAAATGCAACCGTACACCTGGGAAGCTATAGGAACCGACTCCGATATATCACCCTTGGCTACTATTTCAAATTACTACAGGACTTCACCATAGCTTGAATGATGTGCTCCTACAGTTCCCATTCTTCTGCTGCAGCCATAGCTTGAATGATGTACAAATTAGTGAACAAATGAAGAGAGATAAAACAGAATGTGAATACTAAGGGATGAAGAGATCAGCAGGCCACCCAAATGAAGAACATAGTTAGATCAGAGGACTTGCTTTGAATAAAAGGAACACCTAAGTGAATACTAAGGGATGAATAGAAGCAGATTAGAGTGCAGTATCAGTGCAATAAAAAAATGACAGACCGCTAGTGAAATTGGGTAGATTAGCTTTCCCCATGTGCGCATATTATATCTGCACACATCTAGGTTATATCATGAGCCATATGCCTGCGCAATAATCCATTGATATTTTTATAAATAACTTGTTCTAACGATGACAAGTTTAGCTCTCGTCCAAAGATTTTCTTGCACATAAATCAAAGGCCATGAACTTCCCAGATTTGCAAGAGAGTCAGTTTTTATATATTTGAGGACTGGTGCTACATGAGTAAAACACTATTCTACACAAAACTAGTTTCCTGTTTTACTTTGGACATGTAACTATGAATGATATGTGCATGTATGTATGTGTAAAACATCATTATTCACCAAACCCAGTTTCCTATTTGTGTTTTTGACATGTATGTATGTATGTAAGTATGTATGTATGTGTGATGTGTATGCATATGTATGGGTTATAATACACCATTCTTGACAAGACCCTGTTTCCTGCGTTGCTTTCACATTTATGTATATAAGATGGGTACATATATGTATCCATAAAGTCCATTCTTCAGCCAATTTTGTTGTTTTTGCTTTTGATATGTATGTGTATGTGTACATATATTAGATATATTGACTAGAGTTTGTATATGGGTACTTGTATTTTGAGCTGATTGATTACTGTGGTTCTCATTTTTCTGCTATTTGGATTTTTTTCACTCTTTAAATTTCTGTTTCTTTTACTTTTCGTTTTTCTTTTATGGTTGTTAATTTGAAGCTTCATGTTGTTGATAGCTTCCTTGTATATCTTTGTGTGTGTGTGCTTGGTTATTTTATTGGATTCTTTTTGGGTGTTTTTTTCCCCTTCATTTTTCCCTTTTCCATTGTTTGCCTTGATTGATGCTTTTCCCGAATATCCCCTTCATGTGGGTTGTGTTTGATTATTTAATTGGATTCTCGTAAATGATTATATATATGTGTGTGTGTGTGTGTGTGTGTGTGTATAGTTTTAGTTTTTTTCCCAATTCTTAGAAATTGATGCCTTTCCATTTGTTTTTTTTATATCCATTTCTCTCTTCTCTCTCTCTCTCTCTCTCTCTCTCTCTCTCTCTCTCTCTCTCTCTCTCTCTCTCTCTCTCTCTCAATGGAATGGGCTGGAATTAGTAATTTCATTTTCTATGCTTTTTTTCTCTTTTCGATACGATTGATTTTTGTGAATTCTCATAAAGAAGAAAAGATTTTTTTTTTTTTTTTTTTTTTAAAGATAAATGTGAGGGGTGTATGACAATCCTAACCCTCAATTGATGGCCTTTTGTGGATGTTGGTACCTTCTTTAGGAAAAGATGACACACCAAACTTCCTTGGAAACCACACCCCCAACCCTCATCCTCGCATCACCTTTTAGGGAAATTGCATCCAAACAACCCCTGACCACCTTATTTAGGAAACCATGATCCAAGCAAGTACCTTATTTTGGAAACCATGCCCCAAATTTCACCATTCTCATCCTTTGGCATCACCAGAATCCCACAGCATAACCGCATTTCACCCTAACCCACTTACAAAAACTACTCTCTCAATCACACTACATGCCTTACTCACTTTACAAGTACAACCAACCCCACACCTCACACTCTCCCTTCTGTTCTCTCACAGGACCCGCCACAACCCACATGTTACAATTACTTGTTAGAATTCTCAACCAATGGGCCATCATTGGCCAATAGTTTGGATTCAAATCGGATCAGATTGGTTTATCATGTATGAGATGTATGACTATGTCAGAGGCCCTACTTAAGTGATCGTAAACATGATCCAAGGGGTAGCAAACACATGTATGCTCGTGGTACATAGAGTCCAGGATTGTGTGGTGTTTTGACTAGTGTGGAGTGTTAAAATATAGGAGTTTAAATGATAGCTCAGAACTCCCCTAAAGTCATAAGCACTGGCCTTAACTGACATATTCTAGAAGTCATTTTCTATGTTTTCTTTTCTCTTGCTGATACTATTGATTTTTAGAATTCTAGTTTAATTTCTGTTGAGTTCCATGCCTTAAAAAAATTTCAATTTTTAGAGAAGAATTCTCATTTGGTTTATGTGAAAGTATGTGCATTTAGTGGCTAATGATATTCACAAATTAAGATTTCTTGCATGCCTATTCTACTATGTATAAGAAATTTTAGATCCAACATTTCCATACAGTTATAATGATACCAAGACTATTGAACACTGCTATTGTCTGTATCTAGCATAAGAGGAACATCACAAACTGGTGGATATTTGATCACGCAATTACCATAACAGCCAATATTTTGTACTATGTTTGGATAGTGTGCTTCCAATTATATAAATGAATAACTGCAGATCACATTTAAAATTATTGAAAAAAAAAAAAAAAGAGGCAAAGGACAAGATCAATTATATAAATGAATAACTGCAGATCACATGTACTCTTGTAACCATCTTCCTGATATTACAAATATACATCCATATGAGATCTAGACAGCTCATCTATTGTGCCATAAGCCAACAGATGTTAATCGGAGCCCCTTATGGGAGAATTTCGCCCATTGTATGTAATTCATTGGTCGACTTTTTCTCGACCATCGGTTTCTAATCAACAAAAATCATCAAATCAGAGGATAAATTCATCCCACCAGCGTAAGTTTATAGGTGTAGCCCATCCAAACAAGGGCCTAGCAGATGAACGATCTCGATCCTATACATCTTTGCCACTGTCATATGAATGTAGATGGAGAGCTCAATAACTATTCTGCATATTAGTCATTATGTTATTGGTCAGATTTTCTTCCCATGCAGGCATTATCTCTAAAATAAACATCCCAAACTACAATGGAAATCAAATACTGCACATATCAGTTTCTCAAATGCTACCTATTACCAAAAAAGGCATTATCTCTATTCTTTTCTTTTTTCTTTTTTCAATTTCTCTGTTTTTCCTCCCAATCAAAGAACTACACCAAAAAACGATCTCCTCCCTAGAAATTTCAAATCCCTCAATTAAAAGAAAATTTTTAAATTTTAATTAATTAATATTCAAAAGATCTACATCATCAAAGCACAAATGAAAAACATCAAAAAAAATTTTATAAAAATAAAAATAAAAATCCTATGAAACGATCTCAACATCAAAACGCAAAACCCGTAAAAACCCCCAAAATCGTTGCAAACACAAATGTGACTCAAAAAACCCTAGAAAACATAATGCAGTTCGATGAAACCCTAACCTTACAATGCGGGAAGACGAGATCGAAAAGATTGCGTTTGCTCTTACCTTAAGTCGATAAAAAGGGAAGCGAGAAAGTAAAAGAAACCCTAAATCCAATGTGAACGTGATAACCAAACTGGTCCGCCTTTGAAAACATGAGCTCGTTGAGATCTGCGAATCCAAAGGAGAGCTCTCTCCTCCAGCATTTAAAGTGAGAGAGAGAGAGAGAGATGGAAAATCGGTAGTAGGGTTTTCTGAGAGAATTGAGAGAGCGGGTCAGAGAAAAATTCCAGAGCTTTTACCTTTATCGCTGCTGCCGGGTGTTGCAAGAAGGAAAAAAGGAAAGAAGATAAACACGAAGGACAAATGTCATGGAAGGGGATTAATGGGAAAGGAGAGGCTGAGTGCGAGAGAGAGAGAGAGAGGGAGGGTGGGGGAGCATGGGAGAACGAGAGAGGGCGAGGGAAAGGGAGAGGCTTTTGGGTTTTGGGGGATGGGTGTGCGAGAGAGAGGGAGATACAGCGCAAATGGATAGGCCCTTATGTGTTTTTTTAATAGAAAGGGACCTTTACCCGCAGCTGTTAAAACGGGTTGTGGGCAAAGGTAAGCCCATCAGTCGGCTAAGCGCTAATTTGTTGTAGTGGCAATTGATTTCACTTGACACTGGGATTTTAGTCAACTAGCTTTTTGTTACCTTTCTTAATTTTGTTCAAGAGGGTGTTCGGATGGAGAAAAAAATAAAACCTGATGCAGAAATGTAAACTGGAATCCATGCCATGGATTTTTATTTTCCTTCCATTTTTCGTTTTGGATTCCACATTTTACATGGATTTTATGTTCGAGGTCTATTTTGGGGAAATAAATGTGTCCACTTTTATGAAAAGCTGGGAAATGGAAATCAGTTTCCAAGGCTACTTTTTTCTCAAACATAGTAAAAGTTCACAATGGAAAGCATTTTTGTTTTCGGTTTTCCACATTCCCAATCATTACTCATAACTAAGTTAGAAATTAATTACCCCAATAGTGGATAATTCACTCCCTCCCTCCGTCAATAATTTGACGACTTCCGTTCCCCTTTACCTTGAAAAGATTTCCATGCTAGTTGAAGTTGCTTGCACTTTAGCTGAAAGTGTTAGTTCCTGGAAGACCTTGCCTCTATGCTCAAATTTTCTGAATTCATCAAAGCTTGCACACCCAGGACTCAATAAGATTGCATCCCCTGCATTCAACCCAAAAAAGGTTGAACGAATTCAGATCTTAGTCATAGAAATTGGGATTTGGAATGCACGCCAAAGGATCTGAGTACTGTGGTACAAAAAACTAAAACAAAAATAGATATAAGGTCTGTTTGGACACCCCACAAAATGTGGATTGCAGAGCTGCCAATCTCAACATCCGTGTTTCTAAAAATGATCATGCAATAAGAAAAAAGTTCCTGCCAATTATCATATCATTTATGAAATAGAGAGCCCAACCTTTTCTTTTTCTTTTTTCTTTTTTTGAACATTAAAGACGGCCCAACTATTGCATATGGGTTTTGCAGGACTTCCAAAGAGGCAAATGGCTGCTTAGAAACTATTTTTTCTTTTCTTTAATGGCTAATGGCTGCATAGGAACATTGTTGAAAAACCCAAAACTCAAAACTTGACCTCTCACAAGGTCCACTCACTCGAAGACTCGATCAAGTCTTCACTTGATTCAACTCGGCATTTAATAACCAAGTTGAAAATATTTAAATCGTTATAAATATTTAAAATAGTTATAAGCGCTAAAGTATATAAAAAGCTAAAAGAATCAACAATGCAGACGGTGGCATGGTGGTTTGAGATATTCACTTTCTTTGAGAAGATCACTAGTTTAAAATTCACAAGTATTTTCAAACTTTTATCAAGGAAACAAGTTCATTAAGATGCATTGAGTTTAATTCAGTTATACAATTGCTCTTTCTTAACCCAACAAGCAGACCTAGCCAACATTGCACTCCAACCTTTGTGATTGTTAAGACATTTCAAAAGAAAAAGGTACATGAGGAGTCATGACAAATCTCAGGCAAGTCGAATGGTTTTCTCAATGGAGCCAACACCTTACTCTGCTTTTGAGCTGAGAAAAAATCATTTGAACTATTCCGAGGTTGACTAACTAAGTCTTCAAGCTATACACCACATATTGCAAATCTTAAAGATATCTAATTACACAGTTATTTAATTACCAATTTTGCATTTGGATTCTCTATTAAACTGAACTGCACTAACTACAGTAAAGTTGAAATAGTCAAATTGTAATTGCTTCCTTAATTTTCACAATAAAAACTTAGCCTTTCAATTGCAATTACTTCCCTTTAAACTCCAACTGGAAAGGAACGGAATTACAAGTTGGATTCTATCCCCTCGGTATAAATACTAAGGTAATTACAAATTGATCACTTTCACTCCATTGAACAAATTATTGTAATTCAATTCAGTAGTGCATTCAAACATAGCCTTAGAAACAAACCAGTAAATGTGAAGAACAAGACCATACTTCTTATAATACATTGTTAGCATTAGGAAGAAGACAAACCATATCTAGCCATACTCCTTGCGATGTTCACAGCATCCTCCAGATTAGTAGCTCTAACACAAGGAATGCCAAGACCACAATCACACAATGTCTTCTGAATCATTTTTCCGAAGATCCAAACTTAGGACATACATCCAAAGATTTTATTAGTTTGTAAGCTAATTTGAGAAATATTCATGAATGATGAAAGCATAAACATCAAATGCAGAGATGAGCATGCTTTCAGGAAAAAAAACATAAGTGCAACTTAAAATGGTTATATATGCAGCTTTGGAAGCAAGAGGAGGATGCTTATAGTAACAACACATCTATGGTACTTCAATGGTTCTACCAAATTTTTCAAAACCACTAGAATCTTGCATGTTCAGATCCTAGAGAAACAAGAAAAATATGGGATATCCTTCACCAACTTTTTGTTCAAGTCCTACAAGACTACAAACACCAAATTGGATGTATACCTTTGCAACCCACCAAGAAGAACCACAGACTTGTTCAGTCCTAGCATATGCTGCCTCCACATTAGTTGCTTGCCGTCATCCACCCACATTACCCCTTGGGCATCTGTGTGTACTGCATTGATAATTCTAAATTAATCGAATAAATTGAAATCACTGTTGTAATTCGGGTGTAATTCGGCATAATTCCCTCACACACAAGATGATCTACCACTTCTTTATGAGCATGCTAAAAGAGGTTGGCACACTTTACACATGGACATAAGATCTTCCCCTCGCGAGCAGCATTGTTGAATGCAAACTCAATGAATTCCTTCATGCCCTTAACATAATCCAAGCTCACCCTATATTGTCCAAGGAAACAAAGGGAACTCTTAGAACAATGCAACTTTACAAGGAATCCAAATTCGAAGGAGAAAGTATTGCTTAACACATTACCTTGACTTTTGCATCCAGCTCTTATCCATCACTTGTATCCAACTTTGAACAATGCAATACTCTGCCCAAAATTCATGTCAATCCACTTTAGTTATTACTCTACTCAACATTGGTCCTGTTACTATCTTATATTCTAGTATAAATTGGTCGCCAAGGCTTCAGGACTCCTCTAGAGTCACCAACACATCCCTTAGCTACTACTAAGGGAGCACGGCTAGAAGTGTTACCTCTTCTACCAAATGAGCTGTTGTTCTAAAGAAATTTAAATAATTAACCTCGTATAATAATATATACTAGTAACATACAAGCAGAGCAGGTATATACTAGTAACCATGTACACCAACTTGCAACTTAACCTACTGGGAACCATCATACACTGTGATGTCTTACAGCAGAGCAGGTTCTGAGGAGTTACAAGTTCGACCTCTACGAAAGAAAATAAATGATGCCATTAAAATATAAATTAAATAAGATCAATAAAGAAATAAGATGAGTTCCTTTCTTGGATAGGGTCAAAGGAATATAATATGTAGAAACCCTAGATCAAGGGAATTCAAGCTATTGGACTTAGATTTAGACTCTTTAGGACAATGCAGTCTCTTGTGGTTTAACAGTTGTGATGTTGATAGAGCCTAGTTTGACCCAGTAACTCTCCATGTGGGGCCCTCCTTGGTTTTGCATAAGCATAAGCTATACTTTCCCCATGAAAGCTACTTATTTTTGGAACTACTAAATATGCATTCTTAAGAGATGTGTGCCAAACAGAGCCTCCATATTTGTTTAGGTTCTGTTTGGGTAGGGGATCCCACTGAATAGGTGTTCAGCTGTAAATATTATCAACCAAGTCATCAAGCTAGGCCATGACTCTCGCTTTAATTCAAGTTTTGAGCATAAATTTCCAAATTCTGGATGATTTATTAGTGGCTTTTTGCTTATTTAGAAGCTCCGTTAACTTGCATGAACTCGACATCTGCGTGAGTTTCTTTATTTTTCAACTATTTTTCATAGGGACATCAGCCAACAACACAGGGAACAAGTTAGAGTAGACATCCGCAGTTGATTTGCATTCGGGGCCACTGTGTTCAATATTCAACTTCAAAATTTGAAATTTGGAATCTGATATTTAAAATTGAAACAGAAATTCAATGTTATGAATGTTATGATGAATGTTATGACACATTCAAAATTCACAAAAGAAAACCCATAAACATTAGAAATGTATCTCAACAGACAAAGAACATATCAAGCTTAACCTTCTCCACTACTACAGTTTAGAACAAGAGAAAAACAAGACATGGTAATATGTAACAGTTGAATGTTATGGCCCTATCATGCCCCAAACAGATGTTGATTTATGACTGTATCGAAATTATCAATGCATAGTAATGTGTTTCAAATGCCTGATATTACATAAATTAATGATAAATCTCTAATTTCTAAATATATAAACCTAAATTACAACTTAAATCAGCAGGAATCAGATCAAAATTCAACGAAATCTATTGAAATCAAGAGACATAAG
Source organism: Magnolia changhungtana (assembly GCA_030180095.1). Classification (NCBI taxonomy): domain Eukaryota; kingdom Viridiplantae; phylum Streptophyta; class Magnoliopsida; order Magnoliales; family Magnoliaceae; genus Magnolia; species Magnolia changhungtana. The sequence goes on along the minus strand of JASAUF010000440.1, from coordinate 423,507 downwards.
TTGGATTCAGATCAAAACAAATTAAGCACCAAAAATCAAGAAAAAAATTAGAAAAATCAAACCCTTAGTGGAAAAAAAATTGGAGAAAAGGGGGGGAAGCTCACCTGATTGAAAGTTAAAACCCTTCCTTTGTCCTCAAATAATGCAAACTGTAAATCAGAGTAACTGCTTCAAACGAATAACCAAATTGAGACAAAATCGAAAAGGAAGGCACCATGTATCATCATCTTAAAACAAAAATAAAAAGCAAAGCTTCAGACAATTGGATCCGAAAGCAAAACAGATCCATAAAAAATAATCGGATCAAAATCCAACAAAATCTATCAAAATCGAGAGACAAGAGCTGGATTCAAATCAAAACAGATCAAGCACCAAAAATCGAGAAAATAATAATAAAATAAACCCTAAGTGGAAAAAATTGGAAAAAAGCTCACCGTCTTTTAAGGATCTAATGATTGGAGAGAGAGAGAGAGAGAGAGAGAGAGAGAGAGAGAGACCGTAGATCTAATGATCCAATGATTTCAAGGGTTCGGAGGATAAGGTAGAGCCAAACGTGGATTTTGTAGGCTTCCTCTAGAGATCGAAAGCTCATGGAAGAGATGGAGAGGCGTTTCCTTTGGAGATGGAAATCTCGAAGAAGAGAAGATGGAGAGCTGATGAAAGCGGATTACGTCCTACTTTTTTCTGGAGTGCCACCAGCTATTCAGCAGAGACAGATGAATCGATTGAAATCTCAAACCAGAAATAGAAGGGATTTCAAGGCATAGATAGTGAAATCAAATTCGATTCTGATTTTGAATTTCGATTTTTGTAAAATCGTTAAAGAGAAAAGAATTGAGCTTACCTTAAACTGATCCAAAACTGATTTGGATCTGGATCTAAATGATAAGGAGATATTCTAGCAGCTCTCCTCCTTCCAATCGAGAGAGAGAGAGAGAGAGAGAGAGAATGGATTTCGATCTGGATCTGGATCTGGATCTGGATCCGAATGATAAGGAGGTCTTCTAGCAGCTCTCCTTCTTCCAATCGAGAGAGAGAGAGAGAGAGAGAGAGAGAGAGAGAGAGAGAGAATGGATCGAGGGTGTGGATCGGAGTAGAGAGAAAGAGAGAGAGAGAGGGCGTGGATGGAAGCAGGGAGGAGGACGTGGGGTTGGGTTTTTTTTTATAACACATGGTACACATTCCACACGTGCACGTTCGTGGGACTGCATGATGAAGATGAAATAAATCCAGTCCATTCATCATGTAGATCTCACCGTATATATGCTTCTATAAAGATATAAAGGTGGTCCACTCATTTTTTTGGGCCACTAAATCAGAAGTAAATGGACGTGTTATAAAACTTCAGTTGATTTTTTTTCACAATGATATTTTTTTCAATTAATTGTGGCCCACCTGTTTAGTGGACCGATCTGGTTCCTGGGACAGTGAATCTATATAATGGTGCCCTTCCAATGAATGGCTTGGATTTTGCAATCATGTGTCATGCTGGTGTATTTGCTGGCATGTGCGTTAGTTGAGGTTTACATGTTGAGAAGCTTCCTAAGTGGACCGTTGTACTTGTACTTAAGAGGAGGTGAAATTCTCTAGATGGAGAGATCCTGACCCTTGTAAGAAATGAAATGTGGCAATATTCCACATTCCACGGATAGAAGATAGAAGACCATTTTTATGGGGGATGGTTAGCCAATAGGCTCTCCAGAGTGAGGTCCTTCGTATCAACGGTTTGGATCAAGAGGAAGTGGGCTACTCTGGTAAGAAAAAGAGTAAACATTGTGAAATATTAATCCTTTTGTTTTTATGAAATAAACTTTTGGCCTCCGTTCCTAAGCAACCGAGGCTAAAAAGTACACTTTTACCCTCAGTTGCTATGTAACTGAGGCTAAAAGGTAGGCTTAGTTGGTGATTTATTTCTCACCGTTAATCTTTAATAAAAAATGTAAGATCACCTGATGAATGGACCTGATATTAATCATGTGTTCCAAGTCAGCTCGTGTGACACGAAGGCTTCATATATCTCACACAAGTGAGTGAACTTATATTTTCTCTTTAATAACATTAATACTTTGGAGAGCATGAACAACCATATACACATTCACAAAGGTTTCTTTATAAGCGGCCGTATTCACCTCAATCCAATCCGTTCAAATTACGAGGCCCACTGTAATTGGTCAATAATGTAAAAAATTTGCATCAAACAAATGATCCTAACTGTCTAATTGCTTTCATAAAATGAACGGTATAAATGTTAAGTAGCAAACTCTGAAATTCAAATATGAACGCTTACAAAGATGAGCGCCCAACAAACAAATTATTCTGGTGAGGCCCACAAATTCTGATGGACGGGTCTCCACTGGAGCTTAAACCAAACAACATGCTTACAAAGATGAGTGCCCAACAAGTAAATTATCCTTTTTTTTATTCTTAATTTTTCTAAAAAAGTTAATTCTTAATTTTTTATAAGTTATCAAAATTTTAAAAAATTCTTAGTTCTTAGGAAATTTTTAAAAGTTTTCAAATTTTAAAAAAGTAAACTTTTGGCCTCAGTTCCTACGTAATTGAGGCAAAATAACAGACTTTTGGCCTCGGTTCCTATGCAACTGAGGCAAAATAGTAGACTTTTGGCCTCGATTCCTATGCAATTGAGGCTAAAAAGTAGACTTGTGACCTCTGTTCATATGCAACTGAGGCTAGAAAGTAGACCTTTGGCCTCGGTTCCTATGTAACTGAGGCAAAATAGTAGACTTTTGGCCTCAGTTCCTATGCAATTGAGGCTAAAAAGTAGACTTTTGGCCTCCATCTTTTCAACCGAGGCAAAAGGGAAGACTTTTGGCCTCAGTTTCTCACCAACCAAGGGAAAAGGGTAGACTTTTGGCCTCAGTTGCTCACCAACCAAGGCAAAAGGGCTGACTTTTGGCCTCAGTTTTCACCAACCGAGGCAAAAGGACAGACTTTTGGCCTCAGTTTCTCACCAACCGAGGCAAAAGAGCAGACTTTTGGCATCAATTTCTCAACAACCGAGGCAAAAAGACAGACTTTTTGCCTCAGTTCTCAACAACTGAGGCAAAAGGGTAGACTTTTGGCCTCAGTTTCTCACCAACCGAGGCAAAAGGACAGACTTTGAGCTTCAGTTTCTCATTAACCGAGGCAATAGGGTAGAGTTTTGGCCTTGGTTCTCAACAACTGAGGCAAAAGGGCAGACTTTTAGCCTCAGTTGCTCACCAACCGAGGCAAAATGGCAGACTTTTGGCCTCAGTTGCTCACCAACCGAGGCAAAATGACAGACTTTTAGCCTCAGTTTCTCATCAACCGAGGCAAAAAGTGAATTTTTAGCCTCAGTTCCTTTACAACTGAGGCTAAAAACCATATTTAGCCTCCTTTTTTTGAACTGAGACTAAAAAATTGAGGCTAAAGGCCTACTTTCTTGTAGTGACAACACTTTTGTATTCTGTAATGGGCAATCTCTTGTGATAGTAATAGACACAAGGAACCACACATGCTTCCTAAATTTCAGGTTTTTACAAAATTGTATAGCTCTAAGCCTGTAACAATTCCAGACCACATACCTTTGTTTCTCAGTAACATAACATTGTAAGTAATTGTTGTAACTTGGGAAGTGTCTCATGTTTCGGTGTAAGAATTGTGAAGTTTAGTAAAGTCAAAATGTTGTCACGTCCTTATGAAATATTAAAATGATCTCATTATATAATATAATGTGTGTGATCCTGATATGATGACATATTTATGTTGAGAGTGCTGAGTGTTGGTTCAGAATTGGAAACCAAAGCATTTCTCTTAGCTTCACTATTCACTTTCTGAAATCAATTCTCCTCTCATGCATTTTGCTTATTCATGATTTACATGGGTGGCTAATATTTTTCAGTTTTATTAGTTTTTGGAAGCTTCAATTTTCTAAGGATATATTAGAAATTCCCAGTTCCTGAGTGAGATATCTTCTGGATCTTCCAGTGGATATCTTGTAATTTAGAGGGGAAAATGTGAAAGAATGGAAGTCCACTACTGTGAGTGTTGTTTTCCACATACACCAAATGCATGCCAAGCCTTGTTGGCTCCAACCAGAAGCTAGTTATCATCATTTAAGCCTTATACCAACTAATTGAGGTTGGCTACATACATCTTTTTCCGCCATTCCACTCTATCAAGGGCCATAACTATAGTCATACACTTATTATCCTTTCTTTGAATGCTTGAAGATGTAATGAGACCTGAAAATCTCAAGCGTTTACAATCCAACAACCGCTTTACATGCCATCACATGTGCCTAGATAGAAAACAACTACAAGATCCAAGCTGTCCATCAGTTGGGCTCTGTTCCTAATCAAATTAGCAGTCGATCCATTAGATGGAGCAAAGTCTAGAAAACAAATGGACAGCTAAAACATGCTTGGACAACCATCAATTTGTCCCATGTGTAGTGGCCTACACAATCATACAGATGGGCCATAGCCCAAAAATCAGGGGAATCGACTATGTTAGTCATCTGATCAATGGTACAAATGGACTTAATGCAAAATTGAGTGCACTTACAGAGCTTCTGTTGGGTCACTTCAGTTTCATTTCTCAAAGAAGAAAAAAAACGTTCTTACTTGATAGATAGATTGAAATCTACTAATTTGCAAATTTAAGTGCCAATCTAATTACAATTGGGACTGGATTTCAATCCAAGGACTGAATTTTTTTTCTTTCTTTTTTATGTTTTTGTTTAAAGGGACTGGATTTCAATCCAAGGGCTCTTATGTGTTTGGCCACTTCAGCATGAGAATAAAGATGGTCTCGGGAGATTCATCTGGAACAGTAACTGCTATGTAAGTAATATTAACATGGTTAGAACAGATTTTTTTTTTCTTCTTTTTCTTTTTCTTTTTGTCTTTTTAAAAAATAAAAAATAAATATCTTATTTAGAAGATTTAGAACAGAATTGGTAGGACTGGACAACTGATCCTGTTGACCATGTCAACTCAACACAACCCATTGGGCTTGAGCTAGGGACAACCACTCTAATTAGTGCACAACCTTTATGCCTTGATGAATCAAGAATTTTGTTTTGAAGAATCTTGACAGTTTACCCTCATTATTTATCTATAACTAATTTGTTGATGCGACATGATATCTAATTTTTTTTTTTTTTTGTCTAATGGTATCAGGCCATATTCGTGCTCAAGGCTTGATATTCAGTCAAGTTAGCATTAAACATCGCTTGATGCTTCTTTCTTTCTTTCCTTTTGTTTTTCATCTCTCCATGACTGAATGACACATGCATTTCACTCTATTTTTTATACAGTTGTGAAGGGAGGTGTTTGAGGTCCTTCCATGCAACTAAAGATGCTGGTGCTGACTCAGCCTGTAAATCTCTTGGCATGTCTAAGGCTCAAGTGAAAGTATGCATGCTTATGAAACCATCTTTCGTTTTTACTATATGTCATGTTTTTGTTCATCTTGCTTCCAAAAGTTTGGGGCATTCACCTTCACATTGTTGGTTTGGCACAGGAAATTCAAAACTTCTTACATGCAAATTGCCAATACAAACGGCATCAGTGTTTTTTTTTTTTTTTGTGGCAAGTTGGGCTCTTTCGATAAATCTAGCAATGCTGAGGTTTGTTATATTCTAGCAGAATTTTCAAGTCCTTTAAAAAATATTAATTTGATCTTTTCTTGTCTGAATTATTACAATTTTTGTGAAGGATTAGATTATTAATTTCACTAGTAAAACAAAGGGATAACAACATTTTGTATCATTTATAGTAGATGCCTCTAGAATCGAATCCGAAATCGGCCCTATGATGTAAAAATTGAATCATGGTCAAGTGACTGCTGATGATATAAAGCCTCCTGTCATTACCATGTAGTTTTGTCACTATTTGCACATATGTCATCTCATGAGTCTTACTTTTTGTAATTTTCTTACCCATGTAGTGATTATCAGAAGCAGTGGGCCATCATTGAAAGATTACCCTTGTAGTTTGAGATTTTCATCCATTTATTTCATGGCTTTCGGTAAGATCTTATTTAATTGTTAATTTATTTAATTTGAATGGAAGAAGAAACTTTCCTTTTAACATTGAGGTCTTGGGTTTGAGCCCAACTTCAGTTTACCCTCCCAAAAAAAGAAAAAAAGAATTACTATGAAACGTTGAGTCAAAATTATTTACATCTGGGTGGATTTCTTTAATTGATCCAAACCAGTGATGCTATGGCTCCATTGTGGCTGATCTATGCACCAAAACCTCCCAGGTAGGGAAATCCTAAACCTACAATTAGTATTTTTGGCTTGAAAAATATACAACTAGTAAAGAAAATACAGCAAAGATCCACATTCAGGATACATAGATCTTCCAACATGGTGGGTTTTTGGTGCATGTGTAACCCATGGTTGAGACCATCATGTCAATGGTTTGGATTGTTGAACCATCAGTCTCACTTGTATTGATAGGGGTAAGATCACTTCATATAAATGCTCCATGCGGGATCTTAATACAAAACATTCACATTACAACTATTGACAGCACTAAACCATCCATGTAGTTGCATCTTTAATATCAATCACTATAGGACACCATATATTGATTTTTTTGTATTGCTTGTCAAAACCAGTTTTGAAAAAATCATTGTAATTCATAAGGAGGCGGCATCGGAGGACAATCTGAAACAACACATGGAAGCTCTGGAGAAGGTGAGTCTTTCTTGCATGGTTGTCTGATTTTCCTATTATTGGTGCATATATATATATATATATATATATATATATATATATATATATATATATATATATATTTCAATTTCCACTCTATATTTGAAGATATATTGTTGGTAAAACTGTTTTTTTGTTTATGTTTCTCTATTTCTTTGAATCCCATGCAATTGTATTGCCTAGATTAGGAGTCTGTTTGGAATTTCTTGATTTGTAGTTGACTGGATGCACTCCTCCATAATTGCAGGTGGAATAATAACAACTTTCAGTGTTGTTCCTATCCCGCTTGCTATATGGAGTAAAAAAATGGGGAAATGGAATCCTGCCTGATGTAGTTCTGGCTTCACAGTACTCTCACCCCAATTGCAAGGCGGATTGGTTCTTCATTCTAAGTATCTTGGACTCAGGGAACCAAATTGCAATATATTACTTTCAAGTTGGACTTGTGTGAAACTTAACTGCAACTTGATATATACTCATGCATCATGAGTCATGTGATGTTTTATTTAAACCAACATGATTTAAATGATTTTTAAACTCACAAGTATACGAATCAGATGTAGATATGGTACGTATTACGAGATCGTTCCCACGAGGACTGGTCGTCACAATTCAAATCTATGATTCTCCTTAACTAATCCAACAAATAATGGAGTGAATTACTAAGCACAATTCTATGGAAAATAAAAACAATTTAAAACAGGGAAGAAAATTCAATCAGAAAAAGAACACTAGGACTTTCGAATCCACCCCTAATTATCCTAACCCTTGTTTTATCTGTTGATTCACCTTAATCTAGATTGATACCACTTATATAGAGAAAGCATAATCTGTGTCCTTCATCGGGCATACAGAATGTCTAACTCCTTTAAGCGATGCCATGAATAACATATCCCATGTCCTTGGTCGGGCACATGGAATGTACAGTTCATTAAAGCACCCTGTTTCTTCCTCTATAGGAAACCTGTTGTTGATCAGACACAATCACCTATAATAAGCATCCAAACAACATCCATATATATACTTTGGTCAAGTTCATAGATGGAGAAGTATAGAATTTAAACCAATCAAGCCCACTTAGAGAAAGAAACACACCAATCAAATCAAAGTAAAATCAAAATAAAACAAGAGTATTCAAATTAGGGGCTTCATCTCAGCCCTAGCTGAGAGATTAGTGACCCATAAATTCCATTAAAAAGATGGATAAACAAAATTCATAAAAAGGGAACATCAAACCAATCGATCTCTCTCTCTCTCTCTCTCTCTCTCTCTCTCTCTCTCTCTCTCTCTCTTTTCTCTTCTCTTCTCTGGATCTGCTATTTTCCTCTGGATCTGGAATTCTCCAATTTTTGAATGCTCTTCCTCACGTTTTGCAACTCTTTTTATAGCTGATGGAGTGGCTGGAGTGGTGAAAATCGGATTTGGGAAGCTGTCGCACGCGCAGCGAAAGCCTTTTCGCAGTCAAGTTCGGGGCCTCGAAATACCAAATTCTAAAAAAACACCGTCCCTTAGGACTTTCTTGGGTCCTCTACATGATGGACGGTTCAGATCTACCATATGATCAAAGATGGTAGCCCACAATCGCCTGAAAAATTGGATTTCGTAATATGTACGAAACCTTTCGCACCCCTCGCTGTCATGATCGGTGGGCCCCACAGAAGTATTTTCTGGAAAATCCACCCCGTCCATTGGATTCAGGACAAAATTTCAGTCAAGAATAGGTAGTTTTGAACGTCCATTGTCGCGTCCCAGAGAAGAAAACACAAAAAGATCAGTTTTTAACGTCCCAGGGCAGTCCACTTTTGGCCTCTGTACCGCACACGTGTGCACGCATGGACACAAAATATCAACATGGTTTTGTAGTGCTCGAGCCACTCTACAAGATGAACGGCTTGGATTGTCCGGAAGGGACACGTGTGGGGTTCACACCAATGTAAGCAAAACGGACAAAGATCCGTCCGTGATGCGTTGCTGAAACGGCAACTGCCGTTGCCGTGGGTGGGAGCGGATTTGGAAGGCTGTCAGCGCTGCTGACCACTTCTGCTGCTGTGGTGCGGCTCTTGTGTGTAGTGCACATATGCACATTCGCTTCCCTTGCGGGGCCTACTGTAATGTTTTCGAGAAATCCAAGCCGTCCATCCTGTTTCTCTTATTATTTAAACCATCTAGGTAAATATTGAAGAAGGTCCAGATATCAGGTGGGCCTGAAATCAACGGTTTTGGGGCTGATTTGTCAGTTGGGGCACTTCTATAGTGATCCGAGGGCTGAAATTTGAAATGTACGATTAATTTATGTCCCTAATCCCATGTATAAAGTTTCGAGCCAATTGGATGGAGGGAACCATGTGATCTTTCATTCTGGACCAGTTTCGGGCCTCTTTAAACGTGAACGGCTTGATTTCCTCGGATCCCCAGCATGTAAATTCTTCAATATTGGTCCTCTGAGGTTCATCCCGTGCTCTGGTAATTCCGGAGCGTCAAATCCATGCTTTTAACATCATTTTTCAATACACGCTCCTGATTTCATCCTGTAATAAAAACACAATTCAAATATGGCATTAAGCATTATCATGTATGTAAAATCAGGTAATATCTGGGGTCTGAGATGCAATATTTGACCCTCATCACAACCCCCAACCAGCATTTTGCTAGTCCCGAGCAAAACATGCGAAAAATAATTTTAAATAAAAGACAATTCTCATAAACTCAAGTGACATGTGAACAGATAGTTGAGATGTGAAAATTCTAAGATTCATGAATGGTGAGAAGATTTTTCTCCTGAAATCAAGCTTACAGTAAACTTCATAATCAAGTTCAAAATATTAATCCATTAATTAGAACAATTTTAAACATTGAGTTCCATGAGTGTATAGTGTAATCTCGGCTTACAATCATTAAAAGATCCAATTGTCAATTTCATGATATCATTAGTAATTCATGACAACCAACTTGAAACCAACACTAGCATTTTAGATCATCTTTTCGTTCTATCAGCCTTTGATTTCCTTTATAAACAGTGGTGACAAGGAGGGGAATCAAATCCGCACCTATAGGGAGCAAACCTATGGTGAAAACTTGTCACCTAACTCTTTTCTCATGTCAACTATGGGGAATCGAATCTTCATCTATAGGGAGAAAACCTATGATGACGATTATGTGACTTACTCTTTCAATTCTGCTTTATAAACTGATGCTAAAAATTTTGTTTTTCAGGTTGGTTCCTTTCATGCTTAATGATTACCAAGTTACCTTTTAATATCGAACTGAAAACTTAATGTGTAAGTGAGATCTGATATGTGCAATCCTGGCTCAATCAATGTTTACAACTTCTAATCATGGATTAACAATTCAAACTTAACTGTGAAATCTACCAGACAACTGAATCCAAGAGTCATAAATTACTCACATTCTGTATCTTGTAATTTCAAAATCACAACTATCCTTCAAAATCACTTTGAATTCAACAGAAATTCCAGAAAAAATGTTAAAATTTTCACAAATTTTGCTCAAGACCAAGAAAATACTGATTAGGTTTGCTCAAGACCAAGAAAATACTGATTAGGTAACCTAATCTCCCACCCCCAACCTAAAATCTACATTGTCCTCAATGTAACAGAAATAAGCATGCGATGCACATGGGACAATGAAAATAAAAGAGTGATGGAAAGATGGTACCTGGACGAAGAATCAAGAGGCTTTTCCAAAATTATCAATGTAAGAGCGAGTTAGCACAAGAGAGAAATTAACAGAAGCAAAAATAACAAAAAGAAAAATAAAAGAAGATTCTACCTATACCACTTTCGCAGGTGCTCTCGATTGCATTTAGCGCATGCAAGAAGCCTTTAAACCCCTAGGTTACCCCTAGTGGACGAGTTGTAGTCTCGTGAGGGTTTGCAGTAATGTTACCCACAAACATTGAACTAACTAATTGGGAAAATGAAATACAATAAAATAAAAGGCTGGGTTGCCTCCCAGGAGCGCTAAGTTTAACGTCTTCAGCCAGACAAGAACGGACCATGAAGTAACTAATCTTTGTAACCAGGGTCCGCCAAAGAAATTACCTCAATACCTTGATTAACCAATCCCAGACAAGTGATGTGAGTTCCCATGAACTGTGCTATCTGAAAGGAGGTAACTAATACTGTCGTCAAATAATTTAAGGACTTCTGCTCGAACAACTTCTTCCATATTAGGATCACGCTTCCTTTGCTTTTCACGCGACATTCCCGCAGCACGATCCATACATACAGTGGGGCATACTCCCTGTATTTCCGCTATCCTCTGTTCAATTGCTACCTTATATGCTCTAAGAACATTAAGCAGTCTGCTCTCCTTTGCCTTCTCAGAGTTAGAAACTGTGCTGTCAGGAAGAGTCTCAGAGGGATGAAGAGGTTCCACTTTCGCTCCCCATTTTTCAGTCTCCAATATAGGAGTAGAGTTGAGCAGTGCATTAACTTCGTGGATGGGACTATCGATGTCAAAGTCCATGCCATATTGTGCTAAGCAGGTCTCAAGTGGATCTTCAAAGGATTTACGGAAGGAGTCTTGCACTAGACTCTCGATCATGTCCACTTCAAATATGTCATCCAAATCTGCGGATTGTTGTCCTGCATTAAAGACATTGAGTTTAATATTCATATTACCAAAGGACAACTTCATAACTCCATTTCGGCAATTTATAATAGCATTAGATGTGGCCAAAAATGGACGACCCAAGATGACCGGGATCTGACTATGAGGATTCTGGACAGGCTGAGTATCTATAACTATGAAATCCACTGGAAAATAAAATTTATCAACCTGGATTAACACATCTTCAATAATACCCTGGGGCACCTTGACAGATCTATCAGCTAGTTGTAATGTTATTTTAGTCGGTTTCAACTCACCAAGTCCTAGCTGCTCATAAACCGAATATGGTAACAAATTGACGCTCGCCCCTAAATCAAGCAATGCCTTCCCGATCTTATGATCTCCTATGCCGCAAGAAATGGTGGGAGCTCCTGGATCCCTAAATTTAGGAGGGGTGTTATATTGAATCATGGAGCTGAGTTGCTCTGCAAGGAAGACTTTCTTATGAACATTCTGCTTACGCTTTTGAGTGCATAAATCTTTAAGAAACTTAGCGTACGCAGGGACTTGCTTGATGGCATCAAGTAACGGAATGTTGACTTGCACTTTTTTAAACACATCTAGGATTTCATCAAAGTTGTTTCTTTTCTTCATTGGTGTCAAACGTTGAGGAAAGGGTGCTTTGGGCACATAGGGTGGCACATTAGTGTCTCTTGGAGAGTCAGAGAGCTTTTGGACTTTGGATGCATTAGTATGTCTCTCTGCTTCATCTTGATCTTCTGCTTTAGAATTTGATTCATCCCTAGGCATCTCTATTCTGTTGTCAATCTGTTTGCCTGACCTAAGGGTAGTGATCGATTTGGCTTGCTCATGATATTGCCCTTGGTTGGAATTAGAGCCAATCTCATACTGTCCCTTTGGATTAGCCACAGTTGGCTAGGAACTGCCCTTCTCTCTCTCACTCAATGTGGCAGCTAGTTGACCCATTTGTACTTCCACTTGGCAATGGATTACGCATTTGCATGTAAGCTTTCTTGGTTGGCTAGTAAGGTTTGTTGGGTGTCTTTTTGAATTGGAGTGAACTCTGCATAAAAAGATTGAGTGTATCCTCAAGAGATGGTTTCCTTGATTGTGCAGGCAGTTGTTGATATTGCGGAAACTGCTGAGGTTGCATAGGAGGATTTTCGGATGGTCCTCCTTGTTGTGGTCCTTTTGCCCAAGAAAAATTTGGATGTCTAGCCCAACCTGGGTTGTAAGTTTCTGAGTAAGGATTATTCCCAGGTCTTTGAAAAGTGTTCATTGCATGTACTTGTTCAGAAAGAAGTTCAGGGGATGTTGCACCAGATGGACAAGACTGCATAGGATGGGCAGGACTAGAACATATGGCACATTCCTCGACTTGAGCTGTTTGTGGAGGTCCATTATTTAATACCAGAGCATCAACTTTCTTTGCCAGGTTATCAAGCTTGGCGCACGATCTGCATGACTCTATCTCATATATACCACCTCTCTTTGTGGTTGGGGACTTCTGTCACCTCTATTTGAATAGTCCCATTGCTGGAAATTTTCACACAAGGTTTCAAAGAAGTTCCATGCTTCAACATCACTTTTGGTCATGAATGACCCTCCACTGGTGGCATCAACCATGCGATGATTCTAGGGTGTCAAACCGTCATAGAAGTATTGAACCTGTTGCCACTTTTCAAAACCATGGTGTGGACATTTAAGAAGTAAGTCCTTCCATCTTTCCCAACATTCATGAAAGTGCTCTCCCTCTTTTTGTGTGAAATTGGTAATTTCCCTACGGAGAGCATTAGTTTTGTGAACAGGGAAGAACTTGTTTAAGAACTTCCTAGACAATTGGTCCCATGTAGTGATAGACCCAACTTCCAGAGAATTCAACCATGCTTTCGCCTTATCCTTCAAAGAAAAAGGAAAAAGGCGCAAACGGATCGAATCGTCTGAAAAGTTTTGAAACCTAAAGGTAGAGCAAATGTCTAGGAATTCTTTCACATGATGATATGGGTCCTCCTTGTCTAAACCATAAAAGGAAGGCAACAACTGTATGACCCCAGTCTTGAGTTCAAAGTGTGCTGCCGTGGTGGCGGGCAACACTATGCATGAAGGCGCATTGAATTGGACAGGAGCTGAATAATCTCTAAGAGCTTTAGTTCCATTCTCATCCGCCATTTCAAATAGGATGTTTCTAAATCTTCTACGAAAAGTTCTTTCTATTTTAGGATCAAAAGATGCTAGTTCTATGTTCAGAGATCTACGTCCTAGCATAAACTATGTTATTGCAATATAAGAAAGAAAACTAAACTAAGAAGCAACCTAAGAGAAATAAAACTAGAACTAGAAACTATGAGATTCTAAAACAAGTTAAAACTATGTAAATAAGAATGGGAAGAAAGAACCTGAAAAAGGAGATGATTGATGGCAGAAGATTTAAGAAGCTCCTCCTTCACTTAGTAACTTCCTTCCTCAATTCCTGTAAATAAAAACAAAAACAAATTAAGTTTCCTAAAATAATGATAGAAAAATCCTAAGCAACGGTTAATTTCTAAAAAAGAAAGTTTCTAAAACTAGAAAATAGAAAGTTTCTAAATCCAAAGTTAGAAAATAGAAAATTTCTAAAAAATAAAAACCTAATTCTCAAAATAGAAAGTAGAGAAGACTGGAGAATTTAGAAAGATGTTACCAATTTGGAGATCTATGTTAGAATCCTGCAAAAGAAAACAAAACAAGTTAGTTTCTAAAACAGAAAATCTAAAATTAGAAATTTTCTAAAGAACAACAAAAAAAAAAAAGAGTTAGTTTCTAAAAAGGAAAAAAAAATTTCTAAAACTAGAAAATAGAAAGTTACTTAAAAGAAGAATCCATATCTAAAAATAGAAAATTCAAAAATTCAAAAAAGAAATTCTAGAATTGGAAAATTTCTAAAAAGTAAAATCCTAATTCTAAAAATAAAAATTAGAAAAAGTAAAGAATTTAGAAAGGGATTACCAGATTAGAAGTTTATTTCAGGACCCTACAAAACAGGAAATAGGTTAATTTCTAAAATAAAGAAAAGAACTCTACGTTAGTAAAATCCTAAGCTATGAATTATGATAAGAGAGAATCCTAAATTCAATTTGGAACGAAACAAATTCCCGAATCGGCGCCAAAACTTGATGTTTTATTTAAACCAACATGATTTAAATGATTTTTAAACTCGCAAGTATACGAATCAGATGTAGATATGGTACGTATTACGAGATCATTCCCACGAGGACTGGTCGTCACAATTCAAATCTATGATTCTCCTTAACTAATCCAACAAATAATGGAGTGAATTACTAAGCACAATTCTATGGAAAAAAAAAAACAATTTAAAATAGGGAAGAAAATTCAATCAGAAAAAGAACACTAGGACTTTCGAATCCACCCCTAATTATCATAACCCTTGTTTTATCTGTTGATTCACCTTAATCTAGATTGATACCACTTATATAGAGAAAGCACAATCTGTGTCCTTCATCGGGCATACAGAATGTCTAATTCCTTTAAGCGATGCCATGAATAACATATCCCATGTCCTTGGTCAGGCACATGGAATGTACAATTCATTAAAGCACCCTGTTTCTTCCTCTATAGGAAACCTGTTGTTGATCAGACACAATCACCTATAATAAGCATCCAAACAACATCCATATATATACTTTGGTCAAGTTCATAGATGGAGAAGTATAGAATTTAAACCAATCAAGCCCACTTAGAGAAAGAAACACACCAATCAAATCAAAGTAAAATCAAAATAAAACAAGAGTATTCAAATTAGGGGCTTCATCTCAGCCCTAGCTGAGAGATTAGTGACCCATAAATTCCATTAAAAAGATGGATAAACAAAATTCATAAAAAGAGAACATCAAACCAATCGATCTCTCTCTCTCTCTCTCTCTCTCTCTCTCTCTCTCTTTCTCTCCTTTCTTCTCTTCTCTGGATCTGCTATTTTCCTCTGGATCTGGAATTCTCCAATTTTTGAATGCTCTTCCTCACGTTTTGCAACTCTTTTTATAGCTGATGGAGTAGCTGGAATGGTGAAAATCAGATTTGGGAAGCTGTCGCACGCGCAGCGAAAGCCTTCTCGCAGCCAAGTTCGGGGCCTCGAAACACCATATTTTCCTCGCTCAAATTCTAAAAAAACACCGTCCCTTAGGACTTTCTTGGGTCCTCTACATGATGGACGGTTCAGATCTACCATATGATCAAAGATTGTGGCCCACAATCGCCTGGAAAACCGGATTTCATAATATGTGCGAAACCTTTCGCACCCCTCGCTGTCATGATCGATGGGCCCCACAGAAGTATTTTTTGGAAAATCCACCCCGTCCATTGGATTCAGGACGAAATTTCAGTCAAGAATAGGTAGTTTTGAACGTCCATTGATGCGTCCCAGAGAAGAAAACACAAAAAGATCAGTTTTTAACGTCCCGGGGCAGTCCACTTTTGGCCTCTGTACCGCACACGTGTGCACGCATGGACACAAAATATCAACATGGTTTTGTAGTGCTCGAGCCACTCTACAAGATGAACGGCTTGGATTGTCCGGAAGGGACACGTGTGGGGCTCACTAGCCCGCAAAACGGACGGCGTCCGTCCGTGGCAGCGTTCTTTGGCGGCAAGCTGCCGTTGCCGTGGGTGGGAGCGGATTTGGAAGGCGGTCAGCGCTGCTGACCGCTTCTGCTGCTGTGGTGCGGCTCTTGTGTGTAGTGCACATATGCACATTCGCTTCCCATGCGGGGCCTACTGTAATGTTTTCGAGAAATCCAAGCCGTCCATCCTATTTCTCTTATTATTTAAACCATCTAGGTAAATATTGAAGAAGGTCCAGATATCAGGTGGGCCTGAAATCAATGGTTTGCGGGCTGATTTGTCAGTTGGGGCACTTCCATAGTGATTCGAGGGCTGAAATTTGAAATGTACGGTTAATTTATGTCCCTAATCCCATGTATAAAGTTTCGAGCCAATTGAATGGAGGGAACCATGTGATCTTTCATTCTGGACCAGTTTCGGGCCTCTTTAAACGTGAACGGCTTGATTTCCTCGGATCCCCAGCATGTAAATTCTTCAATATTGATCCTCTGAGGTTCATCCCGTGCTCTGGTAATTCCGGAGCGTCAAATCCATGCTTTTAACATCATTTTTCAATACACGCTCCTGATTTCATCCTGTAATAAAAACATAATTAAAATATGGCATTAAGCATTATCATGTATCTAAAATCAGGTAATATCTGGGGTCTGAGATGCAATATTCGACCCTCATCATCATGACTATTAGGAAACATCTTAAAACTTTTTATATTCTCTTTATGAAACTGAACTTGTCAATATTCCCTTTTATAATGATCTCCTATTAACCAGTCTATAAATAACTTCCGTGAGAACTCATCCCACCTATTAACCACAAGTTGGTTTCCCTTTACATTTGTAAACTCAACGACGTGAATTTTTTTATTTTTTTTTCAAAAACTCAAAACATCATCACTAAATTGTTTCATGCATCCACATCCAAATCAAATGAAACTGGTCTCTAAGGGAGTCTCACAACGTCAAAATTTGAATTCATAATGACTTTGGAATAAACTATAAGAAAGAACTTAAGCCGGGGAACTAGGAATTTAAGCCTCGGTCGTTGGATACTCAAACACCACATCTTTCCCGGAGAGCTTCCTATAGACTCCTGCAAAGGTCTCCAGCTTATACTCCGTGTTGTTTCGCTCCTTTGGGTCTAGGAAAATCTTGATGATCTTGGACCCATCGATACGATATCTAACACGTTTCCCTACAATTTCTGTAGGATACACAACATCCTCCAACATGGCATCATGCATAGCGGTGAGGGTACGACTGCGAGGTCTCAGAGATGCAGAGCCCTTCTTTGGTGGCCTCAATATCCTTCGGCTGGCAATCGGGATAACATCCTTCCCGCTAAACTTCTTCTCCAGCTCTTTGACAAGCCTGACATGAATTTTTTGGAAAGCTTTCCTTAGTCGGTAAGGAACATGGATAACCACTGCCCTCTAATTCCCAGCAACATCCATTTGAACTACAGAACTTATATAGAGATCTTTCAAATCACTTTTAAGTTCCTGATTGGTGTTCTCCAAATCAAAGAATGACTGTGCAACCGACTCCTCAAACTCAGTAGGTTCAACATCCTTATCTTTATGAATTTTCCTCCTCGCAGTATACATTTTGACTGATTTGCCTCTGCAAACCCTAGCTTGTTGAGGCGACAGTCGACATGAATTCCCCTATGTGCATTTTGTTAGACAGTTTATGATAGTCGATGCCTTTCATGTCAGCTAATTGCAAAAGCTTCTTATGTAATACATATTTGAAAAACTCTTTTGCGGGTACTACAGACTATATCAAAGGCTCTCGACAATCCAAAGACGCCCGTTCGCCAAGAAGCTGCTAGAAATATAGAAGACTAACCCATATGTGCCTTTGTCAAACTACATATGAGCGGGTAAGCTTTTGTATTCTCAAAAGATATCCATCATATATGGGATATCCCAATATGGAAGTTAATATAATCATTTACTCTATTTTATAATCTTTAAAATCTTTATATGTAAATCTGTGCCCATATGCATTGTCGAAGAAACTAAAAAACTTACTCATTTTCAGATTGCATTGTGGAATATGCATCCATTATTCAAAGAAATGGCGACATTCCAAGCACTCACACTTTCTCTCCTTGCTAGCTAAATTGGTGAGTCTTCTTTCCTTCATATAATATGATTCATTGATGAAGTGGCCTGGCCATTTGGACAGGCTCATGTTTATATATTATCTCAAAATTGATGGAGTAGATCCGAATGTACGTCAGAGCTATCCGGATGTTAAGCGGGGGTCCCTGAAAGGTGGGAACCATTGTTATGACCATGATGAAGCTGTCCATTTCCTATAGACAACATTGGAGGGGCCTGACCATTTGGACAGGTCGTGTTTATGTATTTGCTCGAAATTAATGAAGTAGACCCGGATGTGCGTCGAAGCTATCCGGATGAGCGAGGGTCCCTGGAAGGTGGGAACCGCTGTTATGACCATGATGAAGTTGTCCATTTCCTATGGACAACATTGGAGGGGCCTGATCATTTGGACAAGCTGTGTTTATATCTGTATTTTGATCAAAATTAATGAAGCAGACTCGAATGTGCGTCGAAGCTATCCAGATGAGAGAGGGTCCCTGGAAGGTGGGAACCGCTGCTATGACCATGATGAAGCTGTCCATTTCCTATGGACAGCATTGGAGGGGCCTGGCCATTTGGACAGGTCGTGTTTAAATCTATATTTGCAGGGACCACACCCATAACCTAATCCACACCCTAAACCTATAACCTAAACCTATTCTCAATTCCCTAAAGCTATAACCTATAACCTAAACCTAACCCTAAACCTAAACCTTAACCTAAACCTAAACCTATAACCTATACTTATAACCTTAACCTAACCTATAACCTATACTTATAACCTTAACCTAAACTTATAATCTTAACCTAAATCTATTCTCAAATCCCAAAACCTATACTTATAACATAAACCTAGACCTAAACCTATAACCTATAACATAAAACCTAAACCCAAACCTAAACCCGATCCCGAACACGAACCCGATTTCATAAACCTAAACCTTAACCTATAACCTATATTTATAACCTTAACCTAAACCTATTCTCAAATCTCAAAACCTATACCTATAACCTAAACCTAGACCTTAACCTAAACATAAACCTATACTTATAACCTATAACCTAAACCAAAACCTAAACCTATAACCTAAACTTATAATCTTAACCTATACTTATAACCTATAACCTAAACCTAAACCTAAACCTAAACCTTAACCTAAACCTATAACCTAAACTTATAACCTTAACCTAAACTTATAACCTTAACCTAAACCTATTCTCAAATCCCAAAACCTATACCTATAACCTAAACCTAGACCTTAACCTAAACCTAAACATTAACCTAAACCTATAACCTATAACCTATAACCTTAACTTATAACCTTAACCTAAACCTATTCTCAAATCCCAAAACCTATACTTATAGCCAAAACCTAAACCTAAACCTAAAACCTAAATGTATTCTCAAATCCTTAAACCTAAACCTACACCTAATCTTAATCTCAACTCCCTAACCTAAACATAAACCTAAAATTGAAACCCAAACTTGATCCCGAACCCGAACCCGATTTCATAAACCTAAACCTTAACCTATAACCTATACTTATAACCTTAACCTAAACCTATTCTCAAATCCCAAAACCTATACCTATAACCCAAACCTAAACCCAATCCCAAACCCAAACCCAATTTCTAAACCTAAACCTTAACCTATTCTCAATTCCCTAAAGCTATAACCTATAACCTATAACCTAAACCTAACCTAAACCTATAACCTATAACCTAAACCTATAACTTAAACCTAAACCTAAAACCTAAATGTATTATCAAATCCCTAAACCTAAACCTACACCTAATCCTAATCTCAACTCCTTAACCTAAACCTAAACCTAAACCTAAACTTGAAAACCCAAACCTAAACTCGAATCCGAACCCGAACCCGAACCCGATTTCCTAAACCTAAACCTTAACCTATTCTCACCCCCGAACCGTAACCTATAACCTAACCTAAACCTAAACCTATAACCTACACTTATAACCTAAACCTAAACTCGTAATCTAAACGTAAAACCTAAACCTAACGTAAACCCGATCCCGAACCCGAATCAATCCTTAAATCCTTAGCCTAAACCTAAAACCCAAATGTAAACCCGATCTCGAACCCAAACTTGATTTCCTATACCTAAACCTTAACGTATTCCCAAATCCCTAAACTTAAACCTTCACCTAATCATAATCTCAACTCCCTAACCTAAACCTAAACCTAAACTTGAAAACCCAAACCTAAACTCGATCCCGATCCCGAACCCGAACACGATTTCCTAAACCTAAACTTATAACCTTAACATAAACCTATTCTCAAATCTCAAAACCTATAACCTAAACCTAAACTTTAACATAAACCCAAACCTTAACCTATAACCTAACCTTAACCTTAACCTATAACCGAAACCTATACCCTAAACTCAATTCCTAAACTTTAACCAATAACCTAACCTAAACCTAAACCTATAACCTACACTTATAACCTAAACCTAAACCTATACTTATAACCTAAACCTATTCTCAAATCCCAAAACCTATAACCTAAACCTAAACCTTAACCTAAACCTAAACCTACACTTATAACCTATAACCTAAACCTATAACCTAAACTTAAACCTAAAGCCCAAACGTAAACCCGATCTCGAACTCGAACCCGAACCCGATTTCCTAAACCTTAACGTATTCTCAAATCCATAAACCTAAAGCTACACCTAATCCTAATCTCAACTCCTTAACCTAAACCTAAACCTAAACTTGAAAACCCAAACCTAAACCCGAACCCGAACCTGATTTCCTAAACCTAAACTTATAACCTTAACCTAAACCTATTCTCAAATCCCAACACCTATAACCTTAACCTATAACCTATAGCCTAAACTCAATTCCCTAAACCTTAACCTATAACCTAACCTAAACCTATAACCTTAACCTAAACATAAAACCTAAACCTAAACCTATAACTTAAAACCTAAACCTAAACCTAAACCTAAAACCTAAATGTATTCTCAAATCCTTAAACCTAAACCTATACCTAATCCTAATCTCAACTCGTTAACCTAAACCTAAACTTGAAAACCCAAACCTAAACCCGATCTCGATTTCCTAAACCTAAACCTTAACCTATTCTCAATTCCCTAAAGCTATAACCTAAACCTAAACCTATAACCTAAACCTACACCTAATCCTAATCTCAACTCCTTAACTTAAACCTAAACTTGAAAACCCAAACTTAAACCCGAACACGAACCCGAACCCGATTTCCTAAACCTAAACCTTAACCTATTCTCAATTCCCTAAACCGTAACCTATAACCTAACCTAAACCTAACCTATAACCAAGACACTTATAACCTATAACATAAACTTGTAACCTTAACCTAAACGTAAAACCTAAACCTAAACCTAAACCCAATCCCGAACCCGAATCTGAATCCCTAAACCCTTAGCCTAGACCTAAAACCCAAACGTAAAACCGATCTCGAACCCGAACCTGATTTCCTATACCTAAACCTTAACGTATTCTCAAATCCCTAAACTTAAACCTACACCTAATCCTAATCTCAACTCCCTAACCTAAACCTAAACCTAAACTTGAAAACTTAAACCCGATCTCGAACCCGAATCTGAATCCTTAAACCCTTATCCTAAACCTAAAACCCAAACGTAAACCCGATCTCAAACCCGAACCCAATTTCCTATACCTAAACCTTAATGTATTCTCAAATCCCTAAACTTAAACTTACACCTAATCCTAATCTCAACTCCATAACCTAAACCTAAACCTAAACTTGAAAACCCAAACCTAAACCCGATCCCGAACCCGAGATCAATCCCTAAACCCTTATCCTAAACCTAAAACCCAAACGTAAACCCGATCTCGAACACTCGAACCCAATTTCTATACCTAAACCTTAACGTATTCTCAAATCCCTAAATTAAACCTACACCTAATCCTAATCTCAACTCCCTAACCTAAACCTAAACTTAAACTTGAAAACCCAAACCTAAACCCGATCCCGAACCCGAATCAATCCCTAAACCCTTATCCCAAACCTAAAACCCAAATGTAAACCCGATCTCCAACCCGACCCCAATTTCCTATACCTAAACCTTAACGTATTCTCAAATCCCTAAACTTAAACCTACACCTAATCCTAATCTCAACTCCCTAACCTAAACCTAAACATAAACTTGAAAACCCAAACCTAAACCCGATTTCCTAAACCTAAACCTTAACGTATTCTCAATTCCTTAAAGCTATAGCCTATAACCTATAACTTAAACCTAACCTAAACCTATAACATTAACCTAAACCTGAAACTTAAACCTAAACTTAAACCTAAACCTATAACCTTAACCTAAACCTAGGTTTTGAGTTTAAAAGTCCATCCTAGGTTTGAACACATTACTCATGTTAGATTTTGCCATAGTTTAGAAGATTTGTAGGTACATTTTTTATTTCTTTATATATAAGTGTTTTTTTTTTTTTTGGTCTTTCTTCCTTTTGAGATTGTACAAAGGCATGCTTGTTTAATTGTGTCTAGAAATGCTGTTTTATACAGGCTGACAAGCTAAAGAAGTCAGTGGAGGATGGAATTCATTTTCTCAAGGGAAGGGTTTCAGAACTTGAAAGTAATCTTGTGTCGAAGTCCACAGAAGTTACATCTGCAGTTTCAAGGAAAGAAGAAGCTCTATCTTCTGCATTTGCTGAAATTGACCGTCTGAAGGAAGAAAATTCAATAAAAACATGAGCATTATTGAATACATATGGAGAGTGTTTACTGTGTTGGAGTGTATTTATTTCTTGCAAGGCACGCCTTAGTTGTAATTCTTATGATAGGTTGAGCAAAGTGAAGTATTGTTTATTTAGAAATGGGAATGTAGGATGCATTGTATGATTTAATTGCTATTTGTAATAAATGCATCATTTTTTTTTCTGATTGCATTTTATGTACTATTTCTATCAGCATTATGCTCAGATGAGTTATCAATCACAGCAGGTTCTTGCAATGGAAACAAGTCATATTATTACATTTTTAAAAAACTAGCTACAAATATAATCCGTAGCTATAGCTACGGCTCTTGTCCGTGGCAATTGGTATTTATTGCTACGGATATTATTAGTGCTATTGGTATTTATTGCTACGGATAAAATGCCTTTTGCTATGGATGAGATCCGTAGTACGTCCGTCGCTATTGGTGGGGTAGCTAAAGATATTGCTACGAATATAATTTGTAGCCATTGGTATCTATTGCTACGGATTATATCTGTAGCTATTGGTATCTATTGCTACGGATTATATCTGTAGCTATTGGTATATATTGCTACGGATTTAATCCGTAGCTATTGGTATCTATTGCTACGGATTTAATCTATAGCTAGACTTTTAGCTACACCACCAATAGCGACGGACGTGTTATGGATTATATTCGTAGCAAAAGGCCTTTTGCTACGGTTTTTGGCCGTAGCCTCTGCCCGTTTTTCCAACCGACTATTAACAACATTTATAAAAATAAAATAAAAGATATCTAACCAACTTTTTATACTAATTTGTAACTTAACCTACTGGGAACCATCATGCACCGTGATGTCTTACGACAGAGTCGGTTCTGAGGAGTTACAAGTTGACCATTACGATAAAATATAAATGAAGCGATAAAGATATAAATTATTCAAGATTAATTTAAGGTTTGGAGAACTTACAGTTCCTTACAGATTTATAGGTTCACCAAAGAGGAAGGAATTGGACCTGAACATAAACATGATTAAATATCATTTTGGGTGTGTTTGGATGCTCAATTTGTGTGAAAAGAAAATTAAACTAAATATAGAGTAAATAGCCAAAATGAAGTCTGGCAGCATTGCCATCTTACCATGAAGATAGTCTTCTAATGAGAACCTCCATATGAAAAAAAAAAAAAAAAAAAAAAAAAAACCTCCCTATTTCCCTGGAGCCCATTTCCATCCAATTGTTTTACAGCAATAACCTACTTAAAGAAGCATACATTCTCATTGGTAAAATGCCCACAACCCACATTTACTACAAATTAAAAAAGTTTGTACTTGACTTAAGCCAAGTGAAAACACATAAGCAGATTAAACTCTTGATAAACAAGTTGCACCCCACCTCACTCTTACTGTCAAGTAGTCCTGATGAAAATGCATCCACACTATAAGAAGGAAAAAAAATTGTGGCTGCACCGATATGATCTATTATGAACGGCTGCTTACGTATCCAATGTACGGAAGATTGGGATCAAGCCACTACGTAGTTCTTAATATTTAAATCAGAACATTTTACGCATAAGCAGAGAAAAATTCAAAACAAATCATAATAGAAATATGTGTAACTTATGTTACACATAAGAAGATGAAAAGTTGAAACAAATCACAGCGGAAATCTATGTAGATTAGTCAAATAAAACTACTAAATTCAAGATAAAGATTTAGCCAAATAATATCCAAAATAAAGTCAAACACAATCCACAATTACTACGAATGTAAAAAGTATGTTTTTGACTTAATAAAAGTTTTAAGTAAACCCTTAAATATTCATGTTTTCAAAATACAAACTCTCATTTTCATTTTCAAAGTCGTCAAATTTTTCACATTTTTTTTATCTTTTTAATTTTCTTTTTCAAGATATCATTTTTTCTCGAAATTAAATTCTTTTTTCAAAATTATCAACTTTATTCAATATTCAAAAGTATTTATTAAATCACGATTTTTCTTTTTCAAAATCTCAATTTTTCTCAAACATTGTATTAAAAAAAAATTCTCACTGATTATTTTTTATAATCATAAATTTTTTTTTTAACTTCTCAATAATATTTTTCATGTGATATTACAAAGCATTTAAATATTAGTTTTAAAGTTAAAAATTTAATAATAATTTTCACTCATTTGATATAAATAAAAAATTAAAAAAATCCTTTGCATTCAATCAGTTGATAAAAAATAAACTCATATACAAATATGTACAATTAAACCACTAAAATTCTATTAAAAAAATTCTCAGACTTCAATAAAACATAATTTTCCACCATATTCTAAAAAAAACAAATGTTTAGGGCAAAAGTCATTCTACGACAACCACGATCCGTCTCAAAAGCAACTAAAATCTGTCGCTAAGTATTATTTTGGGCAGTAATTTGCATCTGATCGAAATTCGTCGCAAAATCTAAATCTATGACAGATTAAATTTGTGATGGACCAAAATCCGTCGTAAATTTGATTTTAGCAACGGATTTTGATTTGTCATTAAATTTGGCAACTTTCGACCTTTTTTACAACGGACCTAATTCGTCGCGATTTCGCGATTTTAGCATGCTAGGCTATGAATGAAAGATTCAATCTTTTAGTATCACTTCCCATGTCATATGACCATCTTGTTACTACTCTGTTATATGGGAAGCGTGCTATAAAGACGTAGGAAGACATTGTAGCTCTAAATGTCCAACGAGATGAGGAAGAAACAATGCAATGAGGATTCTTAGGCAGAAGTGTTAGTCACGAAAGGGGATTAGGGACATGGGAGATCCACGGAGCAATCTCAGTATGACAGGAAGAAAAGGTCTAGATCAAAACTAAAAGCTAAGGACAAATGCTTTTATTATGACATGAATGGGCACTTCAAGAGAGGCTGGCAAAAAGGGATGGATGACTTATCGAACCTAAGGGTTGACAACCCAAAGTGCAAGGTTGCGATTGTCACGCCCCAGACTCGGTAACCGGACTCACAAGGAACCCGATGGCCGGTTCTGACCGCAACAGCCTCCGTAGTACCCCATTCTCGGCTCCCGAGGCGGTTCCGATCCCGGGATCCTACAAGGAGGATTTTCATAACGATATAATCATTACCAATACGAGCATACCCAAGATCACAAAGCCAAGTACATCTGGAAGTAACAAAGGATACACATCACAAAATCCACTAAGAATTTAAACTTTTACAAGCTTACATCAGGGTCCAAAAGGACATACATAAGATAATGGGAAAAGAGAAAAGAGTCGAAGAACACCTTTGAGTCCTCAAGCTTAACTCTACTCCACGCTCTGGCTGCTACGACCCACTTAGGATCTCCTGCACGCATCAATCGTGTATAAGCTTATAGAAGCTTAGAGGGTGGTGTAAGTGTGTGATAATAGTGCTCAGAAGAAGATAGAGAATGCAGAAGGGAGTCATGATCAATACCAATACCACTAGCCTTACCAAGGCTATCATGAATGCAAGAAACTATACCAAGGCAGTACGATCATGAAGGAAGCCATACCAAGGCTATATAATGCAATGAATACTGTAATACAATGAGTACTGTAATGCAATGAGTACTATAATACGATGAGTATTGTAATGTAATGAGTACTGTAATGCATTATGAGGCTTACACAGCCGATGCAAATGCAATGCGAAGTAATGTCAGTGCTCATATCCAATCCACATATCAAGTATATTTCCATCATAAGGAAATCACCGGGGTCCATTACACTACTGGATGATCCACGCTCTACGGACACTTCGCATACCAAACGAGCATAAGAGACCTCACTACCACTGCGCACACAACCAATCACTAAGCGAGGCACGAAGGTAGCGGACCCATTCACGAGGCCGGTCGGACTCGGCCTAGCAATGCCCCCTTACATCAGTAGTAAGGCCACACCCCTATCCAACCGACTACACGACAGTGGGAGTCGCGGCCTAACGGTATAAGGCCCTCATGCGCTCATATATACCACCCGGTCACGCCGTTGGAGCAAATCCTGGTACCACGGAAGTTTTGGAAATTTCACACATGGGCATCGTATGCACCCGGTATGCTCAAGTAACATTTCCGGTGTCCAAACATGGCCATCCACGATGTATCTGTGGAGGCTACAACCCTGATGAAGCAAGGGCGATAATGCTCATATGCTATGCAATGTCAGATGCATGAATCACACAATCAACCATGCATCAATCCCAAGCATCCAACGTGCTCAAGAGGGGATACTACGTCCCTCGGGGAAGGTATCATGCAATGCCCAATATGACCACACACACAGTGTCAACCAAGCATACAATGATGCACATGGTCATGAGGATGAATTTAATCACACTATAGGGCGATACACAATGTATATTACATTCCTCCTATCCAAGAAGGAACCAAGACCAGGTACTTGACAATATCCTTAAGGAATCCAACTTCTAGTGGGGGCCCATTTACCTGGGGTAGCCCACGAACTAAGTATACAAGCTACGGGTCTAAGTAATGTGGAAATGAGCCTAACAAGAGTCTAAGATGAGTATCTAATCACATTTTGATACAATCAGGCCTAGAGGGGTCTATAATGGGGACATTTAACCACCATTCCCCAAGAAGCATCTCAATCACGAACTATATGGATACAAGGCCCAAGGCCCTACATTCACGATAAGAACATAGATAACCACACACATATATTCCTCATAATAAGCCATAAAAAGATACAATACCACTTTTACAACATGGGCCCCAAGAGAGAAATGAAGGCCCAAGGCTCAATTCTCAATGGCAATAGAATCCATGCATTAAGTTGGACTTGGTGGGCAGCCCGCATACACAATATACGGCCCAAAATAAGTTTAAGTTTGGATGATGAAATGGGCCCAACTACATCAGCCCAATAACTAGTAATTTAAGTGGGCAACCAAGGGCCCAATACTATCCTTATATTAGCCCACAAGTCCATCAAAATGGTGGAAGCTGGCCCAACATATGGTTGGGCTAAGTTGGGACATCCTAGCCCACTCTAGGCCTAAGGGATGTCCTAAAAATCTGATCTAAGATGGGGTCCTCATGTGATCACTAAAGATGACCCAAAAGAATGCACTGATTAAGCCCAAAGATTATAAGAAAACCCAAGAATGCAACACGTACACAAGTTCTCAATATGGTGGGTCTCATATCCAATAAAGTTTCAACCATAACAATGTACATTTGAGGCCCCTTGATAAACGTTCGGCCTCCTCTGCTTCCTGGGCTTGCGAAAGCCCAGAAATTAGTCAAATAAGTGGGAATGGTCTCATGAAGGCCAATAATATTCATAGGGGGCCCCACCAGATGGAGGGTATGTATACATAAAGAAAAGATCAAGTGTGCTTGCTATTGGATTGTGAATCCAGTAGCAACCCAAGGCAGAGAGTGCCTCCATGATCGGGCGATCTAAGGCTTGGACAACCTGGACCACATGCATTAAGGTAGGTTCCACATACATACACATTGAGCCTTAAACAAATGGCCTAGGGTCTATGGTGGGCCTTTAACCATCCATAGAGAAACCTATGGGCCTACCTTAAGATCACCCAGGAGGACATCCAACCTCAACTAGTTTCCAAGAGGTAGCCCGCCACTACTCGAGTATAGAATAAGGTCTAAAGCTCAAGCAATGCATGGCCTAATGGGCCATACACCAAGCCCAACTTATAGGCCATATAGTGAGCCCTCAAGTAAGGTTTGGGCCCAACCACAAAGGTCATAATTCCACATGTTGTGGTGAGCTTCATGGGCAGCCCAGTAATTCATTTACATTGGCAAATTTCACATTTAACACAAGTGAGTTGGGCCTCACTTTTGGCCCAAGTACAGGGTCAGTTTAGTGGGCAGCCAAGGGCCCAACTTCTTATGTATTATTGCCCCTAAGTCCATCACAATAGATAGGAGACTATAGGCCCAAGATCAATGGGCCTATCCAAAAGAACTGAGTCCACAAGGCCTACTTGCTAACACAAACATGCATATAATATATCACATAATGGGCCCAAAAGAAATGGCCCAAACAAAAGCCATCCAATTCATACATTATGGTGGACTTGAAGGCAGCCTGTAAACCCAAGAATATACATGGGCAAGGCCTATACTGACAGTGTGGGCCTTGCCACACCAGCCCAAAGACTTAGCAAGGTCCCCACAATATACATTTATGCGGGCCTTGCAAGTCAGCCCACAATTAAGCACTTCATGAGGGCATCAAGGCTAATAAATGCACATGATCAGCTTGTAGACGGCCCATTGGGCCCATGAATCAATAAGGTCAGCCCTTGCACAATCTTGGGCTCAAGGGATAGGTTTCCAGCCCAAAAGTCCCATAAAGCTACCAAAAATCTGGTTAAGGCTAGCCCATATTATCACCTCAAAGATGTGCCTTAAGAGGCACTAATTACACCCAAATTTGTCTAAAGAAATAAGGCAAGGAGTGTGTACAACACTCCCTTAAATCTGGTGGACCGCCACGGCTCCAAAAGATCAACTATGCACAAATTTGGGCCCCTTGCTGAAATTCCAGCCCACCCACTTCCTGGGCCTGCTGGAGTCCAAAAATTTATTTAATTTAAATGGGTTACTGACCCATGGTGACCCACACTCATCACAGTGGGTCCCACCAGATAAGAAGGGGGATATACAACACTTACTTCAAGTGGGCCATGCCGTTAGAATGCAGGCCCAGTAGCCCAAGGTAGGGGCATGCCATGGTGGTTAGTCATTTGGGCCTGGGTATTTGGCCCAAAACTGACCCAACTTACAGGCCATACCACGGTCAGTCTAGAGGCCTGATGGCCCTGAAAATTTGCAAGATTATCCTTCCATAGGTGGACCACAACTCCAAAAAATTTTAGAATTTTTGGACATCTAGAAATAATTTAATTAATTTGAATAAAACAAGCTGTCCAGAAAATCGGACTGGCCTGGACGTCCCAACGTGGTGGGCCAGTCCGGGCCTTGCCACAGTATGCACAGGGGTTTATTAGACCTGAAATTTGGTATATAGGTTCTACCATGAGTTTACTATATCCCTGTAAATTTTCATAATTTTTGGATACTCAAAAGTATTTTAATTAATTTAAAGAATACAATCTATACAGGGTGAAATACTGCTGGAATATAACTGTCCTGAATTTGGGCCATCAAATGGGTGGGTTCTGGGCCTCCAAAATTCTTGAAATTTGGACCCAAGGTCCCTCATCAAGCCCACAACAAGGTGGGACCAAGAAATATGGCCCACCTTCTGAGAAAATATTTTTTTAAAATTTATTTTTATGGAACTATGCTGCTGAACTGCATAGCAGAAATTTCTGGCAGCCCACTATATTGGCCCAACCATTTGGATGCCCAAATGGTGTCCATTGGCCCTAAAGTTTTGCAGGTAGGCCCCACCATGGGTGGGATACCTCTCTGCAAAATTTTAAAATTTTTGGGATAGAAAAAGTATTTTATTTAACTCCTACAATTTATGGACAGCAAGGTATTTCAAAAACATTCTACTGCTGAAACAATGCTGCTGCCCCTGATTTGTGCACCGCATTAGAGTGGGCCCAAGTATGCCAAATTTTAAGAAAATGTAGGACTAACATCCATACACAAGTATACAACAAGGTGGGGTCCACAAAGGTAGCCCACCATTTTAGAAACAGACTGATAATTATGTTTGTACAGCAAGCACAGTTGCTAGACAGTCCAAAAAATCTGGACTATCCACCCTCCTTGGCCCACTCTTTTGGGTGATCAAACAGGGACGGATGATGATGAAATTTGGGGAACATTTAGGTGAGATCCCCACCTTTAAGAGGTATATGTCAAATGGGACCAAACACCCCACTAATCATCCCCAAAACTGAGCTTAAGACAGCTCAAAAATCTGTCCAGATGGCTTTTGGACAGCAACATAATACTGAATTAAAATAATTATAATCACTATAAAAAGAGGAAATCAATCCATGGAAATTGTGGTATAGACCACCCTAGTGGGCCCAACAAACATCCAGACCATACTCCCTCCATGAAACCCATTGCATGTGCCCAAAATGGAGCAAATAGAGTGCCAATGTCCAAGGAATGGACAGCCATGGGCGTCCATTTTGCTTGGACGGTTTGGATATTCCGAGGCCACTAAGTGGGCCACACACATCAGGAAATCAAGAATAGAATAATAGAAAATAAAAATAATCCAGCCACAAGAGAGGAAAATGACATGCATTAAAGGAAAATGCCTTGATGGGGTCCATGGAGAATGGCCCCATCCATGGATCATGCATGCAAGGAAAAGGGCCATTGGCCTCAACCATGGAGACATGAGGGACCTCCATCACCACTTGATGGGTCCCACAAGCTCCTAAGAAAGAAATGAAGAAGGATCTAAGAGCACCCACCTAGATCAACCTTGAAACTTACATCACCATCATCTAGAGGCTCCAAGCAATATGGATCAATGGCTAAGATCAAGTGAGAAGGGTTAGATGAGAAGGTATTTTAGGGAGAAGGGGCTGGAGAAAATGGAGGAATTGCTGGAGAAGAAGAGAAGAGAGAGAGAGAGAAATGAGAGGGAAAGAGAGGGAAAAACCTTTTAAGGGAAGTAATCATAACCTATGGTGACAATAACAATGTTGCTAGGGTAGGTTAGGTGTGGGTAGTGTTTAGGGTGGGTAGTGTTTATTCCATGCAATAGTGTAGTGTGTGTGTGTGGTGTGCATGGAAAATTGTGCCATGGAGGAGTGGGGTCCACATACATTTGTACAAAAAGTGGGCCACATGATGAAATGCTCATAACTTGAGATGTACACGTCGGATTAACGCATGGGACGCGGCGTTAGAATCGCGGTGCCGATACGGACAAGATGACATGTGTCTCGGGTCAATCCGTGTCGGGTCTATGTGACCAAACTTAAGGATGGCTACAACATAATCCAAGGGTCGCGAGTCGCCGGGATTCAACCGGTAGGACCGCGGGACCAAAATGAACGAAATGCACACTTATGCACACACATGCACACATGAGAACTCAGGTCGGGTCTCACAATCCTCCCCACCAACAAAGAAATTTCGTCCTCGAAATTGACAAAACTGAGACGACAAAATGTATAACATCATCATATATATCAATCATCAATCAAGAAAAGGCAACACAAGCAATATGTGCAATCAATCATCGAACAAATGGGGATAGCGCTCCCTAATCTCGACAAACCTATGATGAAATCCATCAATACACTCTCATACTCCCACTTTGGAACACTCAACGGTTACAAGGGGAGTCTCAGAGGATCGGCCTTGACACGCTGATAAGCATCACATTTGGCCACAAAACTAGCAATCTGGCCTACCATCCCTAACCAGGAACACTGCCTAGGCAACAAAACAAGCTCAATATTGGCAATACAAAACTATTTAGCCAGTAAGACATCTCACCAACCAAAACAGAACACGATAATATCATCGGCCTAACACAGGGATCTTCCCAAAAAGTGTCGATACTGACAATCTCTTACGATAAACTCTAATAGCAATTTAAGTGAACAAAAACCCTTGGATACAAAAAGGGTGCGATGCACCAAAGTACAAGACTTACTTACAGAGACAAGGAGAATACCCATAACAACTCTCCTAATAATTAAGGGTCCCGCTGGGTCGCGCAAAATCAAGCCTGAGGTGGCTGGGGAGGTGTCTATCTCTTCTGCATCTGCCGTCTCTGCTGTTACTGTGGTCGCTGCGAAGGTCCATCCTGCTGATGGGGACACTCACGCCTACGGTGTCCCGTCTGCCCACATCCATAGCAAATGCCAGTAAACGGCCTAAAAGAAGAAGCTGTTGTATGTGATGCTGATGCTCTGGCAGCTCGATAGGTTACGCACCTCTGCCGCTGTCGACACTGTCGTGAGCTACCGGAGGGGGCCTGCCTCTTCTGGCCTCTCCTCTGATCACGAACCCTCTGCAAACCGGTCCACTCGGACTCACCCTGAAGTAGAAATACTGCAAACGGAGCACGCTGCAGAGTCGAATCTCGCAAAAGAGGACTCGCACGCTCCTGTTCTGCCCGTCCGGGCGCCTCAGGAATAGGCTGACGGGTCTGAAGTACATCAGTGATGACCTGCATCAACTGCTGGAGACGCTCAGCTCCTACAAGGACGTCAGATAAGCAAGGGTAGCACTGGCCTCTGACGAAGGCACAGGTACGGCGGGAGCCTCAGGAATAGGAATGACAGGCTCCAAAGGGGAAATAGGAATCTCAGATGATGGAGCAAAAGTCACTCGGATCGCTGGAGCGGAATGAGAACCATGTCCATGGGCACCACGGCCACGGGCGTCACAATCAGGAGCACCTTAACTGGACGACATGGTCTACAGAAAGAACAAAGGTGATGGATACCTCGTAATTAGAATCCTTGAAGGCGCAAACGAAACGAGGGAAACGCACTCGGGACACTACTTGTCCTAAGCTCGCAGCAGATATGTGATACTATCCCAAGTTATTCCAAAATTACTTGTTATGCTCTGATACCAACTCCTGTCACGCCCCAGACTCGGTAACCGGACTCACAAGGAACCCGATGGCCGGTTCTGGCCGCAACAGCCTCCGTAGTACCCCATTCTCGGCTCCTAAGGCAGGTTCCGATCCTGGGATCCTACAAGGAGGATTTTCATAACAGTATAATCATTACCAATACGAGCATACCCAAGATCACAGCAAGTACATCTGGAAGTAACAAAGGATACACATCACAAAATCCACTAAGAATTTGAACTTTTACAAGCTTACATCAGGTCCAAAAGGACATACATAAGATAATGGGAAAAGAGAAAAAGAGTCAGCAACACTGGAGTCCTCAAGCTCAACTCTACTCCACGCTCTGCTGCTACGACGCCTGCCTAGGATCTTCTGCACGCATCAATCGTGCATAAGCTTATAGAAGCTTAGAGGGTGGTGTAAGTGTATGATAATAGTGCTCAGAAGAAGATAGAGAATGCAGAAGGGAGTCATGATCAATACCAATACCACTAGCCTTACCAAGGCTATCATGAATGCAAGAAACTATACCAAGGCAGTACGATCATGAAGGAAGCCATACCAAGGCTATATAATGCAATGAATACTGTAATACAATGAGTACTGTAATGCAATGAGTACTATAATACGATGAGTATTGTAATGTAATGAGTACTGTAATGCATTATGAGGCTTACACAGCCGATGCAAATGCAATGCGAAGTAATGTCAGTGCTCATATCCAATCCACATATCAAGTATATTTCCATCATAAGGAAATCACCGGGGTCCATTACACTACTGGATGACTGCCGCTCTACAGACCCCGCACAGTCAAACGAGCATAAGAGACCTCACTACCCTGCCTGCGGACAGCCAATCACCAGCAAGGCCTGAAGGTAGCGGACCCATTCACGAGGTGGTGTCGACTCGGCCAAGAATGCCCCCCTTACATCGGAGAGTAAGGCCACACCCCTATCCAACCGACTACACGACAGTGGGAGTCGCGGCCCCTGCGGTATAAGGCCCTCATGCGCTCATATATACCACCCGGCCACGCTGTTGGAGCAAATCCACGGTACCACGGAAGTTTTGAAAATTTCACCCATGGGCATCGTATGCACCCAAAGTATGCTCAAGTAACATTTTCGGTGTCCAAACATGGCCATCCACGATGTATCCGTGGAGGCTACAACCTGATGAAGCAAGGGCGATAATGCTCATATGCTATGCAATGTCGATGCATGAATCACACAATCAACCATGCATCAATCCCAAGCATCCAACGTGCTCAAGAGGGGATACTACGTCCCTCGGGAAGGTATCATGCAATGCCCAATATGACCACACACACAAGTGTCAACCAAGCATACAATGATGCACATGGTCATGAGGATGAATTTAATCACACTATAGGGCGATACACAATGTATATTACATTCCTCCTATCCAAGAAGGAACCAAGACCAGGTACTTGACAATATCCTTAAGAATCCAACTTCTAGTGGGGCCCATTTACCAGGGTAGCCCACGAACTAAGTATACAAGCTACGGGTCTAAGTAATGTGGAAATGAGCCTAACAAGAGTCTAAGATGAGTATCTAATCACATTTAGATACAATCGGGCCTAGAGGGGTCCATAATGGGGACATTTAACCACCATTCCCCAAGAAGCATCTCAATCACGAACTATATGGATACAAGGCCCAAGGCCCTACATTCACGATAAGAACATAGATAACCACACATATATTCCTCATAATAAGCCATAAAAAGATACAATACCACTTTTACAACATGGGCCCCAAGAGAGAAATGAAGGCCCAAGGCTCAATTCTCAATGGCAATAGAATCCATGCATTAAGTTGGACTTGGTGGGCAGCCCGCATACACAATATACGGCCCAAAATAAGGTTAAGTTTGGATGATGAAATGGGCCCAACTACATCAGCCCAATAACTAACAATTTAAGTGGGCAACCAAGGGCCCAATACTATCCTTATATTAGCCCACAAGTCCATCAAAATGGTGGAAGCTGGTCCAACATATGGTTGGGCTAAGCTGGGACATCCTAGCCCACTCTAGGCCTAAGGGATGTCCTAAAAATCTGATCTAAGATGGGGTCCTCGTGTGATCACTAAAGATGACCCAAAAGAATGCACTGATTAAGCCCAAAGATTATAAGAAAACCCAAGAATGCAACACGTACACAAGTTCTCAATATGGTGGGTCTCATATCCAATAAAGTTTCAACCATAACAATGTACATTTGAGGCCCCTTGATAAACGTTCGGCCTACTCTGCTTCCTGGGCTTGCGAAAGCCCAGAAATTAGTCAAATAAGTGGGAATGGTCTCATGAAGGCCAACAATATTCATAGGGGGCCCCACCAGATGGAGGGTATGTATACATAAAGAAAAGATCAAGTGTGCTTGCTATTGGATTGTGAATCCAGTAGCAACCCAAGGCAGAGAGTGCCTCCATGATCGGGCGATCTAAGGCTTGGACAACCTGGACCACATGCATTAAGTTAGGTTCCACATACATACACATTGAGCCTTAAACAAGTGGCCTAGGGTCTATGGTGGGCCTTTAACCATCCATAGAGAAACCTATGGGCCTACCTTAAGATCACCCAGGAGGACATCCAACCTCAACTGGTTTCCAAGAGGTAGCCCGCCACTACTCGAGTATAGAATAAGGTCTAAAGCTCAAGCAATGCATGGCCTAATGGGCCATACACCAAGCCCAACTTATAGGCCATATAGTGAGCCCTCAAGTAAGGTTTGGGCCCAACCACAAAGGTCATAATTCCACATGTTGTGGTGAGCTTCATGGGCAGCCCAGTAATTCATTTACATGAGCAAATTTCACATTTAACACAAGTGAGTTGGGCCTCACTTTTGGCCTAAGTACAGGGTCAGTTTAGTGGGCAGCCAAGGGCCCAACTTCTTATGTATTATTGTCCCTAAGTCCATCACAATAGATAGGAGACTATAGGCCCAAGATCAATGGGCCTATCCAAAAGAACTGAGTCCACAAGGCCTACTTGCTAACACAAACATGCATATAATATATCACATAATGGGCCCAAAAGAAATGGCCCAAACAAAAGCCATCCAATTCATACATTATGGTGGACTTGAAGGCAGCCTGTAAACCCAAGAATATACATGGGCAAGGCCTATACTGACAGTGTGGGCCTTGCCACACCAGCCCAAAGACTTAGCAAGGTCCCCACAATATACATTTATGCGGGCCTTGCAAGTCAGCCCACAATTAAGCACTTTATGAGGGCATCAAGGCTAATAAATGCACATGATCAGCTTGTAGACGGCCCATTGGGCCCATGAATCAATAAGGTCAGCCCTTGCATAATCTTGGGCTCAAGGGATAGGTTTCACCAAAAGTCCCATAAAGCTACCAAAAATCTGGTTAAGGCTAGCCCATATTATCACCTCAAAGATGTGCCTTAAGAGGCACTAATTACACCAAATTTGTCTAAAGAAATAAGGCAAGGAGTGTGTACAACACTCCCTTAAATCTGGTGGGACCGCCACGGCTCCAAAAGATCAACTATGCACAAATTTGGGCCCCTTGCTGAAATTCCAGCCCACCCACTTCCTGGGCCTGCTTGAGTCCAAAATTTTATTTAATTTAAATGGGTTACTGACCCATGGTGACCCACACTCATCACAGTGGGTCCCACCAGATAAGAAGGGGGATATACAACACTTACTTCAAGTGGGCCATGCCGTTAGAATGCAGGCCCAGTAGCCCAAGGTAGGGGCATGCCATGGTGGTTAGTCATTTGGGCCTGGGTATTTGGCCCAAAACTGACCCAACTTACAGGCCATACCACGGTCAGTCTAGAGGCCTGATGGCCCTAAATATTTGCAGGATTATCCTTCCATAGGTGGACCACAACTCCACAAAATTTTAGAATTTTTGGACATCTAGAAATAATTTAATTAATTTGAATAAAACAAGCTGTCCAGAAAATCGGACTGGCTTGGACGTCCCAACGTGGTGGGCCAGTCCGGGCCTTGCCACAGTATGCACAGGGGTTTATTAGACCTGAAATTTGGTATATAGGTTCTACCATGAGTTTACTATATCCCTGTAAATTTTCATAATTTTTGGATACTCAAAAGTATTTTAATTAATTTAAAGAATACAATCTATACAGGGTGAAATACTGCTGGAATATAACTGTCCTGAATTTGGGCCATCAAATGGGTGGGTTCTGGGCCTCCAAAATTCTTGAAATTTGGACCCAAGGTCCCTCATCAAGCCCACAACAAGGTGGGACCAAGAAATATGGCCCACCTTCTGAGAAAATATTTTTTAAAAATTTATTTTTATGGAACTATGCTGCTGAACTGCATAGCAGAAATTTCTGGCAGCCCACTATATTGGCCCAACCATTTGGATGCCCAAATGGTGTCCATTGGCCCTAAAGTTTTGCAGGTAGGCCCCACCATGGGTGGGACACCTCTCTGCAAAATTTTAAAATTTTTGGGATAGAAAAAGTATTTTATTTAACTCCTACAATTTATGGACAGCAAGGTATTTCAAAAACATTCTACTGCTGAAACAATGCTGCTGCCCCTGATTTGTGCACCCCATTAGAGTGGGCCCAAGTATGCCAAATTTTAAGAAAATGTAGGACCAACATCCCTACACAAGTATACAACAAGGTGGGGTCCACAAAGGTAGCCCACCATTTCAGAAACAGACTGATAATTATGTTTGTACAGCAAGCACAGTTGCTAGACAGTCCAAAAAATCTGGACTATCCACCCTCCTTGGCCCACTCTTTTGGGTGATCAAACAGGGACGGATGATGATGAAATTTGGGGAACATCTAGGTGAGATCCCCACCTTTAAGAGGTATATGTCAAATGGGACCAAACACCCCACTAATCATCCCCAAAACTGAGCTTAAGACAGCTCAAAAATCTGTCCAGATGGCTTTTGGACAGCAACATAATACTGAATTAAAATAATTATAATCACTATAAAAAGAGGAAATCAATCCATGGAAATTGTGGTATGGACCACCCTAGTGGGCCCAACAAACATCCAGACCATACCCCCTCCATGAAACCCATTGCATGTGCCCAAAATGGAGCAAATAGAGTGCCAATGTCCAAGGAATGGACAGCCATGGGCGTCCATTTTGCTTGGACGGTTTGGATATTCCGAGGCCACTAAGTGGGCCACACACATCAGGAAATCAAGAATAGAATAATAGAAAATAAAAATAATTCAGCCACAAGAGAGGAAAATGACATGCATTAAAGGAAAATGCCTTGATGGGGTCCATGGAGAATGGCACCATCCATGGATCATGCATGCAAGGAAAAGGGCCATTGGCCTCAACCATGGAGACATGAGGGACCTCCATCACCACTTGATGGGTCCCACAAGCTCCTAAGAAAGAAATGAAGAAGGATCTAAGAGCACCCACCTAAATCAACCTTGAAACTTATATCACCATCATCTAGAGGCTCCAAGCAATATGGATCAATGGCTAAGATCAAGTGAGAAGGGTTAGATGAGAAGGTATTTTAGGGAGAAGGGGCTGGAGAAAATGGAGGAATTGCTGGAGAAGAAGAGAAGAGAGAGAGAGAGAGAGAGAAATGAGAGGGAAAGAGAGGGAAAAGCCTTTTAAGGGAAGTAATCATAACCTATGGTGACAATAACAATGTTGCTAGAGTAGGTTAGGTGTGGGTAGTGTTTAGGGTGGGTAGTGTTTATTCCATGCAATAGTGTAGTGTGTGTGTGTGGTGTGCATGGAAAATTGTGCCATGGAGGAGTGGGGTCCACATACATTTGTACAAAAAGTGGGCCACATGATGAAATGCTCATAACTTGAGATGTACACGTCGGATTAACGCATGGGACGCGGCGTTAGAATCGCGGCGCCGATACGGACAAGATGACATGTGTCTCGGGTCAATCCGTGTCGGGTCTATGTGACCAAACTTAAGGATGGCTACAACATAATCCAAGGGTCGCGAGTCGCCGGGATTCAACCGGTAGGACCGCGGGACCAAAATGAACGAAATGCACACTTATGCACATACATGCACACATGAGAACTCAGGTCGGGTCTCACAGCGATGTAGTAATAACTCAGTGAGACTGAGGTCAAATCCCCATGGAATGAGGAACACGACCTATAACTGATCTAACAGTAGAGGTTTGTCTGAGTTTTTAATCCAGTGAGATAAATAAGGTTTTTAAACCATAAAATTTAAATTTAAAAATAATTTTAAAAAAAAGATACAGGAATCCACTCATAACAATCACAATATCCTATTTACAGATTCAATGTATACCTCAATTGGGATCGAAGTCCTATCCTATCCATTGAGAATATAATTTTGTTAAACCAATCATTAACACTAATAAGAATATGATTTCGACCGAACGATTCTCTCGTAAAGCACTCAGATCTCAATCGTAGGAAATTAAAGGCGTCTATAGCACCTTTAAGTGTCAATAGATCAATCAATTATAGAAATTGAATCATTCTCTAATTTAGGTTAAAAGTTTTTAAATCAAAGTATTCATTTTACTTGTAATGCATAAAAAATTTAGAAATAAACAACTCAAAGACTTTAAAGTAAATACAAATCGAGTTCAATCTACCTATCATCATTCAAACCATTGCCATTGAATTAAATAAACTAAATATTATAAAATCCACCCTGAATTTTTCCCAGTTGGGAATTAGATGTCCTTAGGTAGTACATTTGATTTATCAACTTGAGTGCATGTCCCTGTGTGTATTCGCACGTGTTTAGGACAAAAAAGAGTGACCTTGGATCCACCAAAACTGCCCGACTGAGTGAAATTTGAGAATTTAGAAGAATATAGATATTAAGGTTCGGTTGAACCGAGTGGAACTCGGTTGCACCGAGCAAACTGGGACAACTAGGGTAGCAATACTCGGTCACACCAAGTAAATCTCGATTGAGGTGATTCAAAAATCAGATTGAAGTTTCATGAGTCTATTTTAATGAAAAAATGATTAAAAAATAAAAAAAAAAAACTTAATGAGGTTAATTTTAGGACTTTTTGAAAATTGTACCAAAATTATTAGTTTCATGCAGCTGGTACTCCCACAATTTTTAAAATTTTTATGGAAGTCAAAATGAGATGAAATTTGGTGGAGATAAAGTATACTTAATTGTGAATTAATAAAACAATAATAAAAATAATCTAGTAAGTAAAAGTAATAAAAATATTATATGAAATAGACCTATTAAAACTGAAAATTTTAGCAACTACACGTTGCCGATGGACCGTGCATATCTTTTTCATCTTAGAGTTTTTGTATTCAATGTCTTCTTAGGAATTAATTTTAATCATAATAGGAATCATCATATTTAATTAAATTAATATTTTCTATTTTTTAAGTATATTTTACTAATTCGAATAGCTTCGAGTATATTTGAATTATTTTCCTTGATTAGGGTGATTAGAGCCGAGTTAGCATTTTCACTAATTGCGAGTAGGCCATACTATGAATTTAGCTAATCCAAATCTCAATCATTGTGCATGATAAATCTTGTTGCCCAACTCATCTTGAAAATGTCCAAATTCACCAGATTAGATACAGATCGCACGTTAGTAGCCTGCTAGACTCGAAACTATAGAATAACGATTGTCTTACCGACCATGACGTCCATCATGGATGTCAATCTGGGATAGTGTCTAGAATCGCTTAACTTAGGCCAAATGCCAGATGCATGGGATGTGCAAATACCCTATGTAGAAATCTATAATTTAAGTGAATTAGGCTTTTTGCTCTTTTGCGAAGTTACAACTTTGCGATTGTTGGGTTTCAACCAAACTTGATGCGTGAGTTAAGGATATTTTCCTACAAATATTTAT
Organism: Magnolia changhungtana; assembly: GCA_030180095.1. NCBI lineage: Eukaryota > Viridiplantae > Streptophyta > Magnoliopsida > Magnoliales > Magnoliaceae > Magnolia > Magnolia changhungtana. The sequence goes on along the minus strand of JASAUF010000440.1, from coordinate 382,313 downwards.
ATAGCCGCGGCCCTGATCGATCATCAGTGACCATCCATCGCAAGTGGGGTCCCCACGGCTAACCGGAATGTTCGATTGCCGCCCGATTGTAATGAAATGTAAATCTCATGGCAGGGCACCCGCCCCATGGTGTAGATAAGCCAAATATATAAAACCTGACTAAGGGCAACCTTAATGGAAAAAGAGTCATCGAGGCTATTTGTGCACATTATGGCACTATAAATAGCCTTATTTACCACCACCTCACTCCCATACGAATTTTCATTGCAAGAAAAGGAAGAGGGAGAGAAAGAGAAAGAGAGGAGAGATGTCTTGTGAGGGAGATCTTGGAGCATTCCTGATGGATTTCCTTCGATCAAGCCGTAGCCTCGACCATTCTCATCCACCAAATCCGCCCCACTCTCGATTGAGAGGTAAGAAACTAACCGTGCTTCTCAACTTAAGTTTTCTAGGATTAATTGCATGATTCTCACCCAATTTCTTTGAATTTGGTGTAGGATTTGTTTTCTCCTAAATCTCTAACTTAGGAACCCGAAATCGTAGATTCCTTCTTAAAGGTACGGACCATTACCTTTAGGTTACCAATTATCAAACTCATGCTGCAATTAATAATTTATGAAGTGAATAGATGAATGTATAATAGTTAGTATTGATTTGTGAATGTGTAGTGCTTATACGAATGCATATTAATCATTGTCGATTATTAATTTGGGTAATATATGGGCTAATGCATGATAATTTGTATCGATTTATGAATGCGTAGTGCATAAATAGATGCATGTTAACCAGTGCTGATTATTGATTTGGATAATGTATGGGCCAATACATGATAATTAGGATTGATTCATGATTGTGTAGTGCATAGACGGATGCATGCTAACCGGTGCTAGTTACTATTGGTTGTGTGTGGATGAATGTGTGTTAATCAGTGCTGATTGATGATTGAGATACTGCGTAGATAAATGCTTGCTAACCAGGGCACTTGTATGGCCACTCACTTACCATAAATTACTAACCAACGCACTTGTACTTTAGCCACCCAACCCACTACGTCAGGTTGTGCACGCCGAATTTGCAAAAATCCATCAGATCGACGATCGAATTTCCATTTTAATTTCGTTTTTACTATTTATAGTAAGTTTTAGTCTGATTATAACTCTTCATCCGTTGGGCTTTAGAAATTGAGTCCAACAGTAAAAGTTCTTAGAAAACTTAGGAGAGTAGCATGGTTAAGCCAAATAGGGCACTTACTATTTTTGGCTGAAAACCATGAGGTCTAGTAGGACTCATGACAGTCCATAAATAGCAAGTTTACTATTTATAATGAGTCATGATTTATAAGAGTTTTAGTTATAGTATGCTTCCGAAACTTCTTAATAGGGTTTATGTTGCTATTTAATAGGTTGTAAGGTCATTTTTTTAATAATCAATTAATTTATTATGAATTTCTAGAATTATTTCTATTTTCTTATTTTCCTCGTGGATTCGTGGTATCTCTGCGAGGAATCCAGAGTAGTTCCGTAGATTTGTTCCATAGATTTCGAATAGTTACCCCCTCCCCCTAAGGAAGACAATGCTTGACCTCATCACAACCATCTCCGCATCATTCTCAAACCATTACTGTCCTTCGGAAGATGTTTACCGGTGCTTGAACAGACTTTTGCCGATGCTTTTCCGGCTTTTCCAGTCTCATATTTCGTCATTAATAGTGGCTAGCAACCCTGCTTCGGAAGACTTTTACCAACACTCCCCTTTGTTTGCGCTTGTTTGAGTCCTAATTTATCTTTTCCCCGCGTTTTTTTTTTTAACCTTTATTATCGCTTTTGGCGGCCGGTAAAGTTCGTTTTTTTTTTTTTCTATCCTTGTAGCCAAGGTTTTAAGTGTTAAGTGTGGGTGTTTAATCCTGCTGCTTGTTATAAAGTGATCTTTTTGTGTTCTACATCTACCTCAGTTTTTGTTCCAGTCCTATTACCTTATGAAACTGATGGGCGAAGTAGATTTCTTACCAAAATCACAGTGGGCCCCACATAGCTTCTTCTGCCAATAGGAACTCCCTATTGGCCAGGGGCACTGGCAATTCGCATCCCTCTGATACGGGCTAAATAGACAGTCTGGATTGCGTAATGCTTTGTGCTCGAGCTTCCGTCCGTTGGATTGCCTGTAAAATCACACATAAAACCTTCAGATTTTCAGGCCGTCCCTTCATCTTCTGGAGAGGCACGTTAGGTGAATAGATTGGATGACGTATATAGATTACGGTACCACACAAAATTTGGATTATTCTAATGGTGGTTGTCTCCATCCTAGTTGTCCCAGCGATGTAGCTAACCTGAGCTTTGAACCGGCCTGATTTTTGTCGCCCGGTCCAACATGTTTGACACACTTGATAGGACGGGTTAGTTCTCTTGCACTTGTAGTCGTGGATCCCACTGAGTTTCAGTTTGAACAACCAAGGACCACATTTGAGCAATCCAGGCCATTGGTCTGCTGGATCTCCCCGAATGGACCATGTCCGAGAAATCTCTAAGATTAGAGAATCATAGTTGCCATCCTTCGACATTTTATCAGGCCACAAAACGAAGGGTTAGAATAACACATCAATGAGATTTCAAGGTAGAAAAATAAATAAATAAATAAATAACGACTTTTAAAAGGTGGCAATATCATGGACTGCCTTTTGATTAAGCAGTGGACAACTAGCTCCACCTATGGATAAATGCACAACCTATGAAAAAATGTTGTGCATTTATGGAGGGAAGCGGATTGCGTACTGAGTAACTCAGTACACTAAGCATACAGAGTAAACTCTGTTGGGCCAACCGTGATTTACATATTTTATCTACTCCGTCCATCCATTTTAACAGATAATTTTATAGCTTGATCCCAAAAAAGAGATATATCCAAATCTCAAGTGGACCTCACCACGAGAAATAGTGTGAATTGAAATTCTACGGTTGAAAATTTCTTCCAGCCCACAAAAGTTTTGTATCAAGCTGATATTTGTGTTTTTCCTTCATACATGTCTGTGTGATCTTATGAACAGGTCGGATGACAAATAAACATCACCGTGGGCCCCAGTAAGGTTTCAATGGTAGAAGTCATTTTCCGCTTTGTTTCCTTTAGTGTGGTTCCCTTGAGCTTTGGGAATAATTCTATTTTAGATACAACCACTAAAATGATCTGAAAAGATGGATGGACGGCACGGATAACCCACTTACATTCATACTAGGCCCAACTGAGTTTACTCAGCACGATAAAAGTGCACTGAGTAACTCACTAGGCAATCCTATTTCGTCCGGGATGAATTCTAGAAACCAACCAAAAACATCTTATCAAAATAAAAGAAAAGTTGGAATGGACGCAGGGTTAAATCTGTCACATATACCTATGTCATCCAGCGTAATAAGATGATCCAATGATCTCAACCTTATACATTTTAGATTCCATATCCATCACTTCCCACTGTAAGATGTATTTTTTATATTATTTTTTTAGATTCAAGATAACTTTCAATGGCTAATTTCAACCCCAATAATGGATCGTTCAAATCATCAGGCATCTGGCATGTGTGCTCATGTGGATGTTGATTGCGTGCTACCCCGCCTCATCGTGGCTTTTATCCACACTGTCCATCCATTTTGCCATATGCTTTTTGGCTAAGATCCCCAAAATGAGACAAATCCAATGTTCAAGTGGACCATACAAAAGGAGGGAGCAGTGCTAATAATGCCCACCCTTGAAAGATTTCTACGGCCCACCGTGATTTTTATTATCCGTCCAACCTGTTGATAATGTCATAAAGACCTGGATGATGGGAAAACGCAAATATCAGCCTGGATCCAAAACTTTGGTCTCAGAACAAGTTTTTAACTGTAGGCATTTAATTCCCAATGTGTGGTCCACTTCGGCATTGGTTCGGTGTCGATTAAAGCCAAACATCACAGTAGCGCCCCAGAGCCCCAGCCTGTCCTGAGCTTGGACAGGCAGAGGGGTAGTATCCAAACTGTGTCCGGCCCAGGTGGGGCTACACATGCTGGGATCGTAGGACGCCGATTTCCTGTCAAAATCCTGCACAAGGATGCTGGGTGGCGCCCACTGCAATGTAAGTAACAAATCCATTCCGTAGATCTGTTCTGCGATCTCATTTTAGGACGTACAAAGAACAATGAGGTGGATACTAAACTCAAGTGGATTACACGAGAGAAAAAATTGGGGAAAGAAATTCCTACCGTATAAACCTTCCTGGGAGCCCCACCTTGATGTTTATATGCTATCCAAACTGTTTATAAGATCATTCCTGATCGGATGAAGTGAAAATATAATAAAGATGGCCTGGGACAAAACTTTTATAGTCATAAGAATGCTTCAACTGTGCTTACTGAATTTCCACTATTTCCTCCCTTGTGGCCCATTTGAGTTTTGTATCCTCATTTTTAGTTGCACCGTCCGAAAATAAGCTCAAAAAGCTGATGGACAGAGTAGATTTATCACAAACATCTCGGTGGGCCCCACCCAGCATCGTTGCCCAAGAACTTCCTGGGAAAGGCTTTCCGAGGAAATCCGTGTCCGGAATCGTTGAACCGGATTGGCTACTCCCCACCACTATCCAATGGCTAGTGGTCAGTGCTCCGTGAGACCCACCTTGATGTATGTGTTTCATCCATGCATATGCTTATGGTATGAGCCCAAAAATGAGGTATATCCCAATCTCAAGTGGACCACATTACAGAAAACAGTGTTGATTAAACTTCGACCAATAAAAACTTTTTGGGGCTATAAAAGATTTGGATCAAGCTGATCTTTGTTTGTATGACCTAAACAACATATTGGACGTCAAATAAACAGTACAATGGGCCTTAGGAGGATTTAATGGTGGATATCCAATCATTATTGTTTTCTGGTAGTGTGGTCCACCTGAGATTTATATCCCACTCATTTTTAGGTTCAAGCCTAAAATGATCTTTAAAAATGGATGAACGGCATGGATAGAAGACATATTTCATAGTGGGCCCGCAGAGTACCCACCACTAGCCACCGGGTTAATGGCAGGGGAAGTAGCCCATCAGTTTCCGGTATCGGGGAACGGATTGGCTACTCCCCCTGACATCAGCCTCAGGGCTGGTGGTCAGTGCACTGTGGACCCCACCATGATGTATGTGTTTTATCCATTCCGTTCATCCATTTTTAAAGATCATTTTAGGGCTTACTTCCAAAAATCAGAGGTATATAAATCTAAGGTGGACCACATCACATGAAAACAATAGTGTTGGGATATCCACCATTAAAATCCTCCTAAGGCCCACTGTACTGTTTATTTCACATCCAATCTGTTGATTAGGTCCTACATGCCCAGATGAAGGGAAAAAACAAAAATCAACTTGATCCCAAACTTTGATGGCCCCCAAAATGTTTTTAATGGTCCACGCTCATTCAACACTGTTTCCTGTAATGTGGTCCAATTGAGATTGGGATATACTTCATTTCTGGTCTCATATTGTAAAATGATACGTAAAAATAGATGGACGGCGTGGATGAAACACATAAGTCATAGTGGCCCCACAGAGCACTGACCACTAGCCATTGGCTGGTGTCAGGGGGAGTAGCCAATCCGTTTCCCCGGTATCGTAAGCAGCTCAGCAAATCCTGACCGTAGGTAACAGAGTCGCAGGAACAACTGTCCACCACGGTATGACACTTATAAGCAAAAATCCAGCGGAGCACTTACCTACAAATGGACGCAAATTGCCGGAAGCGGACTGCGTACTGAGTATACTCTGTGGGGTCCACCGTGATTTACATATTTTATCCACTCGGTCCATCCATTTTAACAAATAATTTGAGGCTTGAGCCCAAAAATGAAAAATGATGTATATCCGAATCTCAAGTGGACGTCACCACGGGAAACAGTTTGAATTGAAATTCCACCGTTGAAAATTTCTTGGGGCCCAGAAGTTTTGAATCAAGCTGATATTTGTGGTTTCCCTTCATCTATGTTTGTGTGATCTTATGCACATGTTTGGATTACAGCCCTAGCAAGGTTTCAATGGTGGAAGTTATCATGCCCATTGTTTCCTATGATGTGGAGTACTTGTGCTTTGGGCATACTTCTATTTTTGACTAACCACTAAAACGAGCTGGAAAAACCGTTGGACAACGTGGAAAACCTACATACATTCGCAGTAGGCCCAACTGAGTTTACTCTAGGGGTGCACACGGGTCGGTTCGGTTCGTTCCGGTTCTGGGGTGAAACTGGAACCGAACCGTTCCTAACGGTTCTAGGATATTCGGAACCGGAACCGAACCGTTAACACCCTAGAACTGAACCGGAATCGGACCGTTAAAACCGGTTCGGTTCCGGATCGGTTCCACGGTTCTGGGCTTTTTATAATCCAAGCCCAATTGCATGTTTTATTTTATAATCTTGCCCATGTCCATTCGTGTTGTGATCCATTTGATGAATGGTTTAAATATTGTATAAGGTGTACTAAAATACATTTATGGAAACAATCAAATGGTGCATTGTAAACTATAAATCATGAGTCAAATATGGAAACAATCAAAGGGTTCCTGGTTCGGTTCTAAGTTCGGTTCCAGGTTTGGTTCCATGGTTCGGTTCCACGGTTCGGATCCATGGTTCGGTTCTACGGATCGGTTCACGGTTTAGTTCAGTTCTACATTTTCCCAAACCGAGAACCGAACCGATATAATCAGTTCTTTGATTTTTGGAACCGGAACCGGAACCGGAACCGATGCACTCTGGAACCGGACCAAACTGGACCATTTGGTCAGTTCCAGTCCGGTTCCACAGTTCTACCGGTTCGATGTGCACCCCTAATTTACTTAGTATGATAAAAGCATACTGTATCCAATTTCCAAATTGCCTACTACAGTAGGCAGGGGCACCATAAATCACTTTGTTCATGGTTTTGCCAACTCATTAGGACATGAACCAAAATGAGACATCCAAAACTAAAACGGCCCACACGAAAAGATGGAGTGGGAATTGAATGCCTACTATTAAAATGTGGTGGCACATAAGTTTCAGATCAGGCTATGAAAGGTTTGGATGACATATAAACATTAGGGTTGACCTCAGGAAGGTTTTAATATTTTTGTAGCCTAATTTTGGCCTAACCAAGCTATTTCTTTCAAGGAATGCGGTTAAGATATTCGGAAGCCAATTATGGCTGAGAATCCAGAAAATGGCACAATCGAGATACGGAATGCGGAAGGCGAATGATAGATGTTGGTGTGAGTTGTCAAATCAATCAATGAGTTGCCAATTAAGAGAAAATTAGAAAGATTATATTCGTGATTGTATAATATTTATGTATAGCCAAGAATAAGCTTGCTAATCCCCCTATATATTTGTACAATATCTCTGTTTAAAAAAAAAAGTAAGAAAGAAATTCAATAATAGAAAATCTGACATGGTATCAGAGCTAGTCGATTTCTGGCTCTTGGTTCACGTCTAACCTTAGTTCATAGCTTCCTTCTGCCGCCACCTTCACATATGGGAGACACCAAAACCCTGACAAAGTCCAATGACTCTTCCATCGACCATAATACGCTCCTCTCTGAAATATTCACCACAAAAATGGTCGAAGCTCTGTCCAAAGCTCAGGCCCCAACCGTGCTTTCTGAACCTACAGCTTTCTCGATCGGCATCGAGTTGGATGGTTCCAACTATGCTTTATGGTCCCAAGTTGTCGAGATGTACATCTCCAGCAAAGACAAGTTGGGCTACATCAATGGTGAGTTACCTCCGCCATCTCCGCCCTATCTATCCTTCCGCCGTCCCAATCCAATGGAGTGCCCTGACGTGAGATTGATTTTCGATGTCCCAATCCAATGGAGTGCCTTGCTGATATTGAACGTTATTATAATCTTCTCCAAGAAGACCGAGTCTATATATTCTAGGATGATCTTGATGACAGGTTGGACAATATTTGTAGCGACGTGTTGCAAATGCACCCGTTTCCTACCGTGGAGCAAGCATATGCCTATGTCTACAGGGTGGCTCTTCGCCAAGTGGTGATGAACGCTGATGACCACTAACCACCTCCAGGGGCAGTGCTAGCTTCGAAAGGCTTAAAGCTTGGATGGTTTGGATCGGCTTCTCAGCATACTAGGAAACCTTCCTTTAAAGCCCATACCTCATCTGATGGTCTCAAATGCTCTCATTGTGGCAATACGAAGTTACACGTGAAAATACATTTATCAATCATGGTACCGTAAACTAAGCTTCAAGCCGAAAAAAACAATGAGAGGGTTCCGGTACGGTCGAAGGCGTGGGTTCGGCTACTATGGCGGTTGGTTCTACGAACCTTATCTCTCTCTCATCCCACCCACTGCTCACCTAAATTGGATTTCTCTCCTACGGATCCAGGTAACCTCTATCATGGCTTGTTTAGTCATCGCCACGATGTAGACAGTAGTGATTGGCTCCTCGACTATGGGGCCACGGATCATATGACGTTTGATCCCATGGATTTCTCCCATCACCCACCTCCAAGGCGCACCACATTGCGAATACTAATGGAGTGACCTAAGTTTCGTGGATGAAAGGTCCTATCACCCTCTCTTCATTTTCCCAATACTATACTTGTCGGGAATGCGGTTAAGAAATTTATCTCACAAACTATTATCTCATGCCATGTTACTAATCCTAAATTGTGTGGTATGTTTTTCCGATATTTGTCTTATCCAGATATTCTCACCAAGGAGATACTTGGGCGTGGTATTAAGAGGGGGGGGGGGGGGGGGGCGATTATATTACATGAAAGATTTTAGAAGGTCGTCTTCCATCACACATGTCTTATAAACTTGGTTCCAAGGCTCGGCCCCGATTTGGTTGTGGCATCGTCTTTGAGACATCCGTCATTTAAGTACTTACGACATTTATTTCCTAATTTATTCTCTAATGTAGAGACTTCCGAATTTCACTGTGATATTTGTATTTTAGCCTAAAGTCATCATGCTATTTATCCATTAAGTATGAATAAAAGTGATACACATTTTCCTTTAATTCATTCTGATGTATGGGGACCCTCTCCTTTATTTACTATATCTGGTGTACGGTGGTTTGTGATATTTGTCGATGATTGCACCCGGATGACTTAGTTATATTAGATGAAACATAAGGATGAAATGTTTAGTATCTTTCAGTCATTTCATGTTATGGTTTAGATCCATTTTTCCGCTCAGATTCAGATTCTCCGCTCTGATAATAGTGGTGAATATGTTAATCACCACTTTCATTCCTATTTTCAACAACATAGTCTTATTCACAAGACCTCATGTCCTCAGACCCCTCAGCAAAATGAAGTCGCTGAACAGAAGAATCGGCATATTCTTGAGACTGCCCAGGCTCTCCTTCTAGGCGCTCATGTCCCCATGCGACATTGGCCTGATGCTATTACCACTGTTGTACATTTAATCAACAGTCTTCCTTCCAAAATATTAAAATTTAAGACCCCATTACAATCTCTGTCAGCCACGGTCTCTCTACCTACAGCCCTAATGCTCCCTCCTCGCATATTTGGGTGTGCGGTGTATGTGCACCTCTTAAGAACCAACACACTAAACTTGACCCATGTGCCCTTCGGTGCCTCTTCTTGGGCTATGCTACCCATCAAAAAGGCTACTGCTGCTATAATCCTTCTACCAAGCGTACCTATGTGACTATGGATGTCACCTTTCTAAAATTCGAACCGTTCTATCCTTCTTCAGCATCCACTTCTTCTCTTCAAGGGGAGACACTAGATGAAGAGTTAAATTGGTAAATTGAGCTCACATCATCAAAATGACACATTAATAATTGGCAAGGAATCAACAAATATATCTTCAGGGCCTGACATATCCTCTAAATTTAGAAGACCTTCGGCAACTGAGCTCACATCATCAAGAGAAGAACCCGAATCCCCCCATCTCTCAGTGCCTGCAGACCTATCTCCTGAGAATATTCCTGAGGTAAGTAATTTCACTACACTCTCATTTATGAATAACATAGATACGTCTGCTGGGTATACCTTACCTTTCAGGTATAACCGTGGTAAGCCACCAAACAGATACTCTCCAGATATTGAGGAAAGAAGATCAAGGTATCTAATTGCCAACTATGTTTCCACCGAAGAGCTACCTGAACCTCTCAAGACATTCTCACACAAGCTGTCCGCATGTCATATTCCCACTACAATTTAGGAAGCTTTAGCTGATCCCAAGTGGACGCAGTCAATTGAGAAAAAAAAATGGGAGCACTACTAAAGAATCAAACATGGACATTGGTTCCATTGCCCAAAGAAAAAAAATAGTTGGGTTCAAATGGGTCTTCTCTGTTAAACATAAGGCAGATGGATCTATAAAACGATACAAGGCGAGGCTAGTCTCAAAGGGATACACTCAGACATATGGTGTAGATTATCAAGAAACTTTTTCGTCGGTGGCCAAGTTAAATATAGTCAGTGTCCTGTTATCTCTCGTAGCCAACTTGGAATGGCCATTACACCGGTTGATGTAAAAAACACATTTCTCCATGGTGACATTGAAGAGGAAGTCTACATGGATACTCCTCCAGGCTACATAGCATCTATGCAAATTGTAGCAAGCACTGTATGGATTAAAACAATCACCTCGAGCATGGTTTGGGAGGTTCAGTCTGGCAATGAAGAAGTTTGGCTTCCACCAAAGTAATTTAGATCATACATTATTTGTAAAGCACCAACGGGGCAAGGTAACAGCTTTAATTATATATGTCAATGATATGATCATCACAGGGGATGATAAGGAGGAAATGGCTACGCTTCAGAAACAATTGGCGACCGAGTTCGAGATGAAAAATCTAGGAGGACATAAATATTTCCTAGAGGTTGCTAGATCAAGGCGAGGTATATTTCATTCTCAGCGAAAATATATATTAGACTTACTATGTGAGGTTAGAATGTTGGATTGTAAGCCAGCAGACACTCCAATCATTCAGAACAACAAGCTCAGAGAATATCCAAGTCAAATGCCAACGGACAAAGGAAGGTACCAAAGATTAATTGGTAAACTTATTTACCTCTCCCATACCCGTCCAGATATTACCTACACAATGAGTGTAGTAAATTAATTCATGCATCAACCTAGTAAGGATCATATGTGTTGAGAAAAGTCTTAAATCTAAGGTTTTGAGGTCGTTCAACCGGTCGTGGGAAGCTTCGACTGGTCGTGGGAGGCGCTCGACCGGTCGTAGGTTCGAGCCCTGGCACGACTCAAAGTCCAGAAAGTTTTGCTGTTTTTTACTGTAGCTAGGACTGGTCGTGGGTGGTCTACGACCAGTCGTAGGTGAGCTACGACCAGTCGTAGGAGAGCCAGGACTAGTCGTAGGTTACGCAGTTTGTTCCGCGATTTTGCGCGAAACTGCGGATTTGAGTCCTTTCGCAACTGGGATGCGGAAGGGAAGTTTCCTAAACTATAAATAGGTATTCCTAGGGTCTTTCTAGGGTATGGTGATGAATGCTAAGGCTTTCTAAAAGGGTTCCAGGGTTTCTAAAGGGTGTAGCAAGGGTGAGATTCGAGGTTGTTCGAATCGAGTAAGTCCTTTCTCTTTGTAATTGATGCTTTCATAGTGGTGATCTGTCACTTTGTGCCGTGGTTTTTTCCCGCAAGGGTTTTCCACGTTAAATCTGTGTGTTCTCTTTTCTTGTGTGTGCTTGGTGCCATTGGATTACCATCCTAGATCTAGATCTGTGTGATTCCGCAGGCCAAAAATCCCAACAAGTGGTATCAGAGCAATCGGTTGGGGCACAGATCTGAATCTGAGGGATTAGTAATAATGGCAAGTGCTAGGTATAATATTGAGAAGTATTCAGGGAAAAATAATTTTGAGTTATGGAAGGTTAAGATGATTAGCCTGTTAACCAAGCAAGGTGAGGATGGTGCTCTTGAGGAGCGGAAGTCCACTATGACTGATGGTGATTGGAATACTCTTGATAAGAAGGCATTATCATCGATCCGTTTATGTCTTACGGATGAGGTTCTCTACAACGTCATGAGGGAGAAAACTGCGGCTAATTTATGGGCGAAGTTGGAGGATGTTTATGCGAAGAAATCCTCTGAAAATCGTCTGCACTTGAAGCGGCAGTGGTATAACTTCAAGATGGCAGAGGGTGGAGATCTGGAGGCTCACATCAGCAACTTTAATAAATTGGTTTGCAAATTGCTGGATATGGAGGAAGTGATGAAAGATGAAGAACAAGCATGTATGTTGCTGAATTCTCTCCCGGCGTCCTATGAGTCATTCAAGGACACTATGTGCAGCATGAATAAAACCCTGAGTGTCGACACTGTTATCTCAGCCCTTCAAGGGAAGGCTATGAGACAGCTAGACAGCAACATGGGGACATCTTCTGATGCACTGTTTACAGTGGGTAGGAATTCTGAACAAGGTACAGGTTCTTCAGGTTCTAGATCCAAATCCAAGGGCAAGGGCAAAGGAAAGGTAAAGTGCTGGAATTGTGGGAAGGAAGGACATGTGAAAAGGGATTGTGAAAATCCTAAATCTAAGAGGGAAGATTCTGAGGCTTCATGCAGGGAGGCTAACACTGCCACGTCAGATGAATCGAGTGGATGTGATGGTGATGTTTTGTCTGTGTCTTCGCTCAGACGGTCATACGATGATCGTAAGGACGAGTGGATGCTAGACACAGGGGCATCTTTTCACATGACTCCTCATCGGAGTTGGTTCACCAGCTATAGGGAGTGCGATGGTGGACAGGTGTTTATGGGCAATGACATTGCCTGTAATGTTGTGGCTGTTGGTACGGTACGCATCAGGATGTTTGATGGGGTGGAGCGTACCTTGACTGATGTCAGGCACGTTCCTGATTTGAAGCAGAATCTGATTTCTCTTGGTGTGCTTGAGGCAAAGGGATGCAAGTACACAGGTATTGATGGTGCTCTTAAGGTATCCAAGGGGGCACGGGTAGTCATGAAAGCGCAACGACTCGATCATGTTTACAGGTTGATCGGGAGCACTTCAAAAGGTGGAGCTACAGTGGATGTAACAGATTCCACATCTGCATGTGTGTGGCATGATGGGCATGGCCACATGAGCGAGCGGGGCGAAGGCGAGACGTGCGGACGAGGATCTGAGCGGTGGAGCGACCACACCGTGTGAAGAATCATACAGCATGATCGCAGGATATCGGCTAGGTACATGGACGACTCCAATATTGCAGGGGATTCATCTTCTATTCTGATGGCTCTAAGTGAGCCTAGGTCGAGAAGAGGAAGGTGACTATGGGCGATGTGATGGATTCGTTGTACCGGCACCGACATATGGGGCGGTGGAGCTTCCGGTGGGCCGGTGAGCGGTTGGATGCAGGTGGATCTTCGGGAGGATATAACATAGATACAGGGCGAGGTTGGTAGCGAAGGGTTATGCTCAGAGAGAAGGGATCGGCTTCTCAGAGATATTCGTGCCGACGGTATAGCAGGTATCTATCAGATCCGTGATTGGCACTGGTTGGCCAATGTGATCTTGAGCTATGATGTGAAGCAAAGATAAGAGAAGAGGTCAAGGAGCTACACGGTTGAAGATTGAAGACTTGGTGGAGATTGTTGAGAAAAGTCTTAAATCTAAAGTTTTGAGGTCGTTCGACCGGTCGTGGGAAGCTTCGACTAGTCGTGGGAGGCGCTCGACCGGTCGTAGGTTCGAGCCCTGGCACGACTCAAAGTCCAGAAAGTTTCTTGTTTTTTCTTGTAGCTAGGGGACTGGTCGTGGGTGGTCTACGACCCGGTCGTAGGTGAGCTACGACCCGGTCGTAGAGAGAGCCGGAGACTAGTCGTAGGTTACGCAAAACCCAATGAGGATTGAGTCCTTTTCATGGCCGGGATGCGGAAGGGAAGTTTCCTAAACTATAAATAGGTATTCCTAGGGTCATTCTAGGGTATGGTGATGAATGCTAAGGCTTTCTAAAAGGGTTCCAGGGTTTCTAAAGGGTGTAGCAAGGGTGAGATTCGAGGTTGTTCGAATCGGGTAAGTCCTTTCTCTTTGTAATTGATGCTTTCATAGTGGTGGTATGTCACTTTGTGCCGTGGTTTTTTCCCGCAAGGGTTTTCCACGTTAAATCTGTGTGTTCTCTTTTCTTGTGTGTGCTTGGTGCCATTGGATTACCATCCTAGATCTAGATCTGTGTGATTCCGCAGGCCAAAAATCCCAACAATATGGAGGCAGTGATCCGGATTTTACGATACTTAAAATCCTCTCTGGAAAAAGGGCTTATGTTTTCAAAAAATAACCATCTCAAAGTTAATGGTTATAAAGACACAGATTGGGCAGGGAATACCACAAACAGAAGATCCACCTCAGGATACTTTATGTTTGTTGGAGGGAATCTTATTACATGGAGAAGTAAGAAGCAAAAAGTGGTGGCATTATCAAGTGTTGAAGCAGAGTTTCATAAAATGGCTAAAGGAGTTTATGAACTCTTGTGGCTCAAAAGACTTCTAACTGAAATTGAATTTGCTCCTACATTCGAGATTGATCTCTTTTGTGATAACAAGGCAGATATTGTCATTGCTCACAATCCAATCCAGCATAATCGTACTAAACACGTGAAGGTGATAGACACTTTATCAAAGAAAATCTCGAAGCTAAAATAATTCAATTTCCATTCGTGAAGTCCGAAGACCAACTGGCGAATATTCTTACAAAGGTCGTATCAAGCAAGGATTTTTACAACTCACTAAACAAGTCACGCATTAAAGATTTGGATGCTTCCACTTGAGGGGGAGTGTTGGCATGAGTTGTCAAATCAATCAATGAGTTGTCAATTAAGAGAAAATCAGAAAGATTATATTCGTGATTATATAATATCTATGTATAGCCAAGAATAGGGTTGCTAATCTCCCTATATATTTGTACAATATCTCTGTAAAAAGAAAAGCAGAAAAGAAATTCAATAATAGAAAATCTGACAATAGAAGCACACTTGAGTAAGTAATGAATGAGCGAAAAGATGCAAAAAGCGGTCGAGCGGAGGCATGACCGAGAAGTTCAAGAGGCAAAGCCTAGCCAAGAGAAGAAGAACAGTAAAAAAGAAAAGAAAAGAAAAAACGTAACAAAAAGAAGGATTTAAAGAAAGACTCTTCGGCTACCATAACTGATGAATTGAAGGAGAGAAACATGTGAAGAAGAGCAGCATGAGAAATCTATAAGTAACAGAGGAAATCAACAGAGAAAGAAACCCAATCAAACACAACGCACAATCAAATCAAAACAAATATATATATATATATATATATATATATATATATATATATATATTTATCTCAGTTTATCCTAAGAGCAGCGATAATCCAAAGTAATAATTATAAGTGATAGTTCTTGGTTGTAATCGAGTTTACACTCATACACTAGACTTAAACCTTATCCAATATCAAGTGGTTCTTTCAAGATATGTATTCTTATGGCCGCTCATAGTGACCGATTGTTAATTTTTCCTTCTGTCTGATTCACAGTTTTACTAAAAAGTCTTTTTTTTATAAAGGAAAATAGCAACTGACTTTTAGAGGAAGAACCCCACACTCCGATTATCGCTTGATCATTACAAAATTTTGTAAGTGACTGAGTAGGCGGCTGATCTTCTCAGATTTTGGTCATATACATTCATATTAGACGTATCTACTTATTTCAGCACTTGGTCAAAGTTGATTGGTTTGAATCGAGCCACTATATTGATTTTAGCACACACCACATGTGACAGAAAACAAAGTGAGTGCCAACAAACAGTAGGCTTTTTCCTCCCCACTTTTCCATGTCATTTGTTCCACATGAGTTTTGGATCTTTAATTTTTTGTCCATCTACTGAAATGATCGAGCTATTAAAAGGGGTAGATGGGTTACATTTCTTACAAAAATAATAGTGTGTGTGTGTGTGTGTGTGGGGGGGGGGGGGGGGGGGGGGGGTGGGGTAGATGGGTTACACTTCTTACAAAAATAATTGTTAATTTTTTTTACTCACACACTCACACCACGGAGTGAAATTTCACCGCAATAGGTACTTGAACTCATGACCTCATGTTGAAACTCTTGTGAGTCTACCACCGAGGCTTGAGTAAGGACCCCCCTCGCTAGAACCTAACTAGAGAGTGATGATACTAGCAGGCAGGGGCTCTATGGGGACCACCGTGATGTATAATTTTATCCACCGTGTCCATCCATTTTAACAAATCATTTTAGACATGAGCCCAAAAAGGAGGCAAATCGGAGGGTTGAGTAGACCATACCACAGGAAGCAATAATAACAATTACACCCACTATGAAAAACTTCTAGAGCCCATCGTGATGTTTACTTTTCATCCAATTTGTTCATAAAGTCACCCAAACCTACATGAAGGGAAAACATAAATATTTTCTTAATCCAAAACTTCTACAAAGGGAAAACATAAATATAATCTTAATCCTAAACTTCTATAGCCACCAAGAGGTTTTCAAACATACATGGTCAATCCCCACTACTTCCTATGGTGTGGTCCACTCAAGGCTTCAATATGCCTGCTTTTCTAGCTCATCCCCTAAAATGATCTATCAAAATTGATAGACAGCCTGGATAAACACATCCATTAAGGTGGGCCCACCAAGCCCCTGTCATGATTGTCTGTCTCTAGCTAGGTCTTGGTGGGAGTAGCACCCACATTGTGCATGTCGTAGGCAATGCGCATCCCAAATTGAGAAAATCAAATCCAATTTAAAATAGTTTTCCTAAATTTTCTTGTTTAGAATGTGTTGTGTGCACCCCAATGACCTAAACGTAAGGATATTGGAATGTGAAATGTATCATACCACACCCATCTCTAGCCATAAATGAGCAGATTTGTGGGGAGCCTCATCGTGATGTATCTGTTTATCCCCGTTGTCCATCACTTTTCTTGGATCATTTTAAGGTACAAGCTCAAAAGTGAGGCAGCTTCAATGCTTAAGAGAACCACACCAAATAGTAAGGTTAGTTTACATTAAATGCTCAAAGCATCAACTATAAGAGTCATCTATGGTGTGTTCCACTTGAGCATTGGATCTACCTCATTTTTGGGCTCATACTTTAAAGTTATCTAAGGAAAGGGATAGACAATGTGGATAAATGAATACATCATTGTAGACTATTGAGACTCAAATATTGGTAATTTATCTTCTCATATGCATTAGTTTCTCATGTATTTAAGTGCTTAATTGATTTAATTAGAGATGCTTTATACATGCGAGGTGAAGGTTGAAATACATCATTGTGGAATATTGAGACTCAAAGTTGAATGTATACACAAAGTAGTGATTTATCATATGCATTAGAAATTTATCATATGCATTAGAGATACATCATTGTGGACTATTGAGACTCAAAGTTGAATGTATACACAAAGTAGTGATTTAAGGCCCAAAAGAAGTAGGGATTGAAGAATAAAAGAATGGAGCATGAAAAGGAAGATCTGAAAGACTAATGATCCAAGGAAACAATTTATCTAAGTAAGAAAGTGAAGGTTGAAATATCGAAGGAGAATTGAATAAAACTAACACTTTTGGATCCTATCAATAGGAGTGTCGATCCCATCGATAGGACTTGATGAGATCGAGCCACATATCGATAAATTTCACATTTTTCAGATTAGTTGTTGGATTAATCCTCTATCGATCCTATCGAGAAAATTAAGAATTTTGAAAGTTCATCGCTGGACAGTTTTTGAACATTAATTCTTCGATGCCATCGAGAGCATCCTCGATCATATTGACAAGTCTTCGATGGGTTTCGATCCTATCAAACTACTTATTAAAGAGGTAGCGACTGCATAAGTTCACGAAATTTCTGAGGCAATACGAAAGTTAGGTTATTAAAACTATAAATAAGATTCTTTAAGACGTTCCTAAGCATCAATCTAGGGTTTGGTGGGGACATAATGTGAAGACAAAGCTTTTCTAATGTCGTTCTTCCATCTTAACCTTTAGTTCTAATTTGATTTTCTGTTTTTTTTTTTTTTTTCCTTATAAGAAGTTAGCCATACTATAATAATCTCTTAGTTAAGGTTAATGGATGAATCTTTGGATGAATTTTAATATTTAATTTATTTTTAATTCAAGTTATTGGTTTTAAATGTTGAATTGTACTTGTTTTTTTAATTAAATTCTTACATTAGTGAAGGAATTGATATATAAAATCGATTGATCTATTGTTAACTCTGGGTACAATAGATACTTTTGATTCCCTGTGAACAATTGCTTAAATCATCATTAGAGGTCAATATATGTCAATTTATATACCTTGTTTGAATGTTTACTATTGAATTTACTAAATTATCTTCTGATTAGAATGGATTAGAATCCAATTTTGGTTGAGTTATCAACTTGAGAAAGTGAATTGAATTCAGATTTTGTTTCGTAGGGATTCTTGGAGATCATTAGTTTTTTCTAATTATTGTTGAAGCCTTTTTTTCTTCTTCTGTTGGATTAAGAACCTAGACCACTCAATTAGTTCTTATTATGTTTTTAACCCAATTCCTTGCAGATCAACCTCGATCTTACCAAGTTAATACTGCAGGTAGTCTTGCCCCCCCCCCCCCCCCCGAGATCTGCCTGTTCATAGCTAGAGACAAGGAGGTAGGAATTAATCTACATCCAGGATACTGAGGGGCCAAGGATCATAAATAATTCATGAATATATCCTTAATATCACGTCAACACAACGTGCCACCTCATTAAGAGGATATCAAGGAGAAAGCATTTGAGAGATGGAAGTGGATTCCTTAATAATATTGAGTAAGCTCTGTTGGGCCTATTGTGATTTATGTGTCTTATCCATGCCGTCCATCCATTTTACAAGATAATTTAGAGCATGAGCTAATATTTGAAGCATATCCAACACTTAATGGGGGTTTTATTTTTCCAATTACATATGTAAATGGGAATAAATAGTTAGTAATGACTTCACAATAAAATTAACTATGTAATTATGCCATGAAAATAACGTCTAATGCATGCATGAAATCAAGGGGTTGGGTACCGTTAAAATTCGTAGGTTCCACTGTGATGTATTTGTGTGATCCATGTGGTGTATCCATTTTATCATCTCATTTTAGGGCATAAGCCCAAAAATGAGGCAAATTGGAAGCTCAAGTGGACCATAACACAAAAAACAGGGGGTTAATGACATTCACTATTCAAAATTAAAACATTCTTTAGGTCCACATCGATGTGTATCTAATCATGCAAACTATTCAGAAGATCACACTGGCATATATGAATGGCCTACACAAATATCAGCTTGATCCAAAAAAATTGTTTCCGTCTAGAAGTTTTCAACATTGGGCATTGCCCCACCATTTCCTATGATGTGGTCAACTTGATCCTCAAATCTACCTCAATTTTGGGCGCATGCCCTAAAATGAGTTGGTGGAACGGAGGCACGTCATAGAGAAGATGCATACACCACAGTGGGCACCACAACTTTTACATGTGGAAATTATACCAATGTAATCTATGAAGTTCAAATCTTTGCAAACAAGCTCCCTATGAGGCTGCTGTAAATACATGTAAATACATGAGTGAATAATCATTACTCATTTACTATCACGCCCCAAACTCGGAAACCGAGCTCACAAATTCCCGATCACCAAATCCGGTGCCGACAACCTCCGTAGTACCCCATTCTCGGCTCCTAGCATCCATACGCCAGATTCCGATCCTGGGATCCTACAAGGAGGATTTTCCAATGTACATTTAACTCGTAATAAGCATAACCACAAGTATACCCAAATCATAAAGGCAACATAATCATCACATATCCACTAATATAAACATTTGAATACAATGCCTAAAGGGAAATTCATATGCCAAAATTAAAGCTCCAGAAGTCAGCTACATGCTCCAAGCTCCACGCTACTAAAACCTAACATCACATGCATGCATCTATTGTGCATAAGCTTATAGAAAGCTTAGAGGGTGGTGTAACTGTGTGCACAAGATAAGTGTCAAGTATTCAATATAATGCCATAATCATATAAAACCGAAAATATTGGTAAGATTACGAATTATAAGATATCAGAGTAAGCGGAAATACTGACAAGTCCATGAGTCAAACAATATCAGAGTATGCAATACAGATCAGCTTTACAAATGAGGAGTCATAAAGAGAGCTAAATATCAGATGCCGAGGTTACAATGCAATATGTAAATCCTGCTAAGTTCATCTAGGTCATATAAGTATAGAAACATAGCAACCCAAAATGTTAAATGTTGTAGATGCAATGCAATATGTGGTGCGAATGAAATGAACAAGCTGGAGTGAATTCGGGATGATAGTACGTAGTATTGCAGGCTATGGGGTCCATCACAAGAGACTTATATCCAAACCAATCCATTACCTAAATTTGGATAGTTAGACTCAATGTGGTAAACTCTTGATCTCAGGTTAGTCGCACGCCCCAGCTGAAATTCAGGCCGCTGCGAAGGTACACATAACAAATAGTTACGCACCAACAGCCTGAGTGAATAGTAAATGAATGAATGAGTATGCAACTCTTACTCAATAAGTTCACATATCAGCACCATACATCTTTGGGATCATCATCGAGGTCTAGTACACTCACAGCTGGCTATCGCCCCAGCCGGCCGCGTAACCCAACGAGTGGAAAAGACCTCACTACCCGCCTGCCAGTAGTATACCAATGCCTACCCGGCTCGTCGATAACGAACCTATTTGGGAGGTGATCAAACTCAGCCTAGCTTATAGCCCCCTAACTCAGGCAGATAAGGCCACACCCGCTCCCAACCGACCACGACACAGTGGGAGACGCGGCCTACTGGTATTCGGCACTCGGGCGCTCATGTATCCACTCGGTCTAAAGGTTGGGGCGTCTCCTAGTCTTGGAGGTTTAGGGACTTTTACCCACGGACATCGAAAGTGTGCAGATGATCGAACCAAATATCTTGGGTGTCCCATCTGGCCATCCACAACATGCTTGTGGAGGTCACAGCCTTGAAGTCACTAGGGCGTACAGTAAGCACAATCACACAATGCAAGATGTATGAATCATGTAGTCCAATTATGCATCAATCCTGCGCATATTGTGCGCTCATGTGGGATAACTCCACCTATCAGGGAGTCTCATAAACCATCTATACTATGGCATATGCAAGAGTCAATCACATCTCACAATATACATGCAGATGATGCATATGGGCATGTATCATGATGCTATGCTGTCACATACTCACAATCAATATCAATAACCGGCATCAACAATCAGCCTCGACAATGTGGACATTTAACCAACATTGACCCCAAGGAATGGCCCACATAGAGCCAAACATATAATGGGCCCACGGCCTCACACAAAGGCCTAATATACAACACAATGGGCCTTACTCAAGGGCCACATATGCACAACAGGTGAGCCCTGTTCATGGGCCTCAAATACATGACATGTGGGCCCTACACATCGGTCTCGAATACATCAAATGGGCCATGTATCATGGGCCTAATACATATCACAATGGGCCTTGCCCATAGGCCATGAATACCTCACAATGGGCCTTAAACACGAGCTGCATACACATCACACAGGCCGAATACCCATCACAATGGGCCTCAACTATGGGTCGCATAAATATTATATAGGCCTCGATAATTGGCCTTGGCAATCGAAATCAGCCTCGATAATCGAAATTGGCCTCAACAATCAGAATCGACACTTGGAATCGTCCTTGATACTCGGCCTCGACAATCGGGATCGGCCTATACAATCGGCCTCGATACTCAGTCTCAACAATCGGAATCGGTCTATACAATCGGCATTGACAAATCGGAATCGGCCTCGATACGCGGCCTTGAAAATCAAAATCGGCCTCGACAATCGGAATTGGCCTATACAATTGGCCTCGACAAATCGGAATCGACTCATACAATTGGCCTCGACAAATCAGAATCGGCCTATACAATTGGCCTCAACAAATCAGAATCAGCCTCGATACGCGGCCTTGACAATCGGAATCGGCCTATCCAATCGGCCTCGACAAATCAGAATTGGCCTATACAATCCACCTTGACAATCGGAATCAGCCTCGACAAATCGGAATCGGCTTCGACAAATTGAAATCGCCCTATACAATCGGCCTCGACAAATCGGAATCGGCCTCGATACGCGGCCTTAACAATCGGAATCAACCTCGACAATTGGAATCGCCCTTATACAATCGGCCTCAACAAATCAGAATCAGCCCATACTATCGGCCTTTTCAAATCAGAATCGGCCTCGACAAATTGGAATCGGTGAGAATGGCCTAATAAGGCCTAAGGGAAGGTCACAATGTGGATATTCAACCATCATTACCCACCAGTGTGGACATTTAACCAACATTGCTCCCAAGGAGTGGCCCACATTGGGCCAAACAAATAGTGGGCCCCTGGCCTCACACAAGGGCCTAAAATACATCACCATAGGCCTCACTCAAGGGCCTAATACACATCATATTGGGCCTCATGCCTTGGCCTCAAATACATCCCAATGGGCCACGTTACATGGGCTTCAAATACATAATGGGTGAGCCCTACACGGGGGCCTTATACACATCAAGTGGGCTACATCAGTGGGCCGCACTAATGGGCCTCATACACATCGAGTGGGCTACATCAATGAGCCGCACTAATGGGCCCATATTCATAGTAGGTGGGCCTGTACCTTTGAAATGGGCCCACCAAATGATCGGCATGGATGCACAACACATATAACAGTGGGCCGCACATCACATACATCAAGATGGGCCCACTCCCAAAATAGATGGATGATGTAGATCAAAATATACATCATGGTGCCTGCGTCACTGTCTCATGGTGTTCAGCACCGCCTAAACTGTCCAGCATCGCCCAACATATCTGGACGTTGTGGATGAAACAAATACATCATGGCGGGATCCACACGCATGGCCCACCAGTCCAGCGAATGAATGAATGGTGTGAGCACAAAACATCGTTAAGGTAGGGCCCACCATAACGTTTATTTTCCATCCAATCTGTCCATACAGTCACAAGGACCTGGTTGAGAGGAAAAACAAATATCATGCTGATCTAAAACTTCTGTACTCCTAAGAGGGTTTCAATGGTAGGTGTTCATTCCCCACTATTTCTGCAGTGTGGTCCACCTGATGCTAGATATGTCTTAATTTTCAGTCTCAAGCCATGAGACAAACATGCTAGTTAGATGGATGGTTAGGGTGCAACATATGCATCAAATTTTAGGGCCCACCATCCAACCATCTAGACAGTTTGGCTAAGACCCAAACATCACAGTGGCACCACAGAAATGGATGGACGGTAGGGATACAACACGTGCATCATGGTGGGGCCGTGCTTGGCACGCCTAATAGGTGGACGGTTGGGATACAACACGTGCAGAACGGTGGGTCCCCACCTTAGATGGACGGTGTGGATAAGACCCACACGTCACATGTGGTGGGTCCCACATAGATTGTTGACGTCAGGTGTAAGGTACACCAGCCAATTCGTTCAGCCAGATGGGTCCCACATACATGGCCCACCGGCTATACATATGTCATCCAAACCGTTCATCAGGTGGGTCCCACGCATGTGGCCCACCTGCATTATACTGTATAATATAATATCATATATTATATAATCAAATATAATATAATTATATATATATACACATTATATATGAAAGGAGGGAGTGGCTGCCTACTGTCTAAATTCATCTGGACGGTGCAGATCACCTCTGATAAAGGTGGGTCCCACGACTGTTGATGCAGCAGATGAAATACATATATCATGGTGGGTCCCATGTGGGGCCCACCATATAATATTATGTATATTATCATATATTATTATATTAATATTTACTATATATTATAATATTAATATTTATTAATATTAAGCCAGCAAGCGTGCAGGATGCAAACCATTTGAGATCTCACCGTCCTTGATGGACGATGTGGGCAGAATACATACATCAGATAAGGTGGGGCCCGTAAATCAACGGCCACCAGCCAATCACTACAACAAAAACGTGCTTACTCGGCACTCTCGGTGCATCTTTCCGCGGCGCTATGTCAAACAGTGCCATGCATTTCATTGCATATAAAAGAAAAAAAAACCCACTCCCTCGTTTCGTTCCCAGCCCCCTACTCTCTCCTTGTACCTGTCCTGACTCTCTCTCTCTCTCTCTCTCTCTCTCTCTCTCTCTCTCTCTCTCTCTCTCTCTCTCGATTTCTAGGGTTTTGATCTTTCATTGAAGTACAGAAACCAGATCGGATCTCTGATGGTGGATTCAAGCACCAGCAATGCAGACGCCACGACTCCATCTCCTCGCCATCCCGTCTTCACCTCGTCCTCCTCATGCAACGCAACCTGACCGTCGATTCTGCTGTCGTCTGATTCCTTCAAGGGCTGTAGGAAGGGTTCCTCAATCGCACGTGCACGTTGATGATCTTATCATCCTCCTCCATGGCTTTGACCCTATCACGGTCGAGCTCAACCGCCTCAAGAATGAGGACCGAGATCGGGTTTTCCTCATCTTCTGTTATATCTCTGCTGTGGATTCATCAGTTTTTTGCTCGATTTTGCTGGGTTTTGGGGGTTTAGGGCTTGATTGGGGCAGGTTTAGGGTCTTTGAGGTGTTTTGGCTGTGTCAGTGCACGGCTGCCCAACCTCCATCGAAAGCTGCTACCATCATAAGAGGCCGCCCGTCCCTCATCATCAACAACCAAACACATCTCCACCTGCAATCGTCCACCATTAGTTCTGATTGGTAGGGATTTTTTTTTAATTATTATTTTTTATTATGGATTTTTATTTTAAGTTTTCTGATGGATCGGCTTTTAGGTCAGGCTTTCGATTAGGGTTTTTCTGTTTTGGGACTTATTATTAGGGCTTTCAGTGTTTTTATTATTAGAGCCCTCACAGCTGATACCTTCGCAGACAAGGTGAAGGAGATGATGAGCCACTATTTTGTTTGGGTTTTTCTAGTGCTTTTTTTTTTTTGTTTCAATTTATAATGACTATAGAACTTAGCAGTTAACCATCTGTATGGTATGAAACCATTGTAAACTCCTCGACTTCTGTTTATCATGCATGATTCATTGCTCATTTGGATCTATGTTCAATCATTGATTCAAGCTCTATTATTATTGAGGCTTTTTTTTTTCCATTTTTCTATTGGATCTAGTTGATTTATTATTATTATTATTTTTCAGACTTGTCCATATTTTGTATTCCCATGTGATTGCTTAAATTGCAAGTCATTTTGTTTTCTACATTTCTTACTTATATTTGGAGCAGTACTTTTCTCTTATATTTGGAGCAAAATGTGTCTAGGTTAACAAATAAATGACTCTTATCTTTTCTCTTAGCTAGACAAGGCCTAAAATGGGGTTTTGAATAGCAAACTAATATTCAGATGATGGTTCAAAAAATGCCTATTGCGTGACACAATGTTATATCCGCACATATCTACTTTTTGTCTTTGTTTTTTTGTCTTTGTTTTTCCCGTAGTGCTATCACTTGAACACGCCTCAACCTAGAACGAACTCCAAAATATGTACGGAAGAAGGCTACAGTGACATCTTCAAATAGCAACGAATATCAACTATAATACTCACTAGTAGCTTTTCCTTTGGGATTCAAATTCAATTTCGGGTTGGAGGTTAGTTGGAATGACTGCTTATCTTTCTTAGCAATCACATAGATATTGGAAAATTGATTTGGATAATTAGGGGCTTTCCTGTAATTTTGTAGTAAGTGGTATTATAGTTGTCATTTATGGTAGGCTTGATTCTCTGTTACAATTTTGTATTTCTATGTAGACCATGTACCTACTTATAATGGAGAAATCAAGTGCAAGGATGGGCTTTCATCAAACAATGTACATGAGACATACATGAACTCAAATTAAAACCGGATTGAATTGTGTGACTGTAAGACCCGTATCCTAGTTCGTATTGTTCCGATGAATCCTGCGCAATCCGCGACTGATAACTGACGTTGCGCACGACCGTAAGTTGTTTTTTTTAGATTCGAGTCGGTTTAATCCAAGACCTGTATCATTGCGACCGCACCGTCGCCGCGGTTCTAATGCTGCGACTCACACACTGATCCGATACCCTGACTAGAAGATGTAAGTCGGCGTTTATTACGAAGAAATGACGCGCTTTCTCGATCCCAAGAGAATCTCTACACAATGTCAAATCAATCCCATCAATCAATCAATCACATCAATCAATCAATCACTTCAATGTCAAGTACAAGTAACCCATGCTTTCTCTCTCCAAAGTCAACTCTTTCTCACCCTCTCTCTTACACACCCATACCTAGTCAAGTACACATCACACATCACTCACCCTTTCACCCATCACACTCATCCCTCTCTCTTTACAACTCTCTCTCTCTCTCCCTCTTTTCTCACACCATTTCCAAGCAAGAGAGAACCCACACATCCAAGCTTTCCTAAGTGAAAAAGAAAGAGTTTGTGTGGCCCACTTTCCCCATCCCAAGATCTCCCATCCTAGCCATCCATTTCCCATCTCCACCATCAAAGAGGAGCATAAGGACGGTGACGTTCCAACGGACTGAAGAGATCAACCGGTGGGTGCTTATTAGGCTAGTTTTTCATGTTTTTATGGTGGACCAAGTGAGGCCTACCGATCAATGGTATGGATCTCACTTGGGACCCTAAAATATGGCCAATGGCCTACTATGATTATCTTTTGATGTATGATGGAATGTAAGGGAGCGCCCATAGTGTCAGGGTCCCTCCATCACACGCGTGTCCCACTTTTCTCTCTCTCTCTCTCTTCCATTTTCCTTGATTGTGATGATGTGATGGTGTGGCCCACTTGAATGGATCCTACCTTAATGCATGTGTTATACATGTCATTCATCCATTTGGTGACCCACCTAAGCGGGGCCCACCTCAATGCATGTGATGGCCAGACGTCCAGGGACATCCCTGGACGTGGACGTGGGAAGGAAAACACAAATACTGGCTTGATTTTCAAGCCTTAGAGGGTGGCCACTCACATAGGCCTCCCCATGATATATGTATTCAATCCAAGCCGTTCATCCTCTTCCCCAACTCATTTTAGTCGTTGAGCCATAAAATGAGACTGGTCCGAGAAACGGGTGGGCCCTACCCTAGCAAAGATCAATTGCTACCGTTTAAAGATAACTTTTCTAAACCCCAAAACATACCCAATATTGGGCTTGATGGCCTTGTTATGAGCTATGGGGACCAACGGCTGAGGCGGATTTCACTGATGGGGGCCCCACATGTGAAAAACCCCAAGAATATGGGATTTTTTAAAAAAAAATAAAAAAAAATAAGGCAACGCCTGCTACCACTGACACAGCAGTAGGTTGCTGCATTTTTTAAGGACGGGCGTCCATGCAGGGACCCACATCCCCTCATGTGGGCCCCACTATGATGTATATTTTGTATCCACGCTGACCATGAGGTGGACCACCCCCTTAGGTGGGTCCCCTCCAAAAATCAGCGTGATCCAGATCTTACGTGGCCCACACCACAAGAAACAGCGGTGATTGAATTCTACCATTGAAACCCACTTTGGGCCCACAGAAATTTCGGATCAAGGTGAAATTTGTTTTCACCCTTCACCCAGGTACACGTGACCTTATGAACGGGTTGAATGGAAAATAAACATTACAGTGGGCCCCACATGGGACCCACACAGATATATGTATTTTATTTGCTCACCGTCCAGGCGGATGATGGCACCCACCAAAATGTACGTATTCTAGTTACATCAGGGTCGTGGCTCCACAGGTATATCGTGGATGGCCGTATCGGATACCGGAATACTTTGTTCTAGCACTATGGGCACTTAGGATGTCCTTGGGTGAAAGTCCCAGAACCTTTTTGGTACCAGGGGATGCTCCAACGTCTAGACCGAGTGGAAACACGAGCGCCCGAGTGCCGAATACCAGTAGGCCACGTCTCCCACTGTGTCGTGGTCGGTTGGAAGGGGGTGTGGCCTTATCCGCCTGAGTGAGGGGGCTATAAGCTAGGCTGAGTTTGACCAGCTCGCAAATGTGTCCGTTATTGACGAGCTGGGTAGGTATTGGCAGACTACTGGTCAGGCGGATAGTGTTGTCTCTTCCACTTGCTTGACTGTGCAGCTAGGGAGGAGGCAATCAGTGTGAGGTGTATTAGACCTCGGTGATATCCAGAGAGGAATTGTACTGATATGTATACTTGATGAGTACTGGCACGCTTGTATTGCATATCGCATATGACATTTGGGTACATAAGCCTCGCATCGCATGGCCTTGGTATAACCGATAGCATTCATGCCTTGCATTACATAGCTTTAGTACAACTGATAGCATTCATGGACTTACCGTATATTTCCACATTACTCTGATATTATACATTTGACGTTTGCCTTGCACACACACTTACACCATTCTCTAAGCTTTTGTAAGCTTATGCACGACCGTTGCGTGCAGGTAGCGTTGGACAGCAGCAGCGCTGAGGCAGGAGTGTGGATCAGATCATTTTGGAACCTTTTGACTATACTGTATTTTCCTTCCCGCATTTTACTTAAAAGTTTTGTTATAATGGATATGTGGTGTTGTTGTTTGTGACTTGGTTATGCTCCATTACAAAAAAAATTTTTACTGAAAATCATCCTTGTAGGATCCTAGGATCGGAATCTGGTATGTGAGTATTGGAATCTGAGAATGGGGTACTACGGAGGCTGTCGGCGTCAGATTCGGCGATCAGAAATTTTGTGAGCCTGGTTTCTGAGTTTGGGACATGACAGAAGTTGATATCAGAGCATAACTTGGGAATACCTGAGATCACAACACATATCTGTTATGAACTTAGAATGAATAGGTTCCGAGTCCTGATAACTTATTAATTTTCTAACATAGACCCTTGATGTTTATGCCTTCAAAAATTCTCCAGGCTGATAGGCCCTTGTTCCTTCCTGTAGGACGTAATGGCTAGAAGACCGACCCAAGCGAATTTCGCTCCACCACCTGCGACCCCCGCTCCACCACCTGCTACTCCTGCTCTACCACCTGTGACTCCTGCTTCACCACCAGATATTCCTGATTTTCATCTTGTAGATGTCACTCCTTTACCTGAGACCGGTGCGGATCCGACCATACCTGTGAGTGTCAGTCAGGTGCAGCAGATGCTTCAGGTGATAACTGTCATTCTTCAGGGGCAGAGCAGGCGTCCCACTGTTACACCAGCCGAGGCCGAGCAGGAGCGTGCGAGTGCCCTTCTCAAGGACTTTTGTCAGCACGATCCTCCACGTTTCAGGGGTGAGCCAGACCCCACTGTAGCAGAGATATGATGCTCTGAGGTGGAGAAGATATTCGACACCATGAGATGCACGACCCAGCAGCGAGTCTCATTAGCCGTATTTCTCCTTCAGGGTGAGGCTCAGCATTGGTGGGCATCTGTAGCCCAATCGGTAGCAGCCGATTTCGAGTGGACCTGGGAGGACTTTACAGACCGATTTGACCAGAAGTTCTTTCTTGAGCATGTGCGCCAGCAGTGCGCATTAGAGTTTAAGACTCTGGTCCAGGGAGACATGACTGTGTCTCAGTACGAGGCACGTTTCGTCACACTATCGAGGTTCGCGACGTACCTTGTTGATGATGAGGGACGGAAGGCCCGCCGTTTTGAGAACGGTTTGCGTCCTGCCCTCCGGAGTCGTATGATCAGACACATGCTTTCGACATTTGAGCAGATAGTGGAGAGAGCCCTGATATATGAGACAGATTGGGCTGGTGTGCAGAGATCCCGTGATCAGAGGGGAGATCAGAAGAGGAAGGCGCCCTCTGGTAGTTCACAGCCGCAACAGCATCGTTCACAGCAGCAACGCACGACCCGCCCAGCATTCCAAGCACCAGCAGTACCCCCAGCACCACCTTCAGGACCGTTTACAGGTACTTGCTTTGGGTGCGGTAGGATAGGACATCGTGTGCACGAGTGTCCCCATCCACAGCGGCAGCAGCCGAGGACACCGCATCAGCCTCCACGATAGCCACCACAGCAGTAGCAGCGACCGTAGCACCAGCCTCCTGTACCTCCCCCCGCAAAGAGCAGAGACGGCGAGTTAGGCCCCCACAAGCCCACAAAGAATGCGGTAGAGACCTCGAGGGAGACTTGCACCTCCCCAGCAGGCCCAGGGCAGGTTCTATGCTGCACAACAAGACCCACAGTCATCAGGAGGGGTCGTTGAGGGTACTCTCCTTGTTTCTACATGCATTGCACGTGTATTGTTTAATTCTGATGCATCACATTCCTTTGTGGCCGAGTGTGACACGTGCCAGCGTGTTAAGGCCGATCACCAGAGACCCCCTAGTCTGTTGTAGCCGTTGAGCATCTCAATGTGGAAGTGAGAGCACATATCTATTGATTTTGTCATGGGTTTGCCGAGGACTCAGCGCGGTCATGACGCCATCTGGGTTGTTGTGGACCGTCTGACGAAGTCGGCACATTTTCTTGCGATTCATGAGACTTGGCATACGGACCGTCTCGCCAAGATGTTTATTGATGAGATCGTGAGACTACACGGTGTTCCTGTCTCGATCATTTCAGACCGAGACTCGAGGTTCACGTCTCAGTTTTAGAAGAGCTTCCAGAGAGCGATGGGCACTGATTTGTAGCTCAGCACTGCGTATCATCCGCAGACCGATGGGTAGACCGAAAGGGTCAACCAGATCCTTGAGGATATGCTTCTGGCTTGCGCGATTGACTTCTCGGGTAGTTGGGATGAGCACCTGCGATTGGCTGAGTTCGCGTATAACAATAGCTATCAGGCGATCATTGGCATGGCTCCTTTTTAGGCATTATATGGCAGACCATGCAGATCTCCGAGTTGTTGGACCGAGGTTGGAGAGCGCCATCTCATAGGTCCCGAGCTTGTGCTGCAGACGTCAGAGGCTATAGACATCATTAGGCAGAGGATGCGCACAGCTCAGAGCCGGAAGAATAGTTTTGCTGATCGTCGGCGTCGTCCCTTGGAGTTTGTCGTTGGGGACCATGTGTATCTCAAGGTCTCACCCATGAAGGGTGTGGTTCATTTTGAAGTGAAGGGCAAGCTTGCCCCGAGATTTATAGGACCTTTCGAGATCATCGGGCGCGTTGGTATCATGGCCTATCGACTTGCCCTGCCACCTCAGTTGTCTGGTGTCCACAACATTTTTCACGTATCTATGTTAAGGAAGTGTAGGTCAGACATCGTGCTTATTATTGATTGGCAGCTGTTGGAGGTTCGTGAGGACGCTTCTTACATTGAGCAACCAGTTCGTATCCTCGATCGGAAGGAGCAGGTCCTGCGGACCAAGGTCATCCCCTTAGTGAAGGTGCAGTGGGGCCATCATAGTGTAGATGAGGCGTCTTGGGAGCGCGAGGCGGAGATTCGCAAGCGTTATCCCTATCTTTTCGATGTTTGATTGTATGTTGTACTGCGTTGTGATTATATATGATGATATGTTTCCTATTCCCTTATGGGTTATGTTGAGTTGCGATGGTAATGTAAATTTTGAGGAAGAAATTTTTATTAGGTGGAGAGAGCTGTAAGACCCGTATCCTAGTTCGTACTGTTCCGATGAATCCTACGATCCTTTCCGTTGAAGTCTGGCAATCTGTGACTGATAACTGACGTTGCGCATGACAGTAAATCGTTTTCTTTAGATTCGAGTTGGTTTAATCTGAGACCTGTATCATTGCGACCGCACCGTCGCCGCGGTTCTAACACTGCGACTCACGCACCGATCCGATACCCTGACTAGAAGATGTGAGTCGGCGTTTATTTCGAAGAAACGCCGCGCTTTCTCAATCCCAAGAGAATCTCTATACAATGTCAAATCAATCCCATCAATCAATCAATCACATCAATCAATCAATCACTTCAATGTCAAGTACAAGCAACCCATGTTTTCTCTCTCCAAAGTCAACTCTTTCTCACCCTCTCTCTTACACACCCATACCTAGTCAAGTACACATCACACATCACTCACCCTTTCACCCATCACACCCATCCCTCTCTTTACAACTCTCTCTCTCTCCCTCTTTTCTCACACCATTTCCAAGCAAGAGAGAGCCCACACGTCCAAGCTTTCCTAAGTGAGAAAAGAGAGAGTTTGTGTGGCCCACTTTTCCCATCCTAAGATCTCCCATCCTAGCCATCCATTTCCCATATCCACCGAGCACAAGGATGGTGGCGTTCCAACGGACTGAAGAGATCAACCGGTGGGTACTTATTAGGCTAGTTTTTCATGTTTTTATGGTGGACCAAGTGAGGCCTACCGATCAATGGTATGGATCTCACTTGGGACCCTAAAATATGGCTAATGGCCCACTATGATTATCTTTTGATGTATGATGGAATGCAAGAGAGGGCCCATGTGTCGGGGTCCCTCCATCACACGCGTGTCCCATTTTTTTTTCTCTCTCTCTCTCTCTCTCTTCCATTTTCCTTGATTGTGATGATGTGATGGTGTGGCCCACTTGAATGGGCTCTACCTTAATGCATGTGTTATACATGTCATTCATCCATTTGGTGACCCACCTAAGCGGGGCCCACCTCAATGCATGTGATGGCCAGACGTCCAGGGACGTCCCTGGACGTGGACATGGGAAGGAAAACACAAATACTGGCTTAATTTTCAAGCCTTAGAGGGTGGCCACTCACATAGGCCTCCCCTTGATATATGTATTCAATCCAAGCCGTCCATCCTCTTCCCCAACTCATTTTAGCCATTGAGCCAAAAAATGAGACTGGTCTGAGAAACGGGTGGGCCCTACCCTAGCAAAGATCAATTGCTACCGTTTAAAGATAACTTTTCTAAACGCCAAAACATACCCAATATTGGACTTGATGGCCTTGTTATGAGCTATGGGGACCAATGGCTGAGGCTGATTTCACTAATGGGGGCCCCACATGTTAAAAACCCCAAGAATATGGGATTTACAAAAAAAAATAAAAATAAAAAAAATAAGGCAGCGCCTGCTGCCACTGACACAGCAGCAGGCTGCTGCGTTTTTTAAGGACGGGCTTCCATGCAGGGACCCACGGCCCCTCATGTGGGCCCCACTATGATGTATATTTTGTATCCACGTCGACCACGAGGTGGACCACCCCCTGAGGTGGGTCCCCTCCAAAAATCAGCGTGATCCAGATCTTAGGTGACCCACACCACAAGAAACACCGGTGATTGAACTCTACCATTGAAACCCACTTTGGGCCCACAGAAGTTTCGGATCAAGGTGAAATTTGTTTTCACCCTTCACCCAGGTACACGTGACCTTATGAACGGGTTGGATGGAAAATAAACATTACAGTGGGCCCCACATGGGACCCACACAGATATATGTATTTCATTTGCTCACCGTCCAGGCGGACGGTGGCACCCACCAAAATGTATGTATTTTATTCACGCCGTCCAAGAACCTCGCTGACGACCGTGATGGCCGAGGCCTCACGATGAGCCACACATTGGTGGACCCCACCATGATATTTGCGTTGCATCCAAACCGTCCCCCATTTGGCTAGCTTGTCTTAAGGCTTGGGGCAAAAAATAAGATAGATTTATTTATCATGTGGACCCCACTGTTCAGTGAGGACTGAACGTCCATCATTAGATCTTTCGGCCACCAAGTTCTTGGTGACCCTATGAACAGATTGTATGGGAAATAAATGTTATGGTGGGCCCTAGGAATTTCAAAGGTGAAAGTCATTATCACCACTTATGTAACCCATTCGATGTATTTGTGGCCGTTATGGAGGCCCTCCTTGATGTGTGTGAAGCTGTTGTTGAGGCCCACTTTGATGTGAATATAAGGCCCATGATAGGAGGCCCATTTGATGTATTTAAGGCCCATGGGCCATGGCCCATTGCAATGTACTAAGGCCCATTGGTGCGGCCCATTGATGTGGCCCACTTGATGAATATAAGGCCCATATGATATGGTCCATTTGATGTATTTAAGGCCCAATGGGGTGTACCTAAGGTCCATTGCAATGTGTGATTCCTCCATGGTTTAGGTAATGATATTTATGGCGGTCCGTGCCTAGGGAACAATGGTGGTTTGACGTCCACATTGTACGTACAATGTTGGTTAAATGTCCGCATTGTAGCTCTCCTTATGGCCCATTGATAGGCCCATGCTTGTGATAGTTCATCATTATATAACATGCGTAGTATAATTCCATGTTTCATACCCATATGCATCATCTGTATGCTTGATGTGAGGGATGTCTGATCATAGTATAAGCCGGTTAGGTTGAGACATTACGGGACTCCTTATGAGACGGAGTGCCCCACATGATCGCGTGGTACTCATGAGATTGCTGCATGATTGTATGGTATGACTCATGCATCTCGCATATGTGTGACTTGATCACTGTACGCCCTAGTTACATTAGGGCCGTGGCTCCACAGGTACATCGTGGATGGCCGTATCGGATACCGAAAATACTTTGTTCTAGCACTGTGGGCACTTAGGATGTCCTTGGGTGAAAGTCCCAGAACCTTTTTGGTACCAGGGGATGCTCCAACGTCTAGACCGAGTGGAAACACGAGTGCCTGAGTGCCGAATACTAATAGGCCGCATCTCCCACTGTGTCGTGGTCGGTTGGAAGGGTGTGTGGCCTTATCCGCCTGAGTGAGGGGGCTATAAGCTAGGCTGAGTTTGACCAGCTAGCAAATGTGTCTGCTATCGACGAGTCGAGTAGGTATTGGCAGACTACTGGTCAGGCGAATAATGTGGTCTCTTCCACTTGCTTGACTGTGCAGCTAGGGAGGAGGCAGTCAGTGTAAGGTGTATTAGACCCCAGTGATATCCAGAGAGGAACTGTACTGATATGTATACTTAATGAGTACTGGCACGCTTGTATTGCATATCGCATATGACATTTGGCTACATAGGCCTCGCATCGCATGGCCTTGGTATGGCCGATAGCATTCATGTCTTGCATTACATAGCTTTAGTACAGCTGATAGCATTCATGGACTTACCGTATGCTTCCGCATTACTCTGATATTGTATACTTGGCGTTTGCCTTGCGCACACATTTACACCACCCTCTAAGCTTTTGTAAGCTTATGCACGACCGTTGCGCAGTGTAGCTTTGACAAAGAAGAGAGTACTTGAGGCAGAGTGTGGATCAAATCATTTTGGAGCCTTTTGACTATACTATATTTCCCTTCCTACATTGTACTTAAAAGTTTTGTTATAATGGATATGTGGTGTTGTTGTTTGTGACTTGGTTATGCTTGTGGTTATGCTCCATTACAAAAAAATTTTTTATTGAAAATCCTCCTTGTAGGATCCCCGGATCGAATCTGGTATGTGAGTATCGAAATCCGAGAATGAGATACTACGGAGGCTGTCGGCGCCGGATTCGGCGATCGGGAATTTTGTGAGCCCGGTTTCCAAGTTTGAGGCGTGACAGTGACCTACTGTCTTGAAGTCATTGTCCCAAAATCACATTGGCAATGGTGTAGAGTTCCTAAATCAGCACATTTCTTTGAAAATGTTTCATGATAGAGAGTTTGTGTTGTTTTCTATGACATGTATACAAGGAATAGATTATAAATTGGTAAAATGGGAGCCTTCATATCAAGATTGACACTCTCTTTATTCATTTGCTAGCCTTTTTATTATGTTCTCTTTTTTCTTTTCTTTTTTTTTTGTCTTAACTCTCTTTTAGTATTGGAAAAAAATGCATAGGAGTTGTTTGTTAAAACCTCAAAGAAATGTGATTTTGTGGAGAATGGTATGCTTTTAGTTTGGTTCTACTCTCTCTCTCTCTAACTTCTTGAAATGCAAAAAAAGCAATGGATGAATCCCTATGTTCATAATCTGCCTTCCTATCATGTATTTAATGATCAGATTCTGTCATGTTGCATTAAGTTCATATGCTATTTTGTTCATGTTTTTGTGTTTTTCTTTTATGCACATCTTATATTTTTTTGTTCCCATGAATTAAAATGGTTAGAATTCTCTGCTATGTTGGTGCAAGCTGCTACCATGTTCAAGGTTATGAAGAATGAATCTCCTCCTATACCAGATACATTGGCCCCGAGGGTAAGAATCTCATGTAGTTCTACTTACGAGGAATCCGGTGAGAGAGGTCGTCAAGAAGCATGTCGCTTGAGCATCCCTTTACTTTTTCTTTTTTTTTTTTCTTGTGTGCGGGATTTTAATAGATGTAATGGAATTCAAGTTACAACATTTGTTGCCTTAATAGTTTTTGACTTTTTAAGGATAGGATCAAAGGATTGATTATTTTCCAAGATTGTTGATTATTTGATTATTTTCCAAGCATCAATTTGTTGAATGCTACTTGTTGATTTTTTTTTTTTTTTTTTCTTGTGTGTAGGATTTTAATCAATTGTGCCTGAATTTAGTCCTACAAGCACTTCAGCCTTTTGACGCCACTCGTGATAGAGTAGACTATATAGAAGATTTGTTTTTATTTATTTATTCGAGACCATTTTTAATTTTTTGTAATAAATATTATATTTTTTTATTTTGAATTAATATAAATTTTGTTTAATATTTAGTTTTAATTGTATTGCATCATTTTTTTTTTTGTTTCAAATATTTAAAAAAATGCAGGTTTTTCAATTGAATTATATATAATAAAAAAAATAATACTGGCCTATCGGGGCCTTTCAAATCTATAAAGAGACTAATCCGCGGTTTTCTGTGAAAAAACTGTTCAGAAACAGTTCTTTTAGCAGCGTATGGAGAGATTTCTAGCGGCGCTTTTTAGTATTTAGCAGCGCTTCTGCCACAAATAGCAGCACCCACAAAAGCGTCGATTTGATCAGACTGAGCGCTGTAAAATAGTTTACAGTTAGCGGCGCTCCGACAAGCGCCACTTAAAAGTTTACTGGCGCCGCTAACTCCTTTAGTGACACCCCCATTAATCGGTGCTTATGTAGCGCCAAGAAATCAAACAGCGGCGCTTTAATGTTCTAGCGGCGCTTAAAAGCGCCGGTAAAAATGCTTCTTCTTGTAGTGAATCCGTTGCTCAAGTGGACGCAGGGCAAATGGCTGATAGTATACACAATACACTATTAGCCACCTCTGGTAGGGTTCAAAACCAAGGGCTCAGTGTTGATACGAGGCATCTTTCACCCAACTTACCACTTGAGCTATGGACCAGAGTAGTCCAACGGGTGGGATTCCCACTGCCCCAACGATGAATGGTGTGGATCATCACATGCAATATGGTGGGCCACACCATCTAATGGGCAAAGTAGATATAACACATATATTGGTGGGGCCCACACCATCATAAAGGAGAGAGAGAGAGAGAGAGAAAAAAAAAAGTAAAGGGAGGGACCCCGCCACTATTGGCCCCTCCCACTACAATGCATACATCAAGTGGGTCCCACAACAAGTAGGCCCTAAAAAAATTTGAAATCAACGGCAAATCACCCATCGATTTCACTTCTTCTAGGCTCCATGGACTCCTTAGCTCCTTGTCTTCAACTTTAATGGAGGAAGATGCGGATTGGATGGCTAAGATGGAAGATTGGGTGGTTGGGAGTGGGCCACACAAAGCTTCTCTCATGGAGCTCTCTTGCTTGGACGTTGGATGCTCCCTTGGTGCTTGGGATGGAGTGAGAAAATGAGAGAGAGGATAGGTTGTTGTAAGGGAGATGGGATGGAGGGTATGGTTTCTTTTTATTTTTGATAAGAAGGGGATGGTTAGGTATGGGTGTTGTTGACTTGGTGAAGAGAGAGGTATGGGTGAGTGATGGCTTGTGATGGGATGTACTTGACTTATGATTGATGTGATTGATAGGACATGTTGTAGAAATTCTCTTGGATTTTAAAACGGGCAGTGTTTTTCCTCGAACTAAACACAAGCCCACATCTCCTGGCTTGGGTATCGCCTTGGTGCGCAAGACGCAACGTCAGAACCGCGGCGATGGCGCTGTCACAAGGGTATAAGTTATAAGTCGAGCCGACTCTGATATACATGACACAACTCAGGATCACACACAAACGTTGATAACAGATCGTGGTTAGTCAAAATTCGACTAGGAAGACCGCGGAAGCCTACGGAACAGTACAGGCTAGGATACGGTTCTTACAACTCTCCGCTTCTAATAAAAATTTCGTCTTCAAAATTTACAGAACAGACAAGGGAATAGGAAAATCATCATGTATATATGTCAAGGCACAAAAGGATAAAGACAACACTCTATAATCTCAACCTCGCTCTCCCAAGACACATCATCAACACTATGGTAACCTCACCGATCTCGGATCCTGGTTAGAAACGATCACGACTGGAATGCTAAGTAGCCTCACAATTTCAACGGTAGGGAGCACTATCAGAAAGTTTCTAAGTTATCTAAACTCGGGGATCTAATCCATTCTAAGTTCTCAACAATCATAGAGTGCAGGGTAGCTATCAGCAAATATGTGATGTTATCTTCAGGTATTCCCAAGTTATGTTATGATACCATCTTCTTTCATGCCCCAAACTCGGAAACTGGGCTCACAAAATTCCTGACCGACGAATCCGGTGCCGATAGCCTCCGTAGTACCCCATTCTCGGCCCCTAGTGTCCATACGCCAGATTCCGATCCTGGGATCCTACAAGGAGGATTTTTCAATAGACATTTAACTCATAATAAGCATAACCACAAGTATACCCAAATCACAAAGCCAACATCATTATCACATATCCACTAATATAAACATTTGAATA
Source organism: Magnolia changhungtana (assembly GCA_030180095.1). Taxonomy (NCBI): domain Eukaryota; kingdom Viridiplantae; phylum Streptophyta; class Magnoliopsida; order Magnoliales; family Magnoliaceae; genus Magnolia; species Magnolia changhungtana. The sequence continues at coordinate 343,555 of JASAUF010000440.1, read as the reverse complement.
CAATGCCGAAAGGGAAATACATATGCCAAAATTAAAGCTCCAGAAGTCAGCTACATGCTCCAAGCTCCACACTACTGTAACCAAACATCACATGCACACATCTATCGTGCATAAGCTAATAGAAAGCTTAGAGGGTGGGGTAACTATGTGCACAAGGTAAGTACTAAGTATTCAATACAAAACCATAATCATACAATACCAGAAATACTGGTACGATCACGAATCATACGATATCAGAGTAAGCTGAAATACTGACAAGTCCATGAGTCAAATAATATCAGAGTACGCAATACAGATCAACTTTATAAATGAGGAGTCATAAAGAGAGTCATATATCAGATGCCGAGGGTACAATGCAATATGTAAATCCTGCTAAGTCCATCTAGGTCATATAAGTGTAGAAATATAGCAACCCAAAATGCTAAATGCTGCGGATGCAATGCAATATGTGGTGTGAATAAAATGAACAAGCTGGAGTGAATTCATGATGATAGTACGTAGTATCGTAGGCTATGAGATCCATCACAAGGGACTTCTATCCAAATCAGTCACATACCTAAATTCGAATAGTCAAACTCAATGTAGTAAACTCCAAATCTCAGGTTAGTCACGCGCCCCGACTGAAATCCTGGCCATTGCGAAGGTAAACGTAACAAATAGTTGCGCACCACCAGCCCAAGTGAATAGTGAATGAATAAATGAGTATGAAACTCCAGCTCGATAAGTCCACATATCAAGATGGATCATCATGTCTAGTACACTCCAAACCGGCTCGTAGGCTAGTGAGGTCCCTCACTACCCGCCTGCCAATAGCATACCAATGCCTACCCGACTCGTTGATAGCGGACCCATTTAAGAGCTGGTCAAACTCAGCCTAGCTTATAGCCCCCTCACTCAGGTGGATAAGGCCACACCCGCTCCCAATATACCACGACACAGTGGGAGACGCGGCCTACTGGTATTCGGTACTTGGGCACTCATGTATCCACTCAGTCTAGACGTTGGGGTGTCTCTTGGCCTCGGATGTTTAGGGACTTTTACCCACAGATATCTAAAGTGCTCAAATGCTCAAACCAAATATTTTGGGTGTCCCATCTGGCCATCCACGACATGCTTGTGGAGGTCATAGTCCTGGTGTCACTAGGGCGTACAGTAAGCAAAATCACACAATGCAAGATGCATGAGTCATGTAGTCCAATCATACATCAATCCTGCGCATATCGTGCGCTCATGTGGGATAACTCCATTTATCAGGGAGTCTTATAAACCATCTGTACTATGGCATATGCAAAGGTCAATCACATCTCATAATAGGCATGTGGATGATGCGTGTGGGCATGTATCATGATGCTATACTATCACATACTCACAATCAATATCAATAACCGGCATCAACAATCGGCCTCGACGATGTGGACATTTAACCAACATTGCCCCCAGGGAATGGCCAACATAAAGCCAAACATACAATGGGCCGAGGGCCTCACACAAAGGCTTAATATACAACACAATGTGCCCTACTCAAGGGCCACATATGCATAACAAGTGGGCCCTGCTCATGGGCCTCAAATACATGACATGTGGGCCCTACACATCGGTCTTGAATACATTAAATGGGCCATGCATCATGGGCCTAATACATATCACAATGAGACTTGCCCATAGGCCACGAATACATCACAATGGGCCTTAAATACGAGCTGCATGCACATCACATAGGCCGAATACACATCACAATGCGCCTCAACTACGGGTTGCATATACATTATATAGGTGTCGATAATCGGCCTCGGCAACCGAAATCGGCCTCCATAATCGAAATTGGCCTCAACAATCGGAATCGACACTCGGAATCGGACTCGACAATCGGAATCCGCCTATATAATCGGCATTGGCAATCGGAATCCGCTTCATTACTCAGCCTCAACAATCGGAATCAGCTTATACAATCGGCCTCGACAAATCGGAATCGGCCTCGACAAATCAAAATCAGCCTCGATACCTGGCCTTAATAATCGGAATTAGCCTCTATACTCAGCCTCGACAATCGGAATCGGCCTATACAATCAACCTGGAGAAATCGGAATCGACCTCAATCGGCCTCGACAAATCTGAGTTGCCATATACAATTGGCCTTGACAAATCAAAATCGGCCTCGATATGTGGCCTTGACAATTGGAATTGGCCTATACAATCGGCCTCAACAAATCAGAATTGGCCTATACAATCGGCCTCGACAATTGGAATCGACCTCGACAAATCAAAATTACCCTATACAATCGGCCTCGACAAATCGGAATCGGCCTATACAATCGTCATCGACAAATCGGAATTAGTCTAGATACTCGGCCTCGACAAACCAGAATCGGCCCATACAATCGGCCTCGACAAATCGAAATCGACCTCGATAAATCGGAATCGGCCTATACAATCGGCCTCGACAAATCGGAATCGATGAGAATGACCTAATAAGGCATAAAGGAATGTCACAATGTGGACATTCAACCATCATTACCCATCAATGTGAACATTTAACCAACATTGCTCCCAAGGAGTGGCCCACATTGGGCCAAACATATAGTGGGCCCCTGACCTCACACAAAGGCCTAATATACATCACCATGGGCCTCACTCAAGGGCCTAATACGCATCATATTGGGCCTCTTGCCTAGGCCTCAAATACATCACAATGGGCCACATCCGATGGGCTTCAAATACATAATAGGTGAGCCCTACACATAAGCCTTATATACATCAAGTGGGCTACATCAATGGGCCGCAGTAATGAGCCTCATACACATCGAGTGGGCTACATCAATGGGCCACACTAATGGGCCTCATATTCCGAGTAGATGGGCTTGTACCTTCGAAATGGGCCCACCAAATGATTGGCATGGATACACAACACATATAACAGTGGGCCACACGTCCAACAAACTGGATAGTGCACATATATCAAGATGGGCCCACTCCTAAAATAGATGGACGGCATAGATCAAAATATACATCATGGTGGTCCGCGACACCGTCTCATGGTGTCCAGCACCGCCCAACATATCTGGATGTTGTGGATGAAACAAATACATCATGGTGGGATCCACTCGCGTGGCCCACCAGTCCAGCGAATGAATGGATGGTGTGAATACAACACATCGTCAACGTAGGGCCCACCATAACGTTTATTTTCCATCCAATCTGTCCATACAGTCACAAGGACCTGGTTGAGAGGAAAAACAAATATCATGCTGATCTAAAACTTCTGTACTCCCAACAGGGTTTCAATGGTAGGCATTCATTCCCCACTGTTTCCGTAGTGTGGTCCACTTGATGCTAGATCTATCTTAATTTTCAGTCTCAAGCCTTGAGGCAAACATGCCAGTTAGATGGATGGTTAGGGTGCAACATATGCATTAAATTATGGGGCCCACCGTCCAACCATCTGGACGGTGTGGCCAGGGGCGGCTCTAAGGGGCAGGTGGCTAAGATCCAAACATCACGGACACATGGCAACATTTTTAAATTAAATTAAACATAGAAATGGATGGCCGTAAGGATTCAACATGTGAATAGTTAAATCATGGTGGGGCTAGAATGGATCACCTAATTTAGACGGTTTGGATGGAGCACTATAGATGAGGTGGACAGTTGGGATACAACACATTATTATATGTGCATTCCGTTGATCCATTTCAGAATGGCATGAAGCAGAACCAAAGCCACCTGGATATTGAATGGAGGCGGTGAAATTTTGGATAAGCTAATATTTATGTTTTCCTTTCATCCATCTAGATTCACCTTATGAACGGTTTAGCATCCATCGTTGATTTATTGGGTAAACTTGAATACGAAAGTTTAATTAGTAATTTTGCATCTAAAAAGTCGAGAAGCAAGTTTATGGTTTAATTTTAAATTTATTATTATTATTATTTTAAAAAAAAAAAAAACCAAAAAGCCTCATCTTTGTGACTGTCCCCCAGAATGTGAGCCGCCCCTGGGTGTGGCTAAGACCCAAACATCACGGAGGCACCATAGAAATGGATGGCCGGTAAGGATACAACATGTGCATCATGGTGGGGCCGTGCTTAGCACGCCAGATAGGTGGACAGTTGGGATACAACACGTGCAGAACAGTGGGTCCCCACCTTTGATGGACGGTGTGGATAAGACCCACACGTCGTGTGGTGGGTCTCACATAGATTGCTGATGTCAGGTGTAAGGTACGCCAGCCAATCCGTTCAGCCAGATGGGTCCCACGTACATGGCCCACCGGCTATACATATGCCATCCAAACCGTTCGTCAAGTGGGTCCCACGCAAGTGGGGCACCTGCATTATACTGTATAATATAATATCATATATTATATAATCAAATATAATATAATATTATATATATATATATATATATATATATATATATATAGACACACACATAATATATGAAAGGAGGGAGTGGCTGCCCATCTGGACGGTGCAGATCACCTCTGATAAAGGTGGGTCCCACTGCTGTTGATGCAGCAGATGAAATACATATACCACGGTGGGTCCCATGTGGGGCCCACCATATAATATTATGTATATTATCATATATTATTATATTAATATTTACTATATATTATAATATTAATATTTATTAATATTAAGCCAGCAAGTGTTCAGTGTGCTGGATGCAAACCATGTGAGATCCCACCGTCCTTGATGGACGGTGTGGGCAGAATACATACATATGATAAGGTGGGGCCCACAAATCAATGGCCACCACCCAATCCATTGTTCAAGTGGGTCACACGCAGGGCCAAATGGCTGATAGTATACACAATACACTGTTAGCCACCTCCAGTAGGGGTCAAAACCAAGGCCTCAGTGTTGATACGAGGTATCTTCCACCCAGCCTACCACTTGAGCTATGGACCAGGGTAGTCCAGTGGGTGGGATTCCCACCACCCCAACGGTGGATGGTGTGGATCATCACATGCAATATGGCTGGCCACACCATCCGATGGACAAAGTAGATATAACACATTTATTGGTGGGGCCTACACGATCATAAGGGAGAGAGAAAAAAAATGTAAAGGGACGGGACCCCGCCACTATTGGGCCCTCCCAATACAATGCATACATCAAGTGGGTCCCACAACAACTAGGCCCTAAAAAAAATTGAAATCAACAGCAGATCACCCACTGATTCCTCTTCTTCTAGGCTCCATGGACTCCTTAGCTCCTTGTATTCAACTTTAATAGAGGAAGATGAGGATTGGATGACTAAGATGGAAGATTAGGTGGTAGGGAGTGGGCCACACAAAGCTTCTCTCATGGAGCCTCTTGCTTGGACGTTGGATGCTTCCTTGGTGCTTGGGATGGAGTGAGAAAATGAGAGAGAGGATGGGTTGTTGTAAGGGAGATGGGATAGAGGGTATAGTTTCTTTTGACTTTTGGTAAGAATGGGATGGTTAGGTATGGGTGTTGTTGACTTGGTGAAGAAAGAGGTATGTGTGAGTAATGGCCTATGATGGGATGTACTTGACTTATGATTGATGTGATTAATAGGACATTCGTAGAGATTCTCTTGGGTTTTGCAATGTGTGGTGTTTTTCCTTGAACTGAACGCGGGCCCATATCTCCTGGCTTGGGTATTGCCTTGGCGTGCAAGACGCAGCGTCAGAACCGCGGCGACGGCGCGGTCACAAGGGTATAAGTTTCAAGTCGAGCCGACTCTGATATACGAGACACGACTCATGATCGCGCACAAACGCTGATAACAGATCGTGGGTTGCCGGAATTCAACTGAAAAGACCGCGGAAGCCTACGGAACAGTACAAGCTAGGATACGGGTCTTACAACTCTCCCCTCATAATAAAAATTTTGTCCTCAAAATTTACAGAAAAGACAAGGAAAGAGAAAAATCATCATGTATATATGTCAAGGCACAAAAGGATAAAGACAACAATCTCTAATCTTAATCTCGCCCTCCCAAGACACATCATCAACAGTATGATAATCCCACTGATCTCGGATCTTGGTCAGAAATGATCACGACTGAAACGCTAAGCAGCCTCACAATCTCAACGGTAGGGAGATATATTAGAAAGTTTCTAAGTAATTTAAACTCAGGGATCTAATCCATTCTATGTTCTCAACAATTATAGAGTGCAGGGTAGCTATCAACAAATATGTTATGTTATCTTCAGGTATTCCCAAGTTATACTCTGATATCATCTTCTGTCATATCCCAAACTCGGAAACCGAACTCATGAAATTCCCGACCGATGAATCCGGTACCGACAGCCTCTGTAGTACCCCATTCTCGGCTCCTAGCATCCATAGGCCAGATTCCAATCCTGGGATCCTACAAGGAGGATTTTTCAATGTACATTTAACTCATAATAAGCATAACCGCAAGTATATCCAAATCACAAAGGCAACATCATCATCACATATCCACTAATATAAACATTTGAATATATTGCCGAAAGGGAAATACATATGCCAAAATTACAGCTCTAGAAGTCAGCTACATGCTCCAAGCTCCACGCTGCTGTAACCTAACATCACATGCACGCATCTATCATGCATAAGCTTATAGAAAGCTTAGAGGGTGGTGTAAGTATGTGCACATAGTAAGTGTCAAGTATTCAATACAATGTCATAATCGTACAATACCGAAAATACTGGTAAGATCACGAATCATACGATATCAGAGTAAGCTGAAATACTGACAAGTCCATGAGTCAAACGATATCAGAGTACGTAATACAAATCAGTTTTACAAATGAGGAGTCACAAAAAGAGCCAAATATCAGATGCCGAGAGTACAATGCAATATGTAAATCCTACGAAGTCCATTTAGGTCATATAAGTGTAGAAACATAGCAACCCAAAATGCTAAAGATGCAATGCAATATGCGGTGTGAGTGAAATGAACAAGCTGATGTGAATTCAGGATTATAGTACGTAGTATCGCAGGCTATGGGGTCCATCACAAGGGACTTCTATCCAAATCAATCTCATACCAAAATTCGGATAGTCAGACTCAATGTAGTAAACTCCTGATCTCAGGTTAGTTGCGAGCCCTAACTGAAATCCTGGTCATTGCGAAGGTACACGAAACAAATAGTTGCGTACCACCAGCCCGAGTGAATAGTGAATGAATGAATGAGTATGAAACTCTTGCTCAATAAGTTCACATATCAGCACCGTACATTTTCGGGATCATTATCGGAGTCTAGTACACTCCAAGCTGGCTACCGGCCCAGTCGGCCGCGTAGCCCAGCAAGTGGAAAAGACCTCACTACCCGCCTTCCAGTAGTATACCAATGCCTACTTGGCTTGTCAATAGCGGATCCATTTGGGAGCTGGTCAAACTCAGCCTAGCTTATAACCCCCTCACTCAAGCAGATAAGGCCACACCCGCTCCCAACCGACCACGACACAGTGGGAGATGTGGCCTACTGGTATTCGGTACTCAAGTGCTCATGTATCCACTTGGTCTAGACGTTGGGGCATCTCCTGGCCTCGGAGGTTTATGGACTTTCACCCACGAACATCCAAAGTGCCCAGATGCTTGAACCAAATATTTTCGGTGTCCCATCTGGTAATCCACGATATGACTGTGGAGGTCACAACCCTGATGTCGCTAAGGTGTACAGTAATCACAATCACACAATGCAAGATGCATGAGTCATGTAATCCAATCTTGCATCAATCATGCGCATACTGTGCGCTCATGTGGGATAACTCCACCTATCAGGGAGTCTCATAAACCATCTGTACTATGGCATATGAAAGGGTCAATCACATCTCACAATAGACATGCAGATGATGCGTATGGGTATGTATCATGATGTTATGCCGTCACATACTCACAATCGATATCAACAACCGGCATCAACAATCGGCCTCGACAATGTGGACATTTAACCAACATTACCCCCAAAGAATGACCCACATAGAGTCAAACATATATTGGGCCCATGGCCTCACACAAAGGCCTAATATACAACACAATGGGCCTTACTCAAGGGCCACATATGCACAACAGGGGGGCCCTACTCATGGGCCTCAAATACATGACATGTGAGCCCTACACATAGGTCTCGAATACATCAAATGGGCCATGCATCATGGGCCTAATACATATCACAATGGGCCTTGCCCATAGGCGACGAATACATCACAATGTGCCTTAAACACGAGTTGCATACACATCACACAGGTCGAATACACATCACAATGGGCCTCAACTATGGGTCGCATATACATTATATAGGTCTCGATAATTGGCCTTGGCAATCGAAATCGACCTCTATAATCGAAATTGGCCCCAACAATCGGAATCAACACTCGAAATCGGCCTCGATACTCGGCCTCGACAATCGGGATCGGCCTATACAATCGGAATCGGCCTCGATACTTAGCCTCGACAATCGGAATTGGCCTATGCGATCAGCCTCGACAAATCGAAATCGGCTTAGACAATCGGCCTCGACAAATCGGAATCGGTCTCAATACGCAACCTTGACAATCGAAATCGGCCTCAATACTCGGCCTCGACAATTGGAATCGGCCTATACAATTGGCTTCGACAAATCGGAATCGGTCCATACAATCGGCCTTGATAAATCAGAATCGGCCTATACAATCGGCCTCGACAAATCGGAATCAGCTTCGATACGCGGCCTTGACAATCGGAATCGACCTATACAATCGGCCTCGACAATCGGAATCGGCCTATACAATCAGCCTCGACAATCAGAATTGGCCTATACCAGCCTCGACAAATCAGAATCGGCCTATACAATTGGCCTCAATAAATCAGAATCGGCCTAAACAATCAGCCTCAACAAATTAGAATCGGCCTCGATACGTGGCCTTGACAATAATAATCAGCATCGATACTCGGCCTCAACAATCAGAATCGGCCTTATACAATCAGCCTCGACAAATCAGAATCGGCTCATACAATCGGCTTCGACAAATCAGAATCGACCTATACAATCGGCTTCGATGAATCGGAATCGGCCTATACAATCGGCCTCGACAAATCAGAATCGGTGTGAATGGCCTAACAAGGCCTAAGGGAAGGTCACAATGTGGACATTCAACCATCATTGCCCATCAGTGTGGACATTTAACCAACATTGTTCCCAAGGAGTGGCCCACATAAGGCCGAAGATATAGTGGGCCCCTGGCCTTATATAAAGGCCTAATATACATCACCATGGGCTTCACTCAAGGGCCTAATACACATCATATTGGGCCTCATGCCTGGACCTCAAATACATCACAATGGGCCACATCCCATGGGCTTCAAATACATAATAGGTGAGCCCTACACATGAGCCTTATACACATCAAGTGGGCTACATCAATGGGCCGCACTAATGGGCCTCATACGCATTGAGTAGGCTACATTAATGGGCCGCACTAATGGGCCTCATATTCGGAGTAGGTGGGCCTGTACCTTCGAAATGGGCCTACCAAATGATCGGCATGGATGCACAACACATATAACAGTGGGCCGCATGTCCAGCAGACTGGACGACACACATACATGAAGATGGACCCACACCCAAAATAGATGAACGACGTAGATCAAAATATACATCATGGTGGTCCGCAGCACCGTCTCATGGTGTCCAACACCGCCTAAACTGTCCAGCACCGTCCAACATATCTGGACGGTGTGGATGAAACAAATACATCATGGTGGGATCCACACGCATGGCCCACCAGTCCAGCGAATGAATGAACGGTGTGAACACAACACATCGTCAAGGTAGGGCCCACCATAACGTTTATTTTCCATCCAATCCGTCCATACAGTCACAAGGACCTGGTTAAGAGGAGAAACAAATATCATGCTGATCCAAAACTTTTGTACTCCCAAGAGGGTTTCAATGGTAGGCATTCATTCCCCACTGTTTCTGCGGTGTGGTCCACCTGATGCTAGATCTGTCTTAATTTTCAGTCTCAAGCCTTGAGACAAACACGCCAGTTAGATGGATGGTTAGGGTGCAACATATGCATCAGATTTTGGGGCCCACCGTCCAACCATCTGGACGGTGTGGCTAAGATCCAAACATCACGGTGGCACCACAAAAATGGATGGACGGTAGGGATACAACATGTGCATCATGGTGGGGCCGTGCTTGGCACGCCAGATAGGTTGAGGGTTGGGATACTACACGTGCAGAACGGGTCCCCACCTGGGATGGACGGTGTGGATAAGACCCATATGTCACGTGTGGTGGGTCCCACATAAATTGCTGACGTCAGGTGTAAGGTACACCAACCAATCCGTTCAGCCAGATGGGTCCCACGTACGTTGCCCATCGGCTATACATATGCCATCCAAACCGTTCGTCAGGTGGGTCCCACGCACGTAGCTCACATGCATTATACTGTATAATATAATATCATATATTATATAATCAAATATAATATAATATTATATATATATATATATATATATATATATATATATATATGAAAGGAGGGAGTGGTTGCCCACCGTCCAGATTCATCTGGACGGTGCAGATCACCTCTGATAAAGGTGGGTCCCACAGCTGTTGATGCAGCAGATGAAATACATATATCATGGTGGGCCTAGCATATAATATTATGTATATTTCATATATTATTATATTAATATTTATTAATATTAAGCCAGCAAGTGTCCAGCGTGCTGGATGCAAACCATGTGAGATCCCACCGTCCTTGATGGACGGTGTGGTCAGGATACATACATCTGATAAGGTGGGGCCCACAAATCAACTGCCACCAGCCGATCCGTTGCTCAAGTGGGTCACATGCAGAGCCAAATGGCTGATAGTACACACAGTACACGGTTAGCCACCTCCACCAGGGGTCAAAACCAAGACCTCAGTGTTGATACGAGGTGTCTTTCACCCAGCCTACCACTTGAGCTATGGACCAGGGTAGTCCAATGGGTGGGATTTCCACTACCCCAACGGTGGATGGTGTGGATCATCACATGCAATATGGTGGGCCACACCGTATGATGGAGGAGTAGATATAACACATATATTGGTGGGGCCCACACCATCATAAGGGAGAGAGAGAAAAAAAAACGTAAAAGGGAGGGACCTCGCCACTATTGGGCCCTCCCAATACAATGCATACATCAAGTGGGTCCCACAACAAGTAGGCCCTATAAAAATTGAAATCAACGGTGGATCACCCATCGATTCCGCTTCTTCTAAACTCTATGGATTCCTTATCTCCTTGTCTTCAACTTTAGTGGAGGAAGATGAGGATTGGATGGCTAAGATGGAAGATTAGGTGGTAGGGAGTGGGCTACACAAAGCTTCTCTCATGGAGCTCTCTTACTTAGACGTTGGATGCTCCCTTGGTGCTTGGGATGGAGTGAGAAAATGAGAGAGAGGATGGGTTGTTGTAAGGGAGATGGGATAGAGGGTATGGTTTCTTTTGACTTTTGGTAAGAAGGGGATGATTAGGTATGGGTGTTGTTGACTTGGTGAAGAGAGAGGTATGGGTGAGTGATGGCTTTTGATGGGATGCACTTGACTTATGATTGATGTGATTGATAGGACATGTTGTAAGATTCTCTTGGGTTTTGCAACACGCGGTATTTTTCCTCGAACTGAACGCGGGCCCATATCTCTGGCTTGGGTATCGCCTTCATGCGCGAGACGTGGCGATGGCGCGGTCACAAGGGTATAAGTTTCAAGTCGAGCGAGCTCTGATATATAGGACACGACTCAGGATCACGCGCAAATGCTGATAATAGATCGTGGGTCACCGAAATTCGACCGGGAGGACCGAGGAAACCTACGGAACAGTACAGGCTAGGATACGGGTCTTACATGTACCATGAATTATATTGGTAAATGAACAATCAAACACACCTAAGTTAACCATACTACCCAAAATAGTATTAATTGGGCACCTACAGGTGAATCTTTATGGGCCACAAAGTTTTGGATCAAGTTGATATTTAAGTTTTCCCTTCATTCATTTTCATGTGACCTTACGAACAGGTTGGATGACAAATAAACATCATTATGGGCTCTAGAAAGATTTCAATTGTGAAAATCATTATCCCCATTGTTTCCTATGGAATGGCCCACTTAAGTTTTAAATATACTTCAAATCTGGGATCAGGCTCTAAAATGAGATGGAAAAATGGATGGATGGCATGGTTAAGACACTTACATCCATGGTGGGCCCTACAAAGTTTACTCAGTACAAAATCTGATTGGGAGGGAGATACCGTTAGCTAGGATGTGGATTGCTTATTGAGTAACTCAGTTTACTAAGTAAATTTTGTGAGATGCTTAGGATGGTTGTGTCTCATCCATGCTGTCCATATGTTTTTGGGACACATTTAGAGCCTGAGCCCAAAATTGAAGCATATCCAAAGGTCAAGTTGACCACACCAAGGAAGTAGTGGGAATATGATGCCATCGTTGAAACTTTCGTAGGGGTCATTTTTCTTTCTCATCCAATCTATTCATAAGGCCATACAGACATGATTAAGGGAAAACACAACTATCAGCTTGATCCGAAACTTATAGTCTAAAGAAGTTTAAAAAACAGTAGCATTCAATGGTAGGGGTGTACACCGAGTCGAGTTGGCTTCAGCTCGACTCAGCTCGGCTACTAGCTGACCCCAACTCACACTCATCTCGGCTCGGGCCTCAAGCCTGATTGGCCAGGTCGGCTCGGTTCGATCAGCAGCTGCGTGTCTGGTTCGAGCTGAGTTCAAGCCAAATTCGAGCCTCTATGACATTTATTGTTTATTTTTTTACACATGCACACACACCCCACACACTCATGCTAGTGGAATTTCACCACCTATGGGTATTCGAACCCTTGACCGGGAGTTGAAACTCCTGGGAGTCTACCACCCGAGCAAGAGTAACCGAGTCACCACCTATAAAAATGCCTCTGCATCATTTTTATAAACACACGCAGTGCACTTTCAATTTCTCACTATATGTAAAACAACTGTTGTTTACAAGTATTTCATCAAACACCTTGTAGCTAACATCAAAATCAAGAAAAAATGGTATTTATTTCATATACATGCATTCCTTGCCACTAGCTGACGTTGAGTCATTTCATCAAACATTTGGTGAGCAACATCAATAGCAGAGTAACAGAGTCATCGAACTAGTTTGATCTGTGTTCGATTCGAGTTGGGGTTCGATCCGAGTGGAGTCGAGCTCAGGCAAGCTCGAATTCGGTTCAAAATTTTTTCGAGCTCAAAAAATCAGCTCAACTTGGATCGAACTCATCTTCGAACCGAGTCGAATCGAGTTTTTTCAAGTTGAGTCGAGCGAGCTAATTAACTGAGTTAACTCGGTTCCTGTACACTCAATGGTGTTGTTACTTGAGCTTTGGATATACTTCAATTCTGGGATCATGCATTAAAATGAGATAATAAAAACAGTGGACAGGATAAAACACACACATCACGTAGGCGCCACATACATCACGTGAGTACGCAATCCGCTGTTGGGAGACTAGAGTGGACGGAGATGCTTTCATGTGCATAGAGTTCTCGTGGGGCGGCTTCAGTGGACCCTTGACTGTCTGGCCCACAGTGATGTATGTATCTTACATCCACGCCGCCCATCCGTTTTGACGGCTCATAACAAGAAACAGTGTTTATTGAATACCCACCATTAAAAACTTCATGGGACCCACCCTATTGTTTATTTGATAAGTTTACAAAGACCTGCATCAAGGAACCACACAAGCATCAGCTTGATCCCAAACTTTTGTGGCCCGGGACAAGTTTTCAATGGTCAATCACTACTGTTTCCTGTAGTTTACGATCGTCCATCTGAGATTTGTATCTCGTCCTAAAATGATCTGTTAAAATGAATGGACGGTGTGGATGTAAAGAAAATACATCACAATGTGCCCCACAGTCAGCGATCCACTGAAGCCGTGCCTGAATTCGTGAAACCCTTGATCGAGGAGGAGATAATTTCACTTATATAAGCATCCATAAGCGAATAATAATATAGATATTCTGCGTTAAAATAATGTTTTAATGAATGCCATTAGTTTTAGTTTTAATTACGGTGATGCCCCTGCCTTTGGAATTTGGAACTGTTTTCTTGAAATGACACAAATGCCCTCTTTTCCTTTTCAGATATACTTTCGTAAACTGGCAGAGTATGTTGTTCGAAACGGGTACTTAGAAATTCCAGTTTTGGTTTAGAATTAATTAAAACTAAACCGTCTAAATTATGTTAATTATTTAGATGTATAATGTGCCAAAAAGAAAGCTTATTTGATTATCTAAATGCCCGATTGGTGGACATTAATTGAACGGCTAAAATGAAAATATCCAGTTGTCCTATTTCCACTAGTCAGAAGTTGGGATTTTTCAACAAAAAATGAGGCAGTGGGTTCCGCCATCTTGTCGGTATTATTTGAGCGACAACGTGTACAATTTCTCGGTGTCAACCGTTACATTTTCGGTATAAGTACACTCGTATCTCACGCGTGCGAGATCCTGACCAATTGGCTGAGATCCCATTGCGTTGACTCAGCTTGCCAAAAATCAGGGTGAAATACACTTTGGGTAGGCCACAAGGATGCAAAACAAAAGAACGATTAGGATAATTTTTTGCTTGATATTTGTTCATGACTTTAGGTGTACCAAAGCTTAATATAGCTCAATCCAAAACTTTGACCCCCAGTGCTGAGATAGGCCGAGATCTTAGTAATTCAGTCGTCTATACAAATACATGTAATATACACAAGGTGATTTGTAAAGTAGACGGTCATCTTTCCAGCAAGTTTTTTATTTTTTTATTTTTTGCTTTTCAATTGAAAGCATCTTCTTTCCTACCATGATGCAGCAATTATCAATCAATTAAGACAATACGAGAATAATTAGAAAATGAAAAAAAAAAAATCATATTAATCAAGAATAAATACTTACTAATAATAAAGAAAAGACAAAATCCTCAACTATCTAGAGACCGTGGGGTGGGGTAGATGAATAGGTCCTAAACTAAGCTCTTGGAGAGGTAACTTGGGCGTAGATAAAGAGAATTACACTAAAAAGAAGCTAAGTTGGTCTAGAATAATAAAGTAGACGAACTGGATTACATTACTCCTAAACTAAAGTCGATCCAGTATCTCTCTCTAAGATCTTAGCTGAGATATACTGGTGGTCCAATCGTGTTTCTAGGTGATGTTTTATTTAAACCAACATGATTTAAATGATTTTTAAACTCGCAAGTATACGAATCAAATGTAGATATGGTACGTATTACGAGATCGTTCCCACGGGACTAATCGTCACAATTCAAATCTATGACTCTCCTTAACTAATCCAACAAATAATGGAATGAACTACTAAGACAATTCTAGAAAAAAATAATTAAGAACAGGGAAGAAAATTCAATCGAGAGAGAGCACTAGGACTTTCCAATCCACCCCTAATTATCCTAACCCTTGTTTTATCTTCACCTTGATCTAAATTGATACCACTTATATAAAGAAAGCACATCTACTGTCCAATGGTCCTCAATTCCTTTAAGAATGCCATCCCCATGTCCTCTCGGCACATCGTATAGTTCATTAAAGCTCTCCTCTATGCCGATCGGCACCTATAATAAGCATGATCCATATATATACTTTAGTCAAGTTCATAGATGGAGAAGTATAAATTTAAACCATCAAGCCCACTTAGAGAAAGGAACAAATTAATGAATATTCAAAGTAAATTCAACCAATACAAGAGCTAATCAAATTAGGGGCTTCATCTCAAATTAGTGAGAGATTAGTGACCCATAAAATCCATAAAAAGATTAAACAAAATTCATAAAAACAAAATACCAAACCAATCGATCTCTCTTCTTTCTTCTCTTTCTTCTTTTTCTTCTCTCCCTTGCTCTAGATCCGAATTCCCTGTTCTCGGCGTCCATAATTCCTCTTTTATAGTGCTGGAGAGCTGGGGTTGGTGGCAGAGTCGTAGAAGGACATGGAGTGCAAATTTTCGCAGCCGTGAACGGTGGGCCCCATAGAGGTATTTTCTGGAAAATCCAATTCAGGACAAAATTTCACCAAGAATGAGTGGTTTTGAATGGGTCTCAACAAAAATCGGTAAATGTCGATGGCTCGCACACGTGTGCACGCATGGGTGTAAAATATTAATATGGTTTTGAAGCTCTCGAGCCACTCTACAAGATGGACGGATTAGATCGACCAGACAGACCACGTACGGGGCCCAAAAACTCCCGTAAAACTGGCAGCGGTCGGATGTCGTTACGTGGACGCGGAGCTCTTCCGCTGTGACAATGGTGGGGCCCATTCCTTTGATTAAATGGAAAATCCACTCCGTCCATTGCATGGAGGAGGAAATTCCGGTTGGGAATATGCAACTTTCGCCTTCTGTCGATGAGGTCCACCTGACTTTCTACGCCACCGTCCGTCCGACGTTTGAACGGCTGAGATCTGATCTATGCTTTCGTTTGAATTTTTGCCACCTAGGCAATGGTAATGTAGGCCATTATGATCTAATGGACCATCTGGGTTAATCGATCGGATGATAGGTGGGGCCCACAATCGAATCCCGCGGTTCCTATTTGTTGGAAAAAGCGATGGATTTGGCGGTGCGGTGCGCGCCGGGTGCGCATATGCCTTACACTGTACACAGGACCCACTTGTAATGTTTTTGAGAAATCTGCTCCATCCTTTTTCTCATATTATTTCCACCGTCGGATATCCGGCGGGACTTAATGAATTAAGGGGCTAATCCGGCCATTCCACTTCCAGAGATCCTCAATGGTCAAATTTAATATGTACGGTTAATTTATGGTCCCCATCACATGTATGAAGTTTCGAAAGCGATTGGATGGCGGGAATCATGTGATGTTGATTACCCTTTTCGGGCCCCCTTTGGCTTGCTTTCCTCGGATCCTAGGCGCTTCACTCAGTCCATCCCGGTGCCCCATGTTTTTAACATCATCTTTCAATACACACTCGATTTCATCCCTGGGCTAAAATCCATTAAACATTATCATGTATGTAAAATCAGGTAATTACTGAGTCTGATATGCAATATTCGACCCTGATCACTAGGCATGGCACAGGTCCTCACGATGTTCCTTCCTCTGTCGGCTCTCATGCCCCGACTGGAAATCATGATCCATCTAATGCGACAACTGCCATGGCCCAGATGCAAAACCACTGGCCTGCTCGAGCTCCTCTCTCCTACGCTGGCATGGAGGTCGTGAGATGGATCAGGCCAAGGGATGGATGGGTGAAGATAAATGTCGATGGCTCGGCCCTTGGTAACCCGGGACTATCTGGAGGTAGGGGTGTTTGTCGCGGTGAGAGAGGTAATTTCATTTTTGCATTTGTAGCTGGATATGGCAATGGCTCTAACGTCCATGCAGAACTCAGGGCCTTCCACGATGGATTGCTCTTATGTCTGGCTAGAGGCTTGAGGAAGATAATTATGGAATATGACTCCCGGCTTATCATTAATTTCATGTCCAGGAAGGCTTCTCCGGGATGGAAGTGGAAAGCCTAGCTCTCGGGATTTCACATTTATTGTGAAGGTAACGCACCCGCCGACTCGTTGGCTCGCCTTGGTAGTGGGAATCGGTCTTCTCTCTCTTGAGGATCTAATAGCCTTCCTACTCGGACAGGGGGTAGTATCTTCATGGACAAGGGCCTGGGATCAATTAGAACAAAATAACTACGGATCGGTGGATCGATTTTTTATTTTTTTTGGTAGGCTGTTCTCTACCCCGGTGTTGGTCTCTTCTGTTCTATACCTCCTGTCTTTCCTTCTTTTGTAGTCACATGATAGGTGCTGCCTCTTTCTTTTTGTTGGGGCACACCCGAAGGTATGTATATTTGTAGTGATCAATCGAATCGTGGCAAGAGCCCACTTTCGTTAAAAAAAAAATAAAAATAATAAAAATAATAAAAATCCAGTTGCCAGTATAGCAACGTAGATGGATTGGATTACATTAAGAGATAGGCTATGTTAAGCAAAGAACTAAAATAGGATAAACAACGTTTCACTATAAAGTTGTGTTAGGTTGGGTTGGTAAGGGCTTGGAGCTTTTGATCCTCTTCATATTTATAAAAATTTTAGGCAATAGCTAAATAGAGATTTTCGTAGTTACTCCTTATGTTTGCTAATGTGGAAATAACTGCCCAGGCCCATAAACGGTCATGACCTATTCTGCAATGTCATGTGTTAATTATTTCTTGTGCACCTCGTGTCTCTAACATATATGAATCTTCTTATAGATTGGATGTGGCCTTGGAGGCTTCTCAATTCTTTCAGAATGCACGGTAGAGGGATCTTTATGATAGCTCCAAAATACGAATCTTGGTGTGGCATGAAGAAATTTTCGACTAATAAAAAGAGAAGAATGATGTGCCATGAAGAAAAATGAGGAGAGAGAGAGAGAGAGAGAGAGAGAGAGAGAGAGAGAGAGAGAGTGTGTGAGAGTGTGTGTGTGTGTGTGTGTGTGTGCGCGCGCACGCGCGCACTTGGGTATGCCTTCCCTTCACTCCCTTTCAAGTCCACATGGATGAACTTAGATACGGGGAGACACTGACGAAGCTACGGGCCCCATATAGTTTCCTTTTGGATTATTTAAATTGTCCATAATTCTCAATCCGTAAGTTTTCCAATAAGCCCCCTCTATATATGTGATTTTCAAATTATGTTCATGATCCAGTTTCAGTGCCTTGGAATGCATTCATTAGAGCTATATCGTGCATCAAAATCTTAGTATATTCGGGCATTCGAATTCAAAAGAAAAGATGATATCAATCATTTAACATTGGATTTCAAAATTAGTCATATCTTATATGCCATACAATAATGTTACAAACATAGAATCATAAAAGCATTATTAATCTTAGACATAACCTGAATCAATATACACTCCACACATCACATAAAAATAATCTAACTATTATGAATGAAAAAAAAAAAAAGAGTCTAAATATGCCCATATGCTTCAAACAATCAATCCTTTTATTTACACCTTTGGCTACATGGTGAAATTAAAATAGTTGGTTCTCCCAATTTTGAAATCCATTTGCACTAAAAAAAAAATTCCACTCTATCCTCATTCGGAGTATTATAATCTGACTGGGTTATGTACTAAACAAAATCCAATCACATAGCTCAAAATTCAAATCCAATGATTATCACTGAATGGGACTACTTTGATATCATGTAACATCCTGAGTTTTCGCGGCCTGAGTACATAATCATACCTGAGAATTTCGGATGTTAATAATATAAAAATTAGATGCTTCAAAATTGCACCTTTTTTTTTTTTCATTTAGATCACATATCCAAATATATTAATGAAGGTACTCATCCATGATAATAACATCAACTATATTTAGTATTCCATTCGAGTAAAAAAGAGTTAACCTAATTTTCTAATACACTCTCAATGAGAGCTTATTACATTGTCTTAAAGCAAGCAGCGAAAAATAAATAAAACTAAACATAAAGTTATCTCCTCATTTATTCAGAATAATCTTCCATAGGGAGATTGTTATCCATATCTTCAATCTGTACATCACTTGCATCATCTGTATGATTGAAGATAGTCAATGTCCTACTTATAGTGATAGTTATCCTTTAAAATTAACAATAATTTAAGAAATTCATAAGAAATGAGTGGCTTACCTGATGTCATTGCTGTAGATAAGGATGCCGAGGTCTTCCTTTCCTGACACCCTTTAGAGAAGATGTAATGGGGCTCAAGCTTCTGTTAATGGTGTTCGATTAGAGACCCACCCCTATTAATATATGTTAGAGGGGTGAGGAGTTTGAAACCCATCAGAACTCCTCTCCCCAAGGCTCCACACGAATTGGTAATTTCAGTTCCTCTAAAGCACTATGTGCGTATCACAGTTGTAGCACTCCACCTCTTACATGAATTTTTAGATGTATCACAACTTAGTGGGGCTCGCTGGTGCACCCGATCAAATTATCTAACCCTTAGGATAATCCAGATTGATGATCAATAAGGCCCGCCTTATAAAGTTCTTACATGGGCATATCTACATGATCAGTTTTACTTTTTTGTTTAATTTATTCTTTGTTTTAACCAAATCTTGTTGTTCCACGTCGCACATCATTGCAAAGGTGCAACGACTATTTATACACGTTGATTGTCACCTTAGTGCCATTTGTCAACCACATGTGCTTTCATAATATATATATATATATATATATATATATATATATATATATATATATATATATATATATATATATATATAAACCTAATTACACAAGCAAAGAAAAACAAAAACCCTAGCTGTAATCTTTCTTTATTCCCTTCGCATGTAGGAGACTTTTACTAGTCCTTCATTAGCTTCTTTAAGTTTTAATTTTTCAATTATTATATAATTATCACATATTGAGCATCAACTGATGTAGTGGTGGAGTCGGCCATTTTAGTCGATCAACGGTTGTATAGGCGCTCGCAACAAGGCATTTGGGCCATTGATCTAGTTAAAAATATATGCATAAATAGTGTGACATGGTTACATACTTATGTTGACTATGTTATTCATGGTTTTCCTTCTCTTTAATTATTTTATCAATTTGATTACTCATTGTTCTAGACAAACAATATTATTTATGATCATTTTTGTGCACCGGACCACCAAGTTAGATCATAATCATTCCAACCATGTTTTATATGTAAAATGAACTCCATCCGTAACGTGCATCAGATCCAGCCTGTCCATCGGGGTGTGACCACATTTTCACAATGAATCATTAACATTAGTCCAATCCACGATTCAGGTTGGCCACATCAGGAGCAGTGTAAAATCACACATAAAACCTTCAAATTTTCAAGACTTCCCTTCATTTTCTGGTTGGGCACGTTAGCTGAATAGATTGGATGACACATATAGGCCACGACCACGGTGCGCCACACAAAATTTGCATAACTCTAATGATCTGTGTCCCCATCTCAACCGTTCCCAGTGGTGTATCTAACCTAAGCCTTGAACCGGCCTGATTTCTGGGCCTCGTTCCAAACAAGGTGGAGCACCTGATATGACGGATGGATCCCATCCACTTTTAGTCGTCCATCCAACTGTCCTTCCATTTGTGTAAACGGAGACCACGGTTGGGAAATCGAGGCCATTGGTCTGCTGGAGTTAACAGATGGACTCTTAAGATTAGAAATCAGAGCTGCCACCTTTGGACATTTCATCAGGCTAGACAACCAAGGGTTAGAATAACACGTCAATGAGATTTGGAGGTGATCGTATCATGGGCCACGGTAAAGCAATGGGCTACAGCTCCACCTATAGAAAAAATGCATAAAATAAAAGAAACTGTGGCAGGCACACAAGCAGATAATGCAATCACATATATCACAGTCATCCCACGTAATCAGATGATCCACAGAGATTCCATTATTCTAGTTCCATCAGCCTCTGTCTATGAAAAGTAGCAACAAGATCCAAGGGCTATTAAGCTGCCACGCAACGAGCTCATTTCGCAGGGGCACAGATGGCCCAAACGTACCCGAAGGGGTCCTTCACCATCCCTGCACGCGCACCGCAGCATATCCTCTCGTCCTCTGCCGTCTCTGCCTCGACCACCGCGCCAGCACCGACGGCCCTGCTCACAACGCCGTCAAGGTCGTCTGTCTCCAGGCAGAAGACGACGCCCGTTCCGTCGGTCGGCCTAACACAGTGACTTCAACGGTCAAAATCAGTAGAGTAGCTTTAAAATTCAAGAAAAGCAAGAAAAGGAAGCTAAAGAGAGTGGGAAAGAGAATACTTTTCATCGGTGATGTCGCAGACTATGAAAACGGAGGGACCGAGCTTGAGTTCAGCGCAGAGGATGTCTCGGTCAGCGTTCCTTTTAGGGCGTACGCACTGGCTCAGCTCTTCAGCTCCGAAGGCCGCCTTGTAGAATTGAACGGCATCGGCGACCTTGAGAGCTGGGACCCAGAGCTGGGGCTTGAGGGAGGAAATCACGGCCTTTGAGTTCCCTGCCATCGCTGCCACCAAAGAAAGAGAGAAATGACGGAAGAGAGAGGAAACGCTAACCGCGGGAGGGAGAAAGCAGATGAGAGAGACACTAGCAAAGAGAGCAGCAGGCGAAGGGATATTTATAAAGAAGCGTGAAGTTGTGAAACCGTTACCCAACGGGACTAAAGAATTTTCTGCAGGAAAACAATGGATTGACCCTGGGTTTAATTTAAATTGCGGTGGTGCCCTTTTCTCCGGACTCAACAATATTTTCTTTAAATAACACAAATACCCTTATCAGTCTCTTCCCTTTCAGTAACTGGCTGAGTATGTTTGTTGAAACAGGTGTAAGAACTCCATATGGTGGGCCTTACTGTGTCTGAATTGTCCTATCAATTGGACTATGGGATTGATTAAACCAATGGGCCCTACTTCAGGTGATACGCTGTACAGCCGTGCATATTAGGGCTGGAATGCTATAGCCTTACGCAGGGCTATTTGAGTTGAGCTATGACACAACATGCAATGTGGAGCAGGGGAGAGAGAGTTATAATGGGATTCAAACTCTCATCTCCCAGATTCTATAAGAGAAGAGCTGGGTCCCCAATCCAACACAACGACAGAACTTAAGTCCCATCTATTATTCTGTGTATTGGTGTGAAGGAGAGGAAGACTACAACACTGGTATTCTGGTATTTCTATCTGGCATCCATGGCATCACAACTAGATAAGCTATCCGAACCCTTAATCACCATGTCCTATGCACAGCTAGATCCGTGGGCCTATTCCGCATGTATGATAAATCCCACAATTGGTATCAGAGCCACTGTGCAGAGGCATGGATGATCAGATTCAGATTCATTCATTAAATATTTGAATTCATAATCAGATTTTCGAATTCCCAAAACAGGTAAATTGGAATTTCAAATTTTGAATTTAAATTAGGGATTTCAGATTTGAATTCCCAAATTAAGAAAATTAGGGATTGGACAAATTAAGAAAATTAGGGATTTCAATTTCGAATCCCCAAATCAGAAGATTTGGGTCTTCAATTTCCAATCCCTAAAATCAAATTTTTATATTAGGGATTTGGATTCGAAACCCTAAATCCAGAAGTTTCAGATTAAGAAATTTGGATTTGAAACCCTAAATACAGAAACTCATATTAGGGATTTTGAAAATCCTAAATCTAGTTATTCAGATTGGGGATTTCTGATTTGAATCCTGTATCAGAAATTGGGGATTTCAATTCCATAACCCCAGATCCAATAAATATTGGGGATTTTGATCCCATCGGACCTTATCAATCTAACCTCTCACCGTGATCTGTTGGATCGGTAGCCATTGTTGAACCTCGTTCGTTTAGACGATGGTGATGTGTCCGCCTCCCTTTTCTTCCTCTATCTAGAGAAATCGCCGGCGCCTCGAGCTTTTGCCTTCGACAATGGCAGTCGATGCCCCTGCCGTAACCGCTGTTTTTCGATGTCGATAACAAAGTAGTGAGAAACCCTATCTCTTCCCATTACATGAGGCGGACAGAGAGAAAAGCTGAGATTCGTCTCTCTTTCCTCCTGTTTCGGACGGTGCTTTCAGTCATTCGAGATCGACCTGCTTCTCCTTGCGACTGGAATTAGATCGAAGACCGACCTTATGAGAGGACGGGTCCGCGGACCCGATTTCATAATCCAGATTAAACAGGTCTAATATCTAGACCCGATTCAAGTTTAAATGGGTCCAATCCCTAGACCCGATTCCAGCTTAATTATATTCAATATCTGGACCCGATTTCAGTTTCATTGAATCCGCTCTTTGGATCTTTGAGCTGGTCCTAACAAAATATATAAGCCCATTACTGAATTCTAGGGCTATTAGTCTTCTAAAGACATTTATGGACCTGATCCTTCATGGGCCCAGTCCTCTATATGATTAATAGGCCCGAATTTTCGTAATCATTGATGGGTTGGATCCGTATATAGTTGTCATTGAGAACTTTATGTTTATATTATGAATATTGATTGATAGATCTAAACCGTCCATTATGTATTATTTAGGCATCTCATATGGAATATTCACTAGGTGGGCGATCAAGGGTGTGTATATACTATAATTTGAACATCATATACGTTAGATCTGAACAAAAATTGAACTAAACAGACTGTTCAATATTATCGTCCATCTCATGATAATTCTGACCAGATTATGTGTGCCTTAGGATGATGTATAGATCATATGAATTGAGTTCTAATGAAGCACACATTTAGGCCCATTACCCATCATTAATGATCATACATGGACCATTGGATGATAAGGAGCGAAACACATCTAACAGTTTTTCTCTGATATTCATCTATTTTCCAATGATCAATTTTGACCATCTTGTGGGCCGCATCAGACTAATATGGATATAATCCATTATGAGGCAAGATTATAATTGATATCCTAAGTCTGTATTAGTAGTATTGGATTCGGTTGTGTTAGCCACCATAGTGACCTCAATCGATGAAAATTCTACACGTACAGACTTATAACATTAGGATAAGGAGGATTGTATACAGTTGTGTTCATATTTTCATGCGTACGGTAACAAAAACACAGACGATTACTGTTTGACAGTCTCGTGAATGGGTGAAGTAAATGATGGTGGTAATGTAAAGTTGAAAGACTCATTTCACCCATAGGTATTAAGTGTCTCAGATTTACATCACTGACATCACTTAGCTTCATGTTCAGGAGGATCATTGACATGTTATTATTACCACCCACAAGAGGAATGATGATGATGATGTAACATTTTCTCACCAAGATGTGATGGTTGAGCCCATCTTCATCTTGGATGATTCAGTTGATGCCTCTCTTAACAACTGAATTGATTTAATTTGCCTGATATTCTTTGTTTACAATCACGAAATTGTTTTGCGAAATAATGAATTAATGTGAGTATATGTGTATCTCTTATATTTCAGTCTCAATTTTCACTAATACGCATCAAGTCCCTGCTCTAAATGGGTCTAATTATACTCAATGGAAGAACGTCATTGAAGTTGTACTGGGCTGCCTTCAATTAGATCTTGACCTGATAACACCAGAACTGCCAAAGTCATCTGATAAAGCCACTGAAGCAGATATAATCGATGGGAGGCATGGTTTAGATCAAATGATACATGCCTGAAAGTAATTAAGTATTCAATTTCTGAATCTATGAAGGGCGTCATGCCTAAAACAGATAAGGCCAAAGTTTTCCTGACTGAAATGGAAAAAAGGTTCAAGAAATCTGATAAGTCTGAGGTGGGCATTCTTTTGAATAAATTGACTCGGTAATCCTACGATGGAAAAGACAATATCCGTGAATACATTGTAGAGCAGATCAAAATTGTATCTAAGATCCGTTCTTTAGGACTTGTACTCACTGATGATGAACTAGTTCATTTGATCATGAACAACCTACCTCCCAAATTTGGCACGTTCTTGGTAAACTATAACACTCTAAAGGACATGTGGACATTGGATGAACTTATCACTCAGCGCGTCCAAGAAGAAGACAGGATCAGGCAGATGGTCAAAGTTTAAAATGTTAATATGGTGACCACAAGTCATGGGCAAGGGTACGGGAATAAAGGTAAAGGGAAGAGGAAATAAGGTTCTAATAATGGATTCTCTTGTCCTCCATTTAGAAACCATGAGAATCAATTTGGAAATGGATTAAAACGCAAACACATTAAAGGAAAACCGTACTTCTTCTACAAAAAGACGGGTCATCTAAAGAAAGACTGCGATGGGTTTAAGAATTGGCTCATAAAGAAAGGTAATTATTCTGTTCTTGTCTGTTTTGAATCTAATCTAACCAATGTGTCAGCGAATTCCTGGTGGATAGATTCAGGAACTACTATTCACATATGCACTTCTATGTAGGAATTACTACAGGCCAGGCCACCAACTGATGTAGAGCGCTCAGTATACGTAGGCAATGGTGTCAAGGTTGACGTGGAAGCAATAAGAGTCTATAGGCTTAAGTTGAAGTCTGGTCATTTTTTGAATTTAGTAGATACATTCTGTGTGCCGTCTATAAGGCGCAATTTAGTTTCAATTTCTTGTTTGGATAAGTTAGGATATTCATTCCACTTTGAAAATAAAAGTTTTAGCATTTACTTTAATTCGATTAAAGTTGGAACCAGCTCTATAGTAAACAACTTATACCAGTTACACTTGATTGCCTCTCATGTATATAATATTAATACATTGCATGGAAATAAAGTGGGATCCAAGCAAAGACTAGACTATGAGAATTCCTCCATATTGTGGCACAGGCGGCTATGCCATTTATAGACAGGCTTGTGTAAGAAGGAATTTTGCATTCTCTAGACTTCTCTGACTATAAAGTATGCGTTGATTACATAAAAGGGAAACAGACTAGAACTAGAAAGAAAAGTGTAACCAGGAGTGTAGGTCTATTAGAGGTGATACATACAGATATTTGTGGACCATTCCCTACAGCATCATGAAGTGGATACAAATAATTTATTACCTTTATAGATGACTACTCTCGCTTCAGGTACCTATACCTTATTAATGAGAAATCAGAAGCCCTGGATACTTTTAAAGTCTATAAGGCCGAAGTTGAAAATCAACTCAATAAGAGAATTAAAGTTGTCAGATCTGACCGTAATGGTGAATACTATGATAGATATGACGAACCAGGACGCAATACAGGGCCATTCGCTAGATACCTGCAGGATTGTGGCATTGTCGCTTAGTACACTATGCCTGGTACTTTAGAGCAGAATGGTGTGGTGAGAGACGCAATTGCACCCTTATGGATATGATGCAAAGCATGGTCAACAACTCTACATTGCCAGAATCTTTATGGGGTGATGCGATCAAAACCACAGTTCATATACTAGACAGGGTTCCCAGCAAAGCAGTAAGCAAAAGTCCTTTTGAGTTGTGGAATAGGAGAAAACCAAGTCTCCGATATCTACATGTTTGGGGTTGTCCAACTGAGGTTAAAATTTATAACCCGCATGAAAAGAAGCTTGATCCTAGAACCGTAAGTTGTTTGTTCATTGGATACCCAGAAAGATTAAAAGGCTATCGATTCTACTGTCCTTCCCACTCTATAAGGATTGTTGAGACGGGAAATGCCAGATTCATTGAGGACACTGAAAACAGTGGGAGCACGAATATAAGAAATTTCGTATTTGAGGAACAAAAGACTATGCCTCCAGTCATAGTCAATCTAGATCACGTGGATATTAATAATGCAGTCGATTCTGCATTCACTACAGAACACCACGTAAAACCTCATATATAAACCACTGATGAGGAAAATCAAGATCAGACCTAACAAACCGAACCATTGAGAAGATCTGAAGGAGAGAGATGATTACATCATATACTTACAGGAGCACGACTTTGACATAAGGGTGAAAAAGGATCCTGAATCCTTTACGCAAGTCAAACAAAGTGCTGATCATTCTCGTTGGTTTGATGCCATGAAAGATGAGTTGAAATCCATGAGGGACAATAAAGTATGAGATCTTGTAAAGTTACCAATTGGAATAAGGCTGATTGGTTGTAAATAAATCTTTAAAACTAAAAGGGACTCCAAGGGTAATGTCGAAAGAAAGCCAGACTTGTTGCCGAAGGTTTTAACCAACGTGAGGGCATTAACTTTAAGGAGACTTTCTCACCAGTATCCAAGAAAGACTCATTCAAGATCATAATGGCTCTTGTAACTCATATGGATTTAGAGTTACATCAGATGGATGTAAAGACTGCATTTCTTAATGAGGATCTGAATAAGAATGTGTACATGTTTCAACCCGAAGGTTTTATAGCTACTAGCTCAGAACATTTGGTTTGCAAACCAAAGAAATCCATCTATGGGTTGAAACAGTAATCGCGACAGTGGTACCTTAAGTTTCATGAAGTAATTTTCTCATATGGATTTGTAGAAAATACTGCAGATGAATGCATCTACATTAAAACCAGTGGGAGTAAGTTCATTATGATGATTTTGTATGTTGATGACATTCTGTTGGCTAGCAGTGATACTAGGATGTTGAGGACATCAAGAAATTCTTATCTCAAAGATTTGAAATGAAAGACCTTAGTGAAGATTCTTATGTTATCGGCACTAAGATTCGCCGTGACAGAACACTTAGACTGATCAGCCTGTCACAGAGGGCCTATATTACTAGAGTACTCGAAAGGTATGGCATGTAAAATTGTGCTTCAGGAAAGTCGCTCATTGTGAAGGGCGACAAATTTGGTATATTTCAGTGTCCAAAAATTGATTTAGAAAAGAATCAAATGAAAGAATTTCTGTACGCATCAGTACTAGGGAGCATCATCTATGCTCAAGTCTGTACGTGACTAGACATTACCTTTGTCACTGGAATGTTGGAAAGATACCTATCTAATTTAGGAATGCTAACATTGGATAGCTGTAAAGAAAGTATTACAGTATCTTTAGAAAACGAAAAACTTTAGACTCACATACAGAAGATCTGATCAGTTGGAGTTGATCGGATATTCAGATGCAGACTTTGCAGGCTGCGTTGATACTAAGAAGTTTACTTCAGGATATATCTTCATGATGGTGGGAGGAGCTGTGTCGTGAAAAAGCGTGAAATAATCTACCACAACCTCATCCACTATGGAAACTGAATTTATTGCCTGCCATGAAGCATCTAATCAGACACTATGGTTATAGAGTTTCTTCTCAGGTTTGCGGGTACTGGAGTATATCCTGAAACTATTGAGAATATTTTATGATAATTTGGCTGCTATTTCCTTCTCTAGTAACAACAAGCATTCGTCAAGGTCGAGGCATATTGACATCAAGTATCTTGTTGTAAAGGAAAGGGTTCAGAATCATCAAGTGTCCGTAGAATTCATCGGCACTAAGAAGATGATTCCAGATCCGCTCACTAAAGGGCTCCCTATCACGCCATTTTAGGAGCATGTGACATCCATGGGAGTCATTGATCCCACAGATTTTTCAGTTAGTGGGAGTTGAGCATACTTTGGTTTTCACAGACATTTAGAGATTTCATTTTATAAAGTTTGTTTTTGGATGATTTTGATATAAAGGTTTATTTCTGTTTCTCTATATATACGTAAATTTTGAGTAAGTAAAACTATAGTCATATCTTATTGGAGATTCCCTCCAAGGATATCCCTACTGATTTGGAGAATTATCAAGGGTGCTCTTCCGATAGATGTGAGTGTCCAATCCCGCGGCATCCACCTCGTGTCCCGCTGCTGCTGTTGCATTGCCGATAATTCTCAGGGACTGAGACCTACGGTTGAGATGTCAGCCCACCTGTTCTTACAGAGCCAGCACAGGCGAGAGGTCTGGTCCCATTTCTCCACCATTTTCGATGTTCAAATG
Source organism: Magnolia changhungtana (assembly GCA_030180095.1). Lineage (NCBI taxonomy): Eukaryota > Viridiplantae > Streptophyta > Magnoliopsida > Magnoliales > Magnoliaceae > Magnolia > Magnolia changhungtana. The sequence goes on along the minus strand of JASAUF010000440.1, from coordinate 314,164 downwards.
GCCCCTTTCCTCTCCGTGGAAGGTTGGTTGATCCACTGGTGGAGGTCCCGCTCTGCGAATGGGCCATCGGCACCGTTCAAGAAGATTTTACCTTGTGTTATTCTTTGTTAGCTTTGGAAGAGTAGGAATGCGGCACGCTACGATGGGGTGCTGATGAAGATGGGGGTGCTCATCTCCAGCATTAACGACTGGGTTTGACTCTTCATCAACAGATGGGGCATTCCGCGTTCGTGTCCAGATACGTCTAGCAGGGCTCTAGTAGCCATGGGTATTTTAGTGCCTCCTCAGATAAGAAGTCTGGCCCAGTTGGTGATCTAGAAGAAGCCCCCGCCAGGCTGGTTTAAATTGAACATAGATGGTTCTTCCACGGGTAACCCAGGCGCAGCAGGGGGATGGGGAGTTTGCAGAGGAGGCAAAGGGGAATTCTGCTTTGGTTTCTACGCTGGCTTTGGTGTTGCCTCCAACACGAGAGCGAAGCTGCGTGCCATCCATGATGGTCTTCAGCATTGTCTCCATCTCGGGTATTCCAACATTTTAGTGGAGTCTGACTCTCTGCTGGTGGTAAATTTCATTTCTGGTCACGCTGTTCCGGCTTGGAAAAGGAACTGTTGGATTGATAAAATCAAGAATCTCAACATGTCCAGAAATGTCCTTTTTGTTCATATCCTTAGAGAAGGAAACGGGCCCGCGGATGCTTTGGCCCGTATGGGGAGCGAAAACCAAAGGTCTGCTCTATTCACGGTCCATGCTGATCTCTCGCTGATCCCCAGAGGCCTCCTATTCCTTGATAGGTTGAGTTTAGGTACTGTTAGAAGGGGGTCCTAGCTTTTTTTCCCTATCTTTTCGTGCTCAGCCGCCCCCGTCCTTTTTCTTTGTTTCTTTACGATAGGCTTTCCTTTCCTTCTTGTCAGGGAAAGCTTGAATCTTGGCTGATGCGTCTCACCTTTTGTAAATCTTGCTTTATAAAATGGAAGTCTCCTTAAAAATAAAAAAATAATAATAAAAAAAAGTCTCATTCAAGACATGTAAAAGCTTCAGGACCTCTTAAGGATAGGCACATATCATCATACTAAGTGTGTAATCCTTATACCGCATTTCCTAGTTCCAGATCTATGTCGTTAAGATTGAAGGTACTTGTGATCGCGCTTAGCCTCACTTTGCCCAAATTAAATGTTGTGACGACTACCGCGTTTCAATGCTGATAATCTGATGGACTAAATTGAATAACATTACTCATGAAGTCCAACAATTTCATTGGTTAATCATTGGATGTTTTCTTAAAATTAAATCTTATTTTCGACATTATTCTATATGACAATCAATGACATTGCTCAATGAGGCCCAAGTGGGAGAATGTAAGAACTACATATAGTGGGCCTTACTGATCAACGGTCTGGATTGTCCTATCATTTGGACTATGGGATTGAGTAAACCAGTAGGCCCTACTTTAGGTGATATGCTGTGCAGGTAGGTTGAGCAACAGTGCGTATTAGGGCTGGAATGATATAGCCTTACGCAGGGCTATTTGAGTTAAGCCAGGGCACAACAATGTGGAGCAGGGGAGAGAGTTATGATGGGATTCAAACTCTCATCTCCCAGATTCTATAAGAGAAAAGCTGGGTCCCCAATCCAACATAATGACAGAACCTAAGTCCCATATACTATTTTGTGTCTGGTGTGAAGGAGAGGAAGACTACAGCACTGGTATTATGGTATTTCTATCTGGCATCCATGGCGTCACAGCTAGGTAAGCTATCTGACCCCTTGATCACCATGTCCTATGCACAACTAGATCCGTAGGCCTATTCCGCATGTATGATAAATCCCACAACAGGTACACAGATATTACAATTTTGTATATAATTAAATAAAACTAAACGGTCTAAATTATGTTATTCATCGTTGATGTATACTGTTCCCAAATTAAAGATTATTTGATTATCTAACTGTCCGATTGGTGTACATTAATTGGACGGTTGAAATGAAACTATACGGTCGTCTTATTTCCACAGTATACAACTTTGGATTTTTCAACGTTCTTGAGGCAGTGGGTTTCTCGAGACTGTCGGTATTATATTGAGCCGGCGCATGCAACGGAGACAATTTCTGGTTTTGAAGCGTTATACTAAGCCAAAATATAAATGACTCCCTTACCCTCTCGGTATAATTGCACTCGTGTGGCATGCGTGCGAGATCGAGATCAATCATTGTGCAATCCCATGGCCTTCATTTACCGTGCAAAAAAATCAGACTGATATAAACTTCGGGTAGACCACAAGGATGAAAAAAAAAACCAAAAAAAAAAAAACGATTAGGATACTCAGCTGCGGTACAAGATTCTTCTGATCTTTGAATAGTAGAGATTGCCCGACGATAGTTCAGTCTCACACATGTGCTTGGTGTCCACGCATGAGGCTATTACATGGTTACACGTGGCATGTAAAAATAACATATTCACCTGAACGAGACGTACAGGTTGAAGCACACACCCCCACGCACTCACACAATAATGGAATTTCACCGCCCATGCATGGCTACACGAACCCTTGATACGTGTTGAAACTACTGAGAGTCTACCACCTAAGCAAGAGTAAAAACTTAAAATAATACTTTATTCATCAGTTAACATTGACATTGAAAACAGGGAAACACACGGATATCAGCTTGACATGAAACTTCTGTGGCAGATCACTTGAGCTTTGGATCTGACTCATTCTTTAACATTTTTTCTTTTCTTTCTTGGGTTAGCTTGTTAGTACACACCCATGTGGATACACACACTCCATGTTAGCCACCCCCGCTGGGATAGATACTAAGACCTCAAGTGTCAAAACGAGGTATCTCCACTCAGTCTGTCAATTGAGCTATGGATCTCGTCTTTCTTTGGCTTATGCCCTAAAATGATCTCTCCAAATAAATGGACAGTGTGGATACAACATATACGGTGGAACCCACAAAACTTATTGACGTGACATCAGTAGCAAGTCTCGCTAGTCAACTTATCAGTAACTAATCCGTGTCCCATTAAACAGTGGTGATTGAACGCCCACCATTAAAAGCGTCTTAGGCCACCGTACCATTTATGTGCCATCTGTACAGAGGGAAATATAGATATCACCTAGATCCAAAACTTTAATAGCTTACAAGAAGTTTTTAATGGCTAATTTGCTAACGCCGTGAGACAATACAAGACACAAACGTCAATGGCAAGGTGAGACTTACAGTAACGTTAACGGTTAAAATGAACGATAGTCACACTTTTTTTTTTTTTTTTTTTTTTTTCTAATTCAGTGTGTTTGTGTTTTATCCATGCTATCTGGCATTTTGTCAGCTCATTTTAGGGTGTAAATTAAAAAACGAATATGATGTAAACCTTAAGTGGACCACATCAAAGGAAACAATGGACATTCAACGACCACCATTAGAAACTTCACTTGGCTATAAGAATTTTGGATTAAGCTGATATTTGTGTTTTCTCGCGTGTGTGTGTGTGTGTGTGTGTGTGTGTGTGTGTGTGTGTGTGAGTGGACCTTACAAATGATGCCAAATCAATGAGTAAGAAAATAGAAAATGTTCAATGGTAGAAAGAAGAAGAAAAAAAAGAAAAAGAAAAAGAAGAGGATTGCTTTGATTGAACAAAAGAAAAAAAAAAAAAAAAAAGAAAAAAAGAAAAAAAAAGAAAAAAAAAAAAAGGATGACCATATAGTATAAATTGCTTGGAGATTCACTCACCGAATGTTTGAATTCACTGACTATATTGGAACTTTGGAGGTATAGATTAAAGAATTCAAGAGTTCAACATCCAAGAAAACCAAGTAAATAGGGAAAAAATCAAGATTGCAAAGTGTAGAAATCTGGAACTGTTGAACTTGACAGTTCGATGCCATCGAACACAACTTCGATGCCATCGAAGAAAGCTCCATAGGAAAAAGTAGAAAAATCAAGTTTAGTTGCTGGACATATGGGAGCAATTTTCGATACCATCGAGGATTGTAGACACCCCACCCAGGCTTGCATCTCGAGAAGACTAGAACAATCCGGAAGCCCTTATCATATCCTAAACCAAACCCTAATTTTAGCATAAAATCCTAACCAAACCTTAAACCAAATCCTAACCATAACCTCAGCCTAAACCCTAAACCCAACCTAACCCTAGCTTAAACCCCAAGGGCGTGTTTGGATTCGCATATAGTACTGTATTGCGATGTAATACTATACAATGTGTATACTCTGGACATTGTACTCTATATCCATGTGGTTCATCCTTGATCAGTAGAATGTTTGGTATGGAGTGACCTTGGAAATGTAATCAGCGGATATACCTAATTCAATATTTGTTGAAGGAACGGACTTGCTAGTGTGGAAACTCCATACAATAGGCCACATACAATAGTTGTTATGGACCACGGATTGGCTACTAAAACTTGACACCACCCAATGGATGGTGATCGACGCTCTGGGGGGCACCACACTACGTGAAAAATGGAAAAAAATGATGGATTTAGAGATGGTTCTGGACCGTCTCTAAAATTGCTTGGTTTAAGGACGCTTTAGAGATGGCCGTAAACCGTATCTAAACTTTTAGACGGCTCTTGACCGTCCTTAATATTATCTTAAAAATTTGAACGTCCACAAATCATTTAAGATGGTCAAAAATCATCGTTAACTGTAGAAAAAAGACGACCATCGACCGTCTGGAAAAGAGACGGTCTCTGACCGTCTTATATGCGACCATTTGAGACGGTCAAAGACCGTCCGTATTAGAGACGGTCATTGGCCATCTTTTATTGTTAATCTGAGACTGTCAAGGACCGTCTCAATTAGAGACAGTCATTGGTCGTCTTTTACTGGTACTCAAGGACCGTCTCAATTAGAGAATGTCATTGGCCGTCTTAATTTGAGACTGTCAATGACCGTCTTAATTTGAGACGGTCTTTAGCTATCTTATAGCGGTCATCGGAGACTATCAAATACTGTCTGTAGTAGAGATGGTTCTAAACCATCTCTAATGGTCAGCACATCACAACAAAAAAATTATGAATTTCAAAAATAAAAATAAAAATTGAGAAGCTTAGAAAAATAATTAACAACGTTTAAGAAAATTTTAGATTAAAAAAAAACTATGATTTTATAATAATCTAGATTTTGAAAAAAAAAATTAAGAACTTTGAATAATGTTAATAATTTTTATTTTTTTAAAAAGATTTCGATAAAAAAATAATATTTTGAAAAAGAAAATATAAAAAATTAAACAAAATTGTCAAAAAATTGACAAATTGTAAAAAAAATATATATTTTAGAAAAGAAAATTAGATTTTGTATTTTGACAAGAAAAATTAAAAAGTTATATGACAAGATTTCGATAAAACAAATGATATTTTGAAAAAGAAAATTTTAAAAATTAAACAAAATTATGAAAACTTTGACAAATGGAAAAAAAATATATTTTTTTTTGTATTTTGACAAGATAATTTGAAAAGTTATATATAACAAAAGTGAGATTTAAAAAAATGATATTTTAAAAAAGAAAATTTAAGAAATTAAACAAAATTGTGAAAATTTTGATAAATTGTAAAAAAATATATATATTTTTTAAAAAAGAAAACTAGATTTTGTATTTTGACAAGAAAAATTGAAAAGTCAGATAACAAAAGTGAGATAAAAAAAAATGATATTTTGAAAAAGAAAATTTTAAAAATTTAAAAAAATTTGTGAAAAAATTGACAAATTGTAAATATATATATATATATATATATATATATATATATATATATATATATATTAAAAGAGAAAACTAGATTTTGTATTTTGACAAGAAAAATTGAAAATTACTTAGATAACAAAAGTTAGATTTTGATGATGTGTTGTATATCCTTGCCGCCCATACATTTCTCCAACCCATTTTTAGGTCGGTATAAAAAATTGTGTAGATTTAAATCTTAAGTGGACCACACCACTGGAAAGAATGATAGTATAGTACCTCGCCATTCAAAATTATAAAGAGCCTATCGTAAGGTTTTAGTAATGTTTATTTGCAATCCAACTTGTTAATAATGTAAAGAAGATCTAGATGAAGGTAAACTACAAAGATCAAATTGATCCAAAACTTTTGTGGCCTTCAAAAGGTTTTTAATGGTTATTCATCATATTGTTTTGATTGGTATGGCCCACCTAAGATTATTTAGCTCTTATAATTTGAAATCACATCCTAAAATATGATGGAAAAATATATGGACGGTGTCGATATACATAAAATATATCAAGGTGGGCCCTACACGGTTAGAGTAACACCCATGAAGGAGTTACCTAAAATAGTGAAATGGTACTATAAAGTCACCTCATGGGAACTTCCCATGAGGTTAATCTGTGTGTGCCCCACCATGATGTGTGTAGAACATCAACACCATGCATTTGATGTGTGCCCTTCAAGTCCAAAAATTAGTCATATACGAAACTCAGGTGGGCCATAGCATCTAAAACTGTGTGGCCCACCCAAGTCATGGATTGACTTTATTTTTAAGCTCGTGGCCTACCATGAAATGGTGCATCTGACTGACGGGGCAGATCCAAAGTTCAAGTGGACCGACACCATAAAAAAGAGTGGGATAGTGATACCCACTATTGAAACCTTCTTAGGGTCCGCCGCGATGTTTATTTGAGATCCAACCTGTTTATAAGTTAATACAGATATGGATGCGGTTGAAACTTGGTCTGACCCCTCATCCAAGTGAGACACACATAATGAGTGGGTTGGATATGGGAATCACATTTAGGCAAACCCAATATATGATTATGAATATTTTAAGGAAACTCTTCTCTACTACATTTAGGTGAGTTACTCGTTATCCTTACCAGAGTAAACTCTGTGGGGTCCACTATTATTTATTTGTTTATTTTATCCACTCCATTCATCCATGTTAACAGATAATTTGAGGTCTAAAGAACAAAAATGAAGCATATCCAAAGCTTAAGTGGACCACACCACAGGAAATAGTGTGATTGAACCTCTACCATTTTAAATTTCTTGGACGCCATAGAAGTTTTGGATCAAGCTGATGTTTGTGTTTTCTATTCATTCATATATTTTTAATATTATGAACAACCTTTAACTGTTTTTGGACAATCTGATCAGTCCAGATTGAAGAGTAAATAACTTCAGATGTTTAAATCAAAATTCACTCAAATTATTGATCAATCTTGTTTGCCCAATATCTTTCTCATATGTAGCATGATCGGGGCAAGTAACTAGCCAAATTGAGGGTAATGATCAGTAAAATAAAGTGAATGGACCAGACATGTAAAACGGGTCAAATATTCTAATCAAAATTGTGACCCACCTTATTGACACCCTGAGACTCTAAGAATTAATTTTAGTAAGTTTTGTAGGGCCCATCATGATGTGTGTCGAACATCAACACTATGCATTTAATAGAAGTTTTGGATCAAACTGATGTTTGTGTTTTCCCTTCATTCATATCTTTTTGATATTATGAACATGTTGGAAGACAAACATTACTGTGGGCCCACCATGATGTATGGCCCCGCGACCATTTTTTTCAAAAAAACTTTTGAACCAATTGGATTTCAAATAAACATTACGATGGGCCTTAAGATAGTTTCAATAGTGGGAATCACCCTCCCGTTGTTTTCTATGGTGGGGTCTACTACAGATTTTTATCTGTCTCATTCTTTGGCTCGTGACTTAAAATGATATCTCAAAATGGATGGACGGTGTGGATATAACAAATACATCGAAAGTTTTTATATATTTGAAATATTATATATATATATATATATGGAAAAGGTTCTATCCGTCGAGCTCATGGGAACTCCCCATGAGTTCGATCTGTGTGGGCCCCATCATGACGTGTGTCAAAAATCAACATCGTGCATTTGATGGGTCCCCTTTAAATTATGGGATATCCCAAAAATCAGTCGTATACAGAACTCCGGTGGGCCATACCATCTAAAATCATGTGAAGACATGCCTAAAACATATAAAAGCACTTGGTGGGGCCCCACCTGAAATTTGGATGCGTCTGAAACTTGGTATGACCCCTCATCTAAGTGGCACACACATAATGGATGGGCTAGATTTGTGAACCACATCTCTGTGGGCCAAAAAAATAATTATGAATGTTTTAATGGGGGGTAACCCCTCTCAACTTTTGTGTTCGGTGGTCTATGGGCCCCACCATGATGTATGTGTTTCATCCATGCCATCCATCTATTTTTATAGATCATTTTATGATATTACAAAAAAAAAATGAGTTATATCCCAATCTCAAGTGGACCACATTACAGGAAAAAGTGTTGAATGAATGTCGACCATTAAAAACTTTTTGGGAGCCATAAAAGTATTGGATCAAGTTGATCTTTGTTTTTTTCCTTTCACCTAGGCCTTTATGACCTAATCACAAATTAGATGTCAGATAAATAGTACAGTGGGTCTTAGGAGGATTTAAATGATGGATATCCAATCACTATTGTTTTCCTGTGGTGTGGTCCACCTAAGATTTATATCCCTCTTATATTTAGGACAAAGGCCTAAAATGATCTTTAAAAATGGATGAACAAATTGGATGAAACACATACATCATGGTGGGGTCCACATACCACCGAACACCAGCCACAGGGCTGGTGTCAAGGGGAGTAGCCAATCCGTTCCACCCCCAAAAACCACATCCCGCATGCCCATCTCCCACAACCCCAAAAACTACCACAAAAATCTCTCTTGCACACCCGCCCCTCCCTAAACCCAAACCCTCTCTCTCCCTCTCTCTCAACCTCTCTATCTCTCACTCTCACGCACCCTCTCTCTCTCTCTGTCTCTCTCTCTCTTGGTCCCTCTCTCTCTCTATATGTCTCTCTTTGTCTCTCTCGGTGCTCCTCTCTCTCTCTCTCTCGCGCATCCTCTCTCTCTGTTTCTCTCAGTGGACCGTGATCAGGGCTCCAACTCAAACAAGTCTCTCTCTCTCTCAATCTCTGTTAATCTCAATACCGATTGAAACGGTTTGGGAATTTATGGATTTGGGGATTTGGGGATTTAGAGATTTAAGGATTTGGGGATTTAGGGATTTGGGCATTTGAGGATTTAAGGATTTGGGGATTTAGGCGGGGATTTTCATCTCCACTATTTCATGCGGTCCACCTTGATGTATGTGTTGTATATCCATGCCATCTCTATTTTACCAGCCCATTTTAGGTAATGACCCTGAAAATGAAGCCCATTGCACTACAGGAAACAGTGGAGATTGAATCCCCACCAATGAGAACTTCCTGCGGGCCACAGGAGTTTTGTATGGGAATCAGATTGTGTACTAAGTAATCTCTGTGGGGTCCACCTTGATTTATTTATTTTATTATCCCCGTCCATCCATTTTACAAGATAATTTTATGGCTTAAGCCCAAAAATGAAGCATATTCAAAGCTCAAGTGGACCACACCACAGGTAACAATGTGAAGTGATCCTCTACTGTTGAAAAACTTCCTATGGGCCCTAGATGTTTTGGATCAAGCTGATATGCGTGTTTTCCTTTATTCATGTATTTGTGATAATATGAATGGTTTGGATGATAAGCAAACTTCACTGTGGGTCCTGGAAATGTTTCTAGAGAGTGAATATTGTCATTTTCACTGATTCTTGTGGCGTGGGATTTTAGGGTGGATTGTCCATTTATGTTTTTATAAAAGTGGTATCATATATGATTCAAATTGTTGGAGTCCATAACCAAAACAAAATGATTTAAATGATTAACAAGTTAAAAATCCCATTGTAAATGATTAAAAAAAAAATATATCCCACAGCTACAAACAGGTCCATTATATGAACAGCTTGGATCATTGAAATATGACCTTGGATTCAAATTGTCAATTAAGATTTGGATTTGACTCATCTTTTGGCTCATGCTATGAACTAAGCTAGAAAAATGGATGGACATTGTGGATATAAATTAGATACATCATGATGGAATTGGGATCATTTGGCTCATGCTATAAACTTAGTTAGAAAATTGGATAGACATTGTGGATATAAATTAGATACATCATGATGGAATTGGGGTCTTTCGGCTCATGCTATAAACTTAGTTGGAAAAATGGATGGACAGTGTAGATATAAATTAGATACATCATGATGGAATTGGGTCACTAGCCAAACCGTGTCCACTTTTGGAAGGTTGAGATGATAAGTGAATTAGGTGGTGTTGCCAACACCATACTCAAAGGTAGTGTGTTGATGTCTTGGGCAATTTTGGGCTAAGGTGATGTATCTAACATCCACAACATCCACCTATTTTTTTCAGCTCAAAGAAGCAGATTTGAAGCTCAAGAGTTGAAACCTTATATAGGGTCGTGAGCATCATTATCACCATTGCTTCCTATCCATGAAAGGCTGTGGAGGTTTTTGGTGCATTCTCTGTCCACGAAAGACTTAGAAAATCAGCATTATACTTTTGCCAACATCATTATATAGGGCTATACAAAGTGGCCCACAACATGGCTAACAACAAGTCATTATACTTTTGTGGCTCCAAGGAATATCTGTCTATGAAATTTTGTTCCAAACACCAACCACAGCCGAAAGTTCTTGAAAAGGAAAATTCAAGGAAAGCATACTTCATTGACTACCACTGGCTAAACCTTTATGTGAGAAAGAGAGTTTCATTGAGGCCTATTTTCTCAAATCCCAACTTACATTTCCTTGTAACAAATCCCAAAATCATGGAATTTTATTAGAGTGCACCCAAAAGTATTGCAATATGATTCATAGGGACCTTAGCCATTGGAATGTGTGCCAAAAAAATGCACATGTCTAACTGTAGATGGGGAACACCCAAAAAGAATGTCGATATGTTTTTATAAAAGTGGGCCAGTTGCTTCCAACAATTTGAATCATATATGATCTAGCTCTATAAATGAGTCGTTATGAACATATGCTTCTACATGGTTAATTGCTTTGATTCTACATGGTTAGATTTGGAATTATGTTTATCTAGACATGGTTAGATTTTGAATTATGTTTAGATTTGAATTTACATTATTTTTCATTAGGCTATTGTTGATATGAAGAATGTATTTCTTGTAGCAGAATATTTTTAGGATAAATTATTTATATATCATTTTCTTATCATAAATTATTCATATTACAGTTTATAGTTGTCACTTGTAATTTATAGTTGTCCCCAAAACCTATACTTATAACCTAAACCCAGACCTTAACCTATAACCTATAACCTAAAACCTAAACACAAACCTTAACCTTAACCTATAACCTATACCTTATAACCTAAAACTATTCTCAAATCCCAAAACTTATAACCTAAACCTAACCTTTCCCTAAACCTAGAACCTATACTTAACTAATCATAATGATTAGTTGTTAAAGATCTTTGATTAGTTACTAAGATAACTAACCCAACAACCTACAACAGAAAATTAATAGAATACAACTGAATTCATACTCAAATCAACAAATAGTAGAAAATAGCCTGAAAAGGTGGTGAACTAAATGCTATTAGAATGTTGAAATACTATTTTCATCTGAAGAGGACTCCTTGGCACTTCCCATTTGGGATTTAAGAAGAAATTTTCATGACAGACTCCATCAAATGCCCATAATCATGCCTGCGTATCCTTGTATGAACTCTAGCTACAATGTCTCATTAAGTACTTTGTATAATGACTGAAGAGTTCCAGCGTGGAAATGAAATATGTGAGGTGCGTTTGTGTACCTTTCAAGTGGTTTCAATGTGGACCTATAGTCTGGTTTTTTCATTATTCTCCTTTCCCACTTTTTATTTCTCTCTCTCTCTCTCTCTCTCTCTCTCTCTCTCTCGATGAAAACAACTACTGGTCCTTCTCAACTAAAGAAAAAAATATTATTTAAACCTTTTTCTTTCTACACACTCTTTCTTTTTCCTACTTCTGATATTAGAATAGTACTAGTATTTTTCCTTTTCCCTTTACCTTCTTTTATTTATGTATACCTCTTAATTTCTCTTACAAGCAACAGAGATAAACAAGGCTGATTGGAATACCCTTTTCGAGCCCTACCCTTTCTTTGATGCATACAAGAACTATCTGGAGATTGACATCATTTTCTGATGTAACTGAAGTATTAACAGAACATTGTCTCTTGTTGCAGTACGAAATGTAACAAGAATATACATTGATTGTGTATTTGAATTTTTTTAAATACACCAACCAGAAATGATTTGAGACGACGTTCAATGATACTTTGTTAAATATGAAATTAATGACCTTTAGTAACTTGGTTAATTAAAAAGAATTATGTAGTGGCTTGATCCTAATATAACTTTTGGGTACATAGGCAGCCGTTCGTAATATACTAGAATATCGGTGCAACCACAAATCTTTTTTCTCCTTTGAATTGTAATAGACTGTATCGGTTGCATTTTTTTCTGTCATACAGATTGTGGCTATCAAAGATATAATATCACCTCCTTATAGGGAAACATTTAATGATGTGTACAGGTAAATTCATTTTTTCTTATTCCATATATTATTTTTTAGTTATATTTGTGTTGGTTTCAGAGTACAGGTAGCGACATAAATTGTTGGTTGATTGTGGCTTGTAGACAAAGGGATGAGTAACCAACAATACAAATATGGGAGGCCTTCCCCAGGTATCCAGATGCTTTTAGATATATTTATGTTGTTTTTAAATGTACTAGCTTGAAATTGATGGAGCAGACCCAGATGTGCATCGGCGCTATCCGGATATTGAGTGGGGGTCCCTGAAAGGTGGGAACCGCTGTTATGACCATGATGAAGCTGTTCATTTCCTATGGGCAGCATTGGAAATGGTTGACCATTTGGACAGGCCATGTTTATGTATTTGCTTGAAATTTATGGAGCAGATCCGGATGTGCGTCGAAGCTATCCGGATGAGAAGGGGTCCTTGGAAGGTGGGAACCCCTGTTATGACCATGATGAAGCTGTCTATTTCCTATGGACAACATTGGAGGGGCCTGGTCACTTGGACAGGCCGTGTTTATATATGTATTTGCAGGGACCACACCCTTAACCTAAACCGTACCCTAAACCTATAACCTAAACCTATTCTCAATTACCTAAACTTATAACCTATAACCGAAACCTATTCTCAAATCCCAAAAGCTATACATATAACCTAAACCTTAATCTATAACCTAAACCTATACTTATAACCTTAACCTAAACTTATAACCTTAACCTAAACCTATTCTCAAATCTCAAAACCTAGACTTATAACCTTTACCTAAACATATAACCTTAACCTAAACCTATTCTCAAATCCCAAAACCTATCTTATAACCTAAACCTAAACTTTAACCTAAACCTATAACCTATACTTACAACCTTAACCTAAACTTATAACCTTAACCTAAACCTATTCTCAAATCCTAAAACCAATACTTATGACCTAAACCTAAACCTTAACCTTAACCTATAACCTTAACCATAACCTATTCTCAATTCCCAAAACCAATAGCTTATAAACTAAACCTAAACCTTAACCTAAACCTAAACCTAAACCTAAACCTAAACCTATAACCTATAACCTAAACCTAAACCTAAAACCTAAATGTATTCTCAAATCCCTAAACCTAAACCTACACCTATTCCTAATGTCAACTCCCTAACCTAAACCTAAACCTAAACTTGAAAACCCAAACCTAAACATGATTTCGAACTCGAACCCGATTTCCTAAACCTAAACCTTAACCTATTCTCAATTCCCTAAACCTATAGCTTATAACCTTAACCTAAACCTAAACCTAAACCTTAACCTAAACCTAAACCTATAACTTATAAACTAAAATAAAACCTAAAACCTAAATGTATTCTCAAATCCCTAAACCTAAACCTACACCTAATCCTAATCTCAACTCCCTAACCTAAACCTAAACCTAAACTTGAAAACTCAAACCTAAACCAGATCCTGAACCCGAACCCGATTTCCTAAACCTAAACCTTAACCTATTCTCAATTCCCTAAACCTATAGCTTATAACCTAAACCTAAACCTAAACCTTAACCTTAACCTTAACCTATAACTTAAAACTAAACCTATAACCTAAAAGTATTCTCAAATCCCTAAACTTAAACCTACACCTAATCCTAATCTCAACTCCCTAACCTAAACCCAAAAATAAACTTTAAAACCCAAACCTAAACCCGATCCCGAACTCCGAACACAATTTTCTAAACCTAAAACTTAATCTATTCTCAATTCCCTAAACCTATAGCTTAAAACCTAAACCTAAACCTTAACCTAAACCTAAACCTAAACCTATAACCTTAACCTAAACCAAAACCTATGACGTAAAACCTATAACCTAAACTTATAACTTATAACCTAACCTTAACCAAAACCTAAAACTTAAACCTTAACCTATAACCTAAAACCTAAAACTAAACCTAAAACCTAAATGTATTCCCAAATCCCTAAACCTAAACCTACACCTAATCCTAATCTCAACTCCTTAACCTAAACCTAAACTTAAACTTGAAAACCCAAACCTAAACCCAATCCCGAACCCGAACCCGATTTCCTAAGCCTAAACCTTAACCTATTCTCAATTCCTTAAACCATAACCTATAACTTAACCTAAACTTAAACCTATAACCTGCACTTATAACCTAAACTTATAACCTAAACCTAAGCCTAAACCTAACCTAAACCTAAAACCGAAACATATTCTCAAATCATTAAACCTAAACCTACACCTAATCCTAATCTCAACTCCCTAACCTAAACTTAGACCTAAACTTGAAAACCTAAACCTAAACCCGAACCCGATTTCTTAAACTTAAACCTTAACCTATTCTCAATTTCCTAAACCTATAGCTTATAACCTAAACCTAAACCTATAACCTATAACCTAAACCAAAACCTAAAACCTAAATGTATTCTCAAATCCCTAAACCTAAACCTACACCTAATCCTAATCACAACTCCCTAACCTAAACCTAAACCTAAACTTGAAAACCCAAACCTAAACTCCGATCCCGAACCCGAACCCGATTTCATAAACCTAAACCTTAACCTATTCTCAATTCCTTAAACCTATAGCTTATAACCTAAACCTAAACCTAAACCTAAACCTAAACTATAACCGATAACCTAAACTTAAACCAAAACCTAAATGTATTTTTAAATCCCTAAACCTAAACCTACACCTAATCCTAATCTCAACTCCCTAACCTAAACCTAAACCCAATCCCGAACCCAAACCCGATTTCCTAAACCTAAACCTTAACCTATTCTCAATTCCTAAACCTATAGCTTATAACCTAAACCTAAACCTTAACCTTAACCTTAACCTATAACCTAAAACTAAACCTATAAACTAAATGTATTCTCAAATCCTTAAACTTAAACCTACACCTAATCCTAATCTCAACTCCCTAACCCAAACCTAAACCTAAACTTGAAAACCTAAACTAAACCCGATCCCAAACCTAAACCCCTTAACCTTTTCTCAAAACCCCCGAACCCCTAAACCTTAACTTAAACCTAAACCTAAACCTATAACCTTAACCTAAACCAAAACCTATGACCTAAAACCTATAACCTAAACTATAACCTATAACCTAAAACCCAAACCTAAAACCTAAACCTAAAACCAAAAACCTAAAACTAAACCTAAAATCTAAATGTATTTTCAAATCCCTAAACCTAAACCTACACCTAATCCTAATCTCAACTCCTTAACTTAAACCTAAACCTAAACTTGAAAACCCAAACCTAAACCCGATCCAACCCGAACCCATTTCCTAAACCTAAACCTTAACATATTCTCAATTCCCTAAACCTTAACCTATAATCTAACCTAAACCTAAACCTATAACCTGCACTTATAACCTAAACTTATAACCTAAACCTAAGCCTAAAACCTAAACTTAAACCTAAAACCAATATGTATTCTCATATCCTTAAACATAAACCTACACCTAATCCTAATCTCAACTCCCTAACCTACACTTAGACCTAAACTTGAAAACCCAAACCTAAACCAGATCCTGAACCCGAACTCGATTTCCTAAACCTAAACCTTAACCTATTCTCAATTCCCTAAACTTATAGCTTATAACGTAAACCTAAACATATAACCTATAACCTAAGCTTAAACCCAAAACCTAAATGTATTCTCAAATCCCTAAACCTAAACCTACACTTAATCATAATCTCAACTCCCTAACATAAACCTAAACCTAAACTTGAAAACCCAAACCTAAAACCGATCCCGAATGCGAACCCGAACCTGAACCCGATTTCCTAAATCTAAACCGTAAACTATTCTTAATTCTTTAAACCTATAGCTTATAACTGTAACTAAAACCTAAACCTAAACCTTAACATAAACCTAAACCTAAACCTATAACCTACAACCTAAACCTAAACGTAAAACTAAATGTTTTCTTAAATCCCTAAACCTAAACCTACACTTAATCCTAAACTCAACTCCCTAACCTAAACCTAAACCTAAACTTCAAAACCCAAACCTAAACCCGATTCCAAACCCGAACCCGATTTCCTAAACCTATACCTTAACCTATTCTCAATTCCCCAAACCTATAGCTTATAACCTAAACCTAAACATAAACCTAAACCTTAACCTTAACCTTAACCTATAACCTAAACCTAAACCTATAACCTAAATGTATTCTCAAATCCCTAATCCAAAACCTACACCTAATCCTAATCTCAACTGCCTAACCTCAACCTAAACCTAAACTTGAAAACCCAAACATAAACCCGATCCCGAACCCGAACCCGATTTCCAAAACATAAACCTTAACCTAATCTCAATTCCCTAAACCTATAGCTTATAACCTAAACCTAAACCTAAACCTATAAGCTTAACCTAAACTAAAACCTATGACCTAAAACATTAACTTATAACCTATAACCTAAACTTATAACTCGTAACCTAACCTTAACCTAAACCTAAACCTAAACCTTAACCTATAACCTAAAACCTTAACCTAAACCTAAAACCTAAATGTATTCTCAAATCCCTAAACCAAAACCTACACCTAATCCTAATCTCAACTCCCTAACCTAAACCTAAACCTAAACTTGAAAACCCAAACCTAAACCCGATCCTGAACCCGAACCCGATTTCCTAAACCTAAACCTTAACCTATTCTCAATTCCCTAAACCTTAACCTATAACCTAACCTAAACCAAAACCTATAACCTGCACTTATAACCTAAACCTATAACCTAAACCTAAGCTAAACCTAAACCTAAACCTAAAACCGAAATATATTCTCAAATCCTTAAACCTAAACCTACACCTAATCATAATCTCAACTACCTAACCTAAACTTAGACATAAACTTGAAAACCCAAACCTAAACCCGATCCCGAACCTGAACCCGATTTCCTAAGCCTAAACCTTAACCTATTCTCAATTCCCTAAACCTATAGTTTATAACCTTAACTAAAACCTAAACCTAAACCTATAACCTATAACCTAAACCTAAACCTAAAACCTAAATGTATTCTCAAATCCCTAAGCCTAAACCTACACCTAATCCTAATCTCAACTCCCTAACCTAAACCTAAACCTAAACTTGAAAACCCAAACCTAAACCCGATCCTCAACCCGAACCCATTTCTAAACCTAAACCTTAACCTATTCTCAATTCCCTAAACCTTAACCTATAACCTAACCTAAACCAAAACCTATTCTCGCACTTATAACCTAAACCTATAACCTAAACCTAAGCTAAAACCTAAACATAAACCTAAAACCGAAATATATTCTCAAATCCTTAAACCTAAACCTACACCTAATCCTAATCTCAACTACCTAACCTAAACTTAGACATAAACTTGAAATCCTGAACCTGAACCCGATTTCCTAAGCCTAAACCTTAACCTATTCTCAATTCCCTAAACCTATAGTTTATAACCTTAACCAAAACCTAAACCTAAACCTATAACCTAAAACCTAAACCTAAACCTAAAGCCAAATGTATTCTCAAATCCTAAGCCTAAACCTACACCTAATCCTAATCTCAACTCCCTAACCTAAACCTAAACCTAAACTTGAAAACCCAAACCTAAACCCGATCCCGAACCCGAACTCAATTTCATAAACCTAAACCTTAACCAATTCTCAATTCCCTAAACCTATAGCTTATAACCTAAACCTAAACCTATAACTTAAACCTAAACCTAAAACCTAAATGTATTCTCAAATCCCTAAACCTAAACCTACACCTAATCCTAATCCAACTCCCTAACCTAAACCTAAACCTAAACTTAAAACCCAAACCTAAACCCGATCCCGAACCCGAACCCTATTTCCTAAACCTAAACTTTAACCTATTCTCAATTCCTAAACCTTAACCTATAACCTAACCTAAACCAAAACCAATAACTCGCACTTATAACCTAAACTTATAACCTAAACCTAAGCCTAAAACCTAAACCTAAACCTAAAACCAAAATGTATTCTCAAACCTACACCTAATCCTAATCTTAACTTCCTAACCTAAACTAAAACCTAAACTTGAACACCCAAACCTAAACCCGATCCCGAACCCGAACCCGAATTCCTAAACTTAAACCTTAACCTATTCTCAATTCCCTAAACCTATAGCATATAACCTTAACCTTAACCTAAACCTAAACTTATAACCTATAACCTATAACCTATAACCTAAAACCTAAACCTAAACCTAAAACCTAAATGTATACTCAAATCCCTAAACCTAAACCTACACCTAATCCTAATCTCAACTCCCTAAAATAAATGTAAACCTAAACTTTAAAACCTAAACCTAAACCCGATCCCGAACCCGAACCCGATTTCCTAAACCAAAACCATAACCTATTCTCAATTCCCTAAAACTATATATAGCTTATAACCTAAACCTAAACCTAAACCTAAACATAAACCTAAAACCTAAAACCTGAACCTAAACCTAAAACCTAAATGTATTCTCAAATCCCTAAACCTAAACCTACACCTAATCCTAATATCAACTCCGTAACCTAAACCTAAACCTAAACTTGAACACCCAAACCTAAACCCAATCCCGAACCCGAACCCGATTTCCTAAACCTAAACCTTAACCTATTCTGAATTCCCCAAACCTATAGCTTATAACCTAAACCTAAACTTATACCCATAACCTATAACCTAAACCTAAACCTAAACCTAAAACCTAAATGTATTCTCAAATCCCTGAACCTAAACCTACTCCTAATCCTAATCTCAACTCCCTAACCTAAACCTAAACTTGAACTTGAAAACCCAAACCTAAACCCGATCCCGAACCTGAACCCAATTTCCTAAACCTAAACCTTAACCTATTTTCAATTCCCTAAACATATAGCTTATAACCTAAACCTTAACCTTAACCTTAACCTATAACCTAAGCCTAAACCTAAAACCTTAATGTATTCTCAAATCCCTAAACCTACACCTACAGCTAATCCTAATCTCAACTCCCTAACCTAAACCTAAACCTAAACTTGAAAACCCAAGCCTAAACCCGATCCCGAACCCAAACCCGATTTCCTAAACCTAAACCTTAACCTATTCTCAATTCCCTAAACCTATAGCTTATAACCTAAACCTAAACCTTAACCTTAACCTATAACCTAAACCTAAATGTATTCTCAAATCCCTAAACCTAAACCTACACCTAATCCCAATCTCAACTCCCTGACCTAAACCTAAACCTAAACTTGAAAACCCAAACCTAAACCCGATCTCGAACACGAACCCGATTTCCTAAACCTAAACCTTAACCTATTCTCAATTCCCTATCCATATAGCTTATAACCTTAAACTAAACCTAAACCTAAACCTAAACCTATAACCTTAACCTAAACCAAAACCTATAACCTATAACCTAAACTTAAAACCTATAACCTAACCTTAACCTAAACCTAAAACCTATACCTTAACCTAAAACCTAAAACCTAAACCTAAATGTATTCTCAAATCCCTAAACTTAAACCTACACCTAATCCTTATCTCAACTCCCTAACCTAAACCTAAACCTAAACTTGAAAACCCATAACCTAAACCCGATCCCGAACCCAAACCCGATTTCCTAACCCTAAACCTTAACCTATTCTCAATTCTCTAAACCTTAACCTATAACTTAACCTAAACTTAAACCTATAACCTGCACTTATAACCTAAACCTATAACCTAAACCTAAGCCTAAAACCTAAACCTAAACCTAAAATCGAAATGTATTCTCAAATCCTTAAACCTAAACCTACACCTAATCCTAATCTCAACACCCTAACCTAAATTTAAACTTCAACTTGAAAACTCAAACCTAAACCCGATCCCGAACTCGAACCCGATTTCCCAATCCTAAACCTTAACCTTAACCTATTCTCAATTCCCTAAAGCTATAACCTATATACTATAACCTATAACCTAAACTTAAACCTATAACCTGAACCTAAACCAAAACCTATAACCTAAACCTTAACCTATAACCTATAACCTAAACTTATAACCTATTACCTAACCTTAACCTAAACCTAAACCTAAACCTAAACCTAAACCTAAACCTAAACATAAACCTATAACCTATAACCTAAACCTAAACCTAAAACCTAAATGTATTCTCAAATCCCTAAACCTAGACCCACACCTAATCCTAATCTCAACTCCCTAACTTAAATCTAAACCTAAACTTGAAAATCCAAACCTAAACCCGATCCCGAACCTGAACCCGATTGTTGTAATAATGTAGCCCAATCACATGGCAACAAACAAGAATGTATCCCTTTTAACACATGCCCCTTTTTACAAAGTTTTAATTTTTGTTGTTGCTTTTATTAACTTAAATTGAAACACTTTTTCGCATTATTTGATTGCATTAGTTTTATTTTAATAATCAGTTCTATTTTTAAAAGTGGCCACTTTTTTAGAAGGAGTTTCTGTAATTCTTCATGATTCTAAATTATAATGTTTTGTTGGTTGAATATTTTTTTATTAGATGAAAGAACCAAAAAGAAAATTGTTGCTGATTTTTTTTCTATTTTTTATATATGATATTAAACTTATATATATTTATGCGTGAATGAATGTAATGTGGATAAGATTGTTTGTGTTTGGATGGTTGTAGTTTATGTTTGGATGAATGTAGTTTATGTTTAGATGGATTTACGTAGTTTGGGTTTAGATAGATGTGAATGTTAATATGATGAGATATATTATATAATAAGTGTATATCGGGAAGAATACAATGAAATATATTGTAACAGGTGTATATTGACCGTCTCAAATTTAAAAATGTTCTTTTAAGGGTCATAAGAGACAGTTGATAGCAGTCCTTTTTAAGGACGGTCCATGACCATCCGTTGAAGACTCATAAGAGACGGTCGGTAGCAGTCCTTTTAAAGGACGGTCCATGACCGTCCTTTTAAGGTTCATGAGAGACGGTCCATAGTAGTCCTTTTTAAGGACGGTCCATGACCGTCCTTTTAAAAGACAGTCCATGGCTGTCCTTTGGAGGCTCATAAGAGACGGTCCATGATAGTCCTTTTTAAGGATAGTCCATGACCGTCCTTTTAAAGGATGGTCCATGGCCATCCTTTAAAGGCTCATAAAAGACAGTCCTTAAGGACAGTCCAAGAATATCCTTTTTTTCGTCAATAAGAATGACGGTTTTCAACCGTTCTTTAAGTAATACGACATGTCAAAATTTGACGGCCCATGCGACGGTCCATGATAGTCCTTTTTGGTCATTTAGGACTATTTTGGACCGTCCTTTTTTGCTATTTTGGTGTAGTGCCAACACGATGTATGTGTTTCATCCAAACTGTCTAGGATACAGTGCTCAATTACTCGACACCATTAGAAAACATTTTGGGGCCATAAAACACCTGGATCAAGCTAATTTTGTTTGAGTCCTTCATCTAGGTTGTGTCATATGGACGAGCCTCAGAAGATGAAGCACATATGTCAGGGTGTGTCCCATAGAAAATTGACTAATTTCCATTCGGTTCGCAACACATAGATACCCCGGAATTCAAATAATTACCTGGTTTCACATAATAGAAATATAATACATTTAATACAAATGCCTAATTACATATTTCCATTAATTAAAAAAACATAAAAGGAGAAAAGTTGAAAAGGAAAAGTTTATCATAAGTTAAACCAAAAAAGCTATTTCTAAGTCCAATAGGTATATGTGTTCCATGCGCCAGTTGTCCAGCGAAGCAATTGTTCCACATCCTTATCATCACAGCGATGAAACAAACCAAGATATCACTGCGTAAATAAGCACCACTCCAATAAGAACCTTAAAAATAGCATGCATAATCCCTCCTTCCATATCAACCCGATTCTCTTCCGAGTTCAGCTGATTAAGAAGGTGCACCCCAACTTCATCTTCGT
Organism: Magnolia changhungtana; assembly: GCA_030180095.1. NCBI lineage: Eukaryota > Viridiplantae > Streptophyta > Magnoliopsida > Magnoliales > Magnoliaceae > Magnolia > Magnolia changhungtana. The sequence continues at coordinate 291,765 of JASAUF010000440.1, read as the reverse complement.
TATTGGAAGCCAACTGATGAAATGAAGCAAATTCACTTTCAACTCTTTTGGTGAGGCCTTCATTCCTTATTGCTGACGCCCTGTACTGAGCTGCAGGATTGGTGGAAGATCTAACATTATGCATAGTGGCCTACAATCATTGAAGAATTATGTCCATCTGTTATTTTGTTATATGATATGGTGTACAAAGTTGGTCGTAGCCAAAAAAATATTGAAGAAAATAATTGAATAATGCATACAATCATAAAATTCATACCTTGAATCTCGTCCACTCTGTCACAGTCGTTGAGTAGGATTTAAAAGATTGGTGTTTGCAGCCACTGAATCCCTCTACTTGTGCCCGAGCAAGCTCCCAATTCTCATAAATTCCATGCACCCTACCGACAAATACCACATAGTATTTCCCCATTTGTACCTATAAAAAAACCCAATTAACGTTAGTTTGGATGTGGATTGACTGATGAAATAGTTTTATCAAACTAGTATAGATATAAAAACAGCACTTTTGAAAACTAAGATGAAATATTATAAACAAGAAGCCAAATTGAAATTCTCTATATAGAATAAATAGAGTCTTTCTCACCTGATACGGACCCTTCATTCAAACCCAAACTGATATAATATAACCCATTTGAGTGATGGATTCAAATCCTGGTTATTGTGGAAAAAAATTTTACAGACCCTGTTTACTTCAATGAAGAATTATACAAGTTCTAATATGATGATATGAAATCAGTCGTAAAGCACAACATTGACCAGATGCAGAAAATCAACATAATGTAACAGATTATAACATCTATATCATTGGGCTAATATAATATATTGAAACATTGTAAGATGCAACACCTTTAAAAATGAAAGTAGAACCTCTGTAATAGCTCAAGACATACTTACATGCAGGTCACTACATTAACCAACGTACATACATTGCCCAATATTTGATATGAAGTCAACCGAAATGTAGTAGCATCTATGCAAATGAGAATGTAAAGGTTGATATGTATATCATCTTGGTGATGGCGCAACCATCAGAATCACCACAATCCAAAATTAACAAATAACCAGAGTAATTTGTGCTCCATAGAGCACCCATCTAATCTAAAATCACCACCCATCCAAACTCATTAAAACATAACAGTTATCCAGAAGAAAAAAAAAACAAAGAAATAGTTCAGTTTCAACTAACTTCCTCACTACTGTTTAACAAACGCAATTTTTGTTTTCAGGCTGGCTACTACGTTCGAGGAGTTTTTCTACCCACTCCTTTCTCCTCTCAGACCCATCTTCAAAAAATAGCAAACGCTAACAAGATCCACTTGCATCAATCGGGCAACATGTATTTGGTCCTCGGGACTGAGACCATCAACTTTTTCAAGTATGCCCAACATTTTCTAAAATCTAGCCATTGTTTTGCCCTGAGACATTGTGATTGTAGGGGACTTGACAGCTTTAGCCACTTCACCCATTCTATCATCGATGACATCACTCGACTTTTCCCTTTTTTGTCGGGTAAAGCCTGTAGCAGTTGAGTGAGTGCTTTTTTAGCCCCGAGAAGTCTCTATAGGTACTGTACTAAGCCTGTGTACCCGCTGTGATCCATCGTTGGCACGAATGGCTGAACCAATGTCGTGGTCATCCCTTGAATCAGATGAAAGGCGAACTATCTTAGTCTCATAATCATCGAAATTAGAGTCAATATTGAATTCATTTCTAGATCGACGTCGACCAGAAACTGGTGATGAGTAAGTGGTGCTCGCAAATGACCCATGGGCACAGTCGTTGCCAAATATGAATGCCAGATCAGTGTATCTTTCAATATGTTTCCCACGGACTTTTTCGACGAATGGATGTGACTGTAACAACGGTTAATAGAATCTTATTAGCAACTTTTCAGCAATTTCTATTGAGTACATATAATTCAAAAAAGTGATGGATATTACTTACTGCAATGTACCCATCCCATACTTCGCCTGTTGCTGTCACCATTTTCATCTCACTATCCCAGCTGAACCCGGAAGCATTGAGCATGTCTTGCATGGCCCAATAAAATCTCTTCAATGTACATAAGCGGTTTGAGATGTGTTTGTTCTCTAGATGAACACCACATTTATCAGAGATTTCAGTTATTGTGGCCTTATATGCCTCAGGTTTGAATCCAATATCACTCTTTCTTCCGAGATTCACTTGTTCCATCATTATCCATAGGGTCCGTCCATTGAATCTGACCTGATTTCTTACTATCTGTAGTATTTCTAATTTTGCTCGGTGTGGCATTTCTCTTACTCGGGTTACCAAATTGTTTACTCGGAGTTGCAGTTGATTTTTTTGGGAGGATGTATCACGTGCAAGGAAACCAATTTCAATCAGACATCTTTTCCCCTTGTACGAACTCTGTAAGAAATTCATTTTACCTACACATTAGTAACAGTTAATGGGAATAGGAAAACATGATATTAACAAACATTGCAGATATATGTCCTGACATAATTCAGAGATAATGATAGGAAATTTAATGTACTAGTTAGCAAATAGAATAAGTTTCTGTGATAATAATATCTAAGCATGATCCATCACTACCGATACCATAAATTCAACACCTATCCCAAAACATAACAGATTAAATGAAAAAAAAAAATTCTGCTATTACACAAAACAAGAATATACATGCCCAGAAATTTAAAATAGTCAATGTCGCTACCAGGTCCAAGGGAGACTGTCATTCCACATCCTATCTGCAATGTCATCCCTCTTTTTCACCCACTCTTCCCTTACTTTATCAGTCATGCGAGATAAAGCGTGATCTTCTTCAGCTGCAGTCACGCCCACAGGAGATGACGACATTTCCTCATCACTGTCTGCACAATCCTCAACTGTTTCTGAAAAACCATCATCACCACAGACAAGAATAAAGTTGTGTATAACATAGCAAGCTATAACTATCTTTACTTGAGTTATAAACTTGAACTGTGGTGCTACACGTAGTATAGGAAAATAACCTTTCAAGAGACCGAAACAATGTTTTATGACATTTTGCAGCTATGCATGACGATAATTAAAGAGTTCTTTATTGTTAGCAGGCTTTCGTCCTGTAAGAAACTCATTCGAATGATATCTGACACCTCGATAAGGTGTCATAAACTCAGGAGAATGCGCATATCCTGCATCAACCACATAGTATTTTCCTACACAAACTAAGGTATGTATATTAAGGATATTACATTTGTCATTGTCTTACTCTTTAGAGGAAATAACAACAATCTGTATTTACCATGAGGAACAAGGAAACAATCTGGTCGACGGGTTAACGCATTCTGTAAAACATGAGCATCAGTGACCGAATCATCCCAACCCACAAGCACGTATACGAATTTCATATCAAAAGTAGAAGCTACCATTACATTCTGAGATAGAAAACCTTTCCAATTTCGAAAGGAGACGCTTACTTCCTTAGCCAAATATGCAGGTACATGAGTCCCATCAAGTGCCCCAATACAATCCTATAAGAAATTTATTATGAAATTTAGGTTATTAGTTACTATTTAGCACACACTTCATTTCATTTATTTCTATAATAAGAATTGTTTTACCTGAAAGTATGGCGACCACATAGGATTATCAGATATCGATCTCTTTCGGAGTATGTGAACCTGGGAACTTCACATATTCGGGATACAATCTAATTACAGCATCAAGAACTCTATGAAAATAACGACTAACTGTCTCACCAGACCTTGAAAAACAATGACCAATGACACGATTCCGGATATTATGGCTAATAATATGAAGAAACAATACCACCTGTTCTTCTGAGCTACACCTCCTTGAATTAGAAAGTAAATTTCTATCTCTAATTAGAGAGTACAATTCGAAGAACTTATCTCAACTCATTCTTAGTTGTGCTAGACAGTCAACATCACTCTTCTTAATGATTCCATTTATGAATCTATTTATCTCTATATAACCACCTCTTGGTGAAGCCTTTATACAATAACGTCGATAATATTCGGCAGCTCCCATGATACACGCAGATGCTGCAATCGCCGTTAATGCAGCCGCAATTTTGTTTTCATTCCATTCACTACTGGAGGACCGATCAAAGCTAGATTCACCACTATGAGAACCCATAAGACAGATGGGCAACTCATCTGTTTTTCTTTTCAAAATTTTTTTATTTATTAGTGCAAATGACAGTAGAATAGAATTTATTATAATCAATTAAATTGAGTTCATGAGTACATAAAAGAATTCAAGTACACAAAAGGTGTGTTGATATCAATATATTTGGATTCTTTAGAGGATTTCACATATGCAAAATATATATAACAATTCAACATATTACAATGAAGTTTCAGATATAACACATGTTGTAATTAATTAAAATGAGTTCATAAGTAAGAGAAGTTTATACAAAACACAAAAATAAGAATAATCATTTCACTTACTTAAGAGTGACCACTTATATAGGCTTGATTTTAAGTGTTTCTTAGCACTCTAATTGTGCACCTTTCTTAATCAGGGTCTACCCAACCGGATGCGAGATTTGTCTGCACGAGTTGGGGACATATATATGTCAATATATACTGTATGGAACAATCATATGAGTACAGACTAGAAATGATAAAGGTGCTTTTTTCAAATACAATATACAAAACGTGAAATAATATGTTGGTCCTTCAGAGATATATCACAACCAATGAACATCTCCAAATTTTAAAATGGATATAATCAATACAAAGAATCGATTGAAGATGCATCCTATTAGCCATATGTGAAAAAAGCTCGATGCATTTTAAATCATGTAGGAAAAAAGATGGAATATTACCTTCAACAATCAACAAGCCTCTAGATCTTATAGAAACACCCCAGAATATTTTCAGAACTTAGTTCTCTATTTTCTTTTTTATTTCACCCACTAATATAGAAGACAACAGTGTCTTTTATAGGTAACCAAGAAATGGAGTTAATATCGGTCGGTGGAGTTCATCTACTCCCACAATCTATAACATGCAGAAGTCATGTCGAAGGTGTCGGGAGGTGAATCCATCTCCTGGATACCCTTCTGATACGCGAGTTGTCATGAAGATTTCCTTATGAAAAAATTGTCTCTCCGGTGTATTGTAACGACCCGTAAATTTTCGTACGTTGGCTCGAGTACCACCTCGACCAGAAATCAATTAGGATTAAATCCTTTAGCAATTTAACAAAGTTAACTAAGTACTAAACTCGATTAGCCATGAAATCCATTGGGATCACTTTAAATACGATCTGTAAGACCCAAAACTTACAAAACAAGTGACTCTAGGTTACCCTAAAGTTTAGAACCAAACTCATTTCCTACGCTCTCTCTGAATGAAACGAAACTTCAGATTAGGTCTAGATCGCACATCTAAGTCCGATTAACACGAAGCTAAGGAACTAGGACCGCCTCACCGGGCTTGACAATCATCTCAAAATCAGTCCACCGATGTCCCACTACCATTCGTTTCGATTCGAGCGAGGGTGTGTGAAAACACTATTCCCATTCCAAAATAAATATCGTGAATAGTGATCTCGCACCATTCGCTTTACGTGTCGATTCAAGAACTGACCGTTAGAATCGTACCAAATTACACCCTGGATTAAGAAAATTTCAGAACATTTACATGTACTTGAATTTCGAATCGTGGCCCACCGACCGTTGAATCGAAAGTGGTCCGCCACGTGCGATCTGGGAATCCGATCGAGTCGAAAACGTAATCCCACATAGATCCATGTGTGGTGAGCTTAAGTCTGACGTTTGGCTCAAGGGGGGCCACCAGAAACACTCATTTGAGCTGAAAAAGTGACGAATTACCTATATAGGCAATAACCCTTGAACCTGAGCCTATTTTGGGAAGGGTTTTGGCTATAAAAGGAGCTTAGAACAGCCCCTCTCATAGCCATACGAATTTGGGATTAAAACCCTAGAGAGAGAGAGAGAAAAGAGAGAGAAGAGCTTGGGATTTGTGGGAGATCTTCCTCCTACTGCTTTCACTCATCACACGGCCTACACCGCTCCCTTCCAGGCGTTTTTCCGGCGGTATCCACTCCGTTTGAAGGTGAGAAACCCTAACCCTAGGTCTGATTTGAAGTAGGAAGGTTGTAGGTTGTGTAAAGACTAACCAATTCCGCTCTTTAGGCTAGAAAACGCCCGTATACGGAAGCTCAACAACCCTTGCTGATTCGTTTTGATTCCAAGGCAAAGGTGAGGACTTTAAGTGTATAAGTTGCATTTTTCAACGCTTTCAATGTCAGATAATGGTAGATTCATGATCTGCATGCAATTGCACATGTACAAAGTGCCTTCCGTTTTCTATTTCGATTAGAAGTGTAGAATTTGGAATTTCACATACTTTAGGCATTCGTATAAAATACCGTATACGTATTTTTTTGGGAAATGTGTTTGACATGTTTAATTGTCGTATGGACATATGATGTATGGATAAAATACTCATTTGGCGAAAGGGTTCGCCTAAATACATGTTTACTAATATATGCCATGTATGTAGAAATACGGTATTGTAAGAAGTACCATATACGTGTATATTTTTGCGACGCGTTTGTCATGATTAATTGTTGTATAAATATATTAAGTGCGTATAAATTAATTGCTTGGCGAAAGGAATCGCCGTATTACAAGTTCCCTTGTAAACACTATGTATGTTGAAATTGGGTATACTAGAAAATACCCTATACGTATAAAACTTGCTGATGTAATTGTCAGGGTTATTTGCTGTATGAATATGATGTATATGTATAAAATACTAGTTTGGTAAAGGGACAACCCTAGTACACTTTCCTCTAACATACGTCATGTATGTTGAAATAGAGCATTCCAAGTGTTGGTGAAATCGCTTGTGAGTGTAGGTGCTTAAGTGTTAGAACCTTAGGTAGGTGCCGAGATGGGATTCTCAGCTACCTTAGAGTCACATATGATACCCTCTATGTGGTTATTCACTCTAACCACTCACCTATGAAATATATGTATTTGTATCCCTATTTGCATAATGCTTTATAACATGCTTTTGAACATGCTTTGTAACTTGTTTATTAACATGCTTCATGATATGCTTTATAACATGATTGCTAGTGTTCTTGAATTACCATGTTATCATGCTGTATTTCACATGCTATGGTTAGGACTTGATTGAGCTTGGGACTATGTCCATAGTCCAGGCATCCGGTATCAGACTTGAAGTTGTGGTTGGGATTCGTTCCGCCACGCATGATGTGTTGGCGAACCCGTGTCGTACTTCGGTTGATGATAGTGGTTGGCCACACGAGGTGCTTCTGTGCTTCATATCGCCCAACTTGTTGTGCGCTCGAGCCAGCCGAACACGTCAAGTAACCCGTGTGTCTTATGTATGTTCACCATGTTTGGTCGCTAATGTTTGAACCTAGGGTACTAAACTTACCAGTGAAAATCTCGTTAACCATGGTACCTCGATCCGCTAAGACTCATGAGCCGGGCATGGTGGTATGGGACACCGTGGTCGAGGCTGTCGGCCTACGCTGGGGCTACGTGCCTCCCCGTAGTGACCAAAGGAGCAACTTAACTCGTGAGCCGATTATGGTGGTATGGGACACTATATTCCACGCCGCGGCCTACATTGATAAGGTGATGGGGAGTGGTGCAACCTTTGTGCGTAATGTACACAAGCAAGTGACCGCGATGAGCATATTCTCAAGTCGCAGTGCGCCTTAGGGTTTGCCGCGATATATAGAGTATGAACTAGGCCTGCTTTACAGTATAGTGATGAATCGTTTAAGGGGTGATGGGGAGTGGTGCAACCTTTGTGTGTAACATTCACAGGCAGCCTCTCTGCAAGTGACCTAAAAATTACACCATCGTCTGATATTAACTAGGACTGACGACCCTAGAATGGATCATGTTTGGGAATGATACAAGGGAGGTACCTTAGTTTCCCAATCCTGCTGTTTGAAATGGATTAATTAAAAACTCGGTAATCATGCTCATCATGCATCGCATGTGCCTGGAAGATGTGGAGCACTGTGGGATGTAAGCATGCCGCGAACGTGAGATGGTGTCGCATGAGGGAGTATGTCGGTGAGGGCATCCATCATACTTGCATTAATCAGAGTAACTAGGAGTGTTTGATTTACTGCTTTATCATTACTGCTTGACTGTATTGATAACATGATAACTTATGCCTTATTGTTCCACTGAGTTAGCTACTCACTCCCACATTACGGGACGGTGTTGCGCACACCAACCGCTCTGTCTGTGTTTAGGCGATCAAGCGACTCGGGGCGCGAGCTCGATTATGACGAGGACCGGGAGGAGTTCTCGTATATGCGCTTCTCTGGCGGCTCGACTAGGTTGCCAGATCGACGGGTTCTACAGGATTGTACCTAGTTTATTTTTGACATTTTGATTATAAAATGTAAATGTATATGGACTCAGCGGATTCATACTCCTGGAGAACGAAACGTTTATTTTGTTTCTTTACATACATATATATACAGCTTCTGATTCAGTTAGCGCTTGCTTTTATACAATTGATCTGGAGTATGAATTACTGTTTTGGTATAATCTCATTCATGTTTATTGGTCTAACACAGACAACATTCAAACATCATTAAATACGTTGCATAAGTGATGCGTTGGAACTCGGGAGTTGAGTTACACTCGACCCCCAATTTTCAGGGCGTTACATGTATTGCATGCTACACCTTTGTAGGGTACAGGAGAGAACTGTCTCCACAACCCTATTCAACTGCTCCAACAACAGAAGGTGAATGGAGAGAATGTATATCCACAACACAGAGTAGATACTGTCAAGTAAAAACACTAATTGGATTTTGTCCCTGAAAATGGTAAGGATGGAAAATATATTACCTGGTCGTACAGAGTCTATGAGAATGATGGGTATATGGGAAAACAATATCGATTTCTCTCAGGATTTCGCAGCATAAAAGTTCATGGCATCTTAGTCATAGCCGAAGACCCTTTGGCATACATCAAGCCAGACATCCCAGATTCAAATGGAGAGGAACGATCTCCTCTTTCACAGTGTGGCAGACAAACAGAGAATAGGAAATAAGATATGCACTCGTGCTATGCTCTCTTAAAACACCGGAGAGGAAAAAGGAGATTTTTCTTCAAAGCCTCTACAACGCAATGAACACATTGCACTGCCCCATGTGAATAGACCGATTACAGAGACACGTGCCCATACATTTTTGGTTCCAAGATGTACATGCGAGAGTATATTGGATTTCAAATCTATTTCAAAAGGGAGTTAATGTATTATTTTAAAATAAAACATTACAGTACGTTTTGGGCTTGCGATCCAAACATGCCCTAAACCTTCACCCAAGCCAGAGTGTATATGAAAATCAGTACAAACCCTAAAAATACACCCACCTATTTTGAACCAAAATCTCGAAAAAAAGTCTTTGGGCCGAACCAAAGCATTGAAGAGAGCCCACTGACCAAAGCCTAGGGGAAACCCAGCCTGAGCAATAGTCAGATACCGTGGGTGGTAATCTGACTGTCGCTCCTTATTCGACAGATGTCCCCTTTGGGCACACAACTGTCCCCCATCCCAAAGTCAACTTTCATATAAAATTACCCCTGTAATTCACCCTATTTACCCTTTTACCTACCCCCAAGAGCCTATAAGAGCATGCCACATGGCATTTCACTCTCCTCAACCAATCCCAAGTTGTCATGTCAGCTTTTACCATCACAAACCCAGCAATTACCACAATGCCATCCAAAAAGGCTATAAATAGCCCACTCCTCTTCATAAAATAACACAACAAGAAAGACAACATAACAACAACAATCCAAGAGAGAGGGAGAGAGAGGTAGAGAGTGAGGGTGAGAAGGAAGGTCCAAGCCTCTAAGATCTAGGTTTTCAACTACCCCTTAGCCTCCTCCCGACCATCCAAACCCCATAGTCTAGCCTGGATTGATCATGGTGTAGTTCATGTTCTAGCCAACTCAAGATCAAGCTAAAGATCATATCATTTTCTATTCAATCATTCATCACAACATTTCCACCCTCCTCAACCCCCCTGCTTATCTAAATCGCTTGTGAATGTATGCTCTGTAACTTGTCGTACATCAGATCCTGTCACATCAGAAACTCCTAGTGATTTAGTCTATTTTTCTTTACGTTTACATAAGCATTATCACATCCGCCTCTAGACACATCACCAAACGTATACTCTGTGGCTTGCCGGAATCTTGGATCTTACCGCATCAGAAATTTGCGTGTGCCTAGTCCTACTCCAACCATATCATTTATCCCTTGAGATTACTTACCATATAAAAGTAGAGACTGTACATTTGTATAGGCAAAGAGGGTGCCTAACACCTTCTCTCTTTATAACCGAGGTCCTTTACTCAGAATCCCAGATCGCAGACCAGGAGTCAATCTATGGCAATAGAATCTTCGGATTTCTTTAATCCTTATATATTTTGTAGGTTCTAGCTGATTGCAGGATTTTGAGATTAAGTGGTGTCTCCAAACTTACAATCAAGAACACACCCCCACATAAAAGATAAAAAATCATATCGCCTAAAGCATGGGCGCTAATCTCCTAACGTTTACAAAATGACGACTCCACTGGGGAATTCCTAGATCACACTAGCTGAGGCCCGACTCAAAAGCACGTGGTATTCTAATCTCAAGGGACATTCTTCATACATTGCATTCATAAAATAAATTAAAAAAAATTAATCTTTGGCTTACACTTGTTTGGGCATCAATCCGAGCCATGAGTACCCGATCCTGTGTAGCTATGGCTACCCATGAAGAAGAGCTAGTAGCTCGACCAACTCCTGAAACATCGGCACCAGTACTGACACCGGCACTAACGCCGGCACCTTCGGCGACTCTCATAGACTCACCAGCTACTACAACCATGAACGAGATGGCCTAAAACCTCAAAGCATTGTACGAGTTATTGTTTCTCCTGGTACCAGGTGTCATACCGAGTATGCAGGCAACACAGCCTAGTGTTCAAAATAGCTCAATCTCACAAACTCCCTTCTCTTTCTCTCTCATTCCCCTAACAAATCTCGTTCTTCCTTTCACCACAAAATCATGTAAATGCTATGTTGTATATCAAACACCCTGCATTGTCAAATTTTGTAGTGACAAACCACTTTGGAATGATGGACTTGTTTATGATGAAAGTTCACCTTCAAGTGACTTTCGAGTGATGGAATGTTCGCCTTCATACAAAGATGTGTTACAAGCCATGAAGACTGTTCAGTCTACATCAACTTCATGTCCAACATCAACTTCAAGTGCTACATCAACTTCAAGTTTTAGACCAAGTTCAAGTGCTACTTCAAATGCAAGATCAAGTTCAAGTATACTTCATAGTCAAGAAAAAGATCAAGTTTCAAGTATACAAGTTCAAGCTTCAAATACTTCAAGAAGAAGATCTACCAGATCTACCAAAGCTACAAGTTCAATGTTCAACATTTCATGTATAAATGATCCTAAGAAGACCTTAGGTTTATGTAATTCATATTGTGCATTTAATATGGGTCATTGTGCTTATTATAGCCTTTACTTCGACTAGTCCTAATCAATGTTTGACTAGTCCAAGCTCTAACTCGACCAGTCCACATTTAAATTTAAAATTTCAGAATTTTCTGGTAGGACTTCGACTAGTTTGAAAGTGCCCTGGTTTGTCAATTAGCGTGATCGTTGAGTCAGCTAGACAAAGGAGCTCCATAGGAAGATCGATCAAGCGTCTGCCTCAACTGGATGGGGGCCCGAACTCGCCACAGGTAAATCTTAGCCCCACATCCATGTCCCAAAACACCAGGTAATTAAAACCCTTAAAATTGATTAGAATATCAAAGGATTTTTGGGTTAGAAAACTTTTTCAAACTTCAGAAAAGTCTCTAAGTTTTTTACCTCTATCGATTTATCGATAGACTGATCGATATAATCGAACAGTGTTGTCGATGTCTTCGAAGCTCACTCGATATTATTGAAATGAGGACATAAGATGTCCAGCAACCGCATATACCTCTGGACGGAATTATCGATGTATTAATAACCATATCGATAACATCAAATTTTGAATCTCGAGTCTATCAAAGTTGACTCGATAAAATCGACATCATATATGTTGTATCCAAAGTTCTGCTAAGGCAAATCATGAAATCTTCGATATATCGAAGTACTCCTCGATATCCTCGGAATTCAAACTTCGAGGATATCGAAAGTCCTTTGATGATATTGGATTGGACACTCTGTTATCCAGCATTATTTTTCAGGTTATTTTATCTTGATTGAGGGTCACTCGATAGAATCGATATTCAAATTTCGATCATATCGAGGCTAGGTCGATTGCATCGAAAATGGACATAAACTGTCCAGTAAGCTTACTGGAAAATCCTTTAGATTTATCGATGCATCGACATTTCTATCGATATCATCGACATTCAAATTCCAATGATATCGAGTGTGCCTCGATCATACTTTTGACCTGAAATATTTCAAAGGCAAGTCTCTCTCATTTTCAAATGTCGAGGAATTGATCCTTCTGTTGATGAAATCAGAGTTTGAAATCTAATGACATCGACGCAGGTTTTTATTCCCTTGACCAGCTGGCAAAATGTTTCAAAAACATTTGATATTTGAGTTTGTGTCATCGAGTGGCCAGTCGATGCGATCGAGAGTATATGCTCGATGATATCGAACTCTGCCATAAATGTGATCGTTTTATATTCATTGAAACCTTTTGCCTATTTAGAGAGAGCTTGTCTTTAGTTGCTGGTAGAGAAAGAAGAGAGTACTTTTGAGTGTTTAACCTTAGATCATATACCCAAAGCCCTTTTCTCTCATGGAATTTCATCATCCAATCTACCCTCATCATTGACATTCAATAGAGTGGATTAGGGAATGAACTTTCGCATTCAAGGATCTTATAGCTACCACCTTAATGGTAAATTATTAAGCTGGGATGCCTTGAATGCATAGATAATTGGAATCACTCTATATCCCTTATAGGAAAACATTTAAGAGAGTAGGACTCCATCATAACCTTGACCCAACCCGTCGCCATGTATTGTTACATCTTCTGAGTTGCGGTTTAAGGAAGTAGAAGATTCTTCATCAACGAAGGAGGAGATCTTCGACGACGCGCTGAATGGGGCTCATCTACTTATCTGTAAGTCATTAGAGTCCATAGGACCCTTGTGATCATTTCTTTTGTAGGATTTGGTCTAAGGTGTTTCTCACCCCTTGCAAGCCCTCATAAGAGGCCTCCGGCAGGAGTGTACATGGTAGGTGCTTTATGTTGACCCTTGCTCTGTGGAGAGCATAAACTCTTAGGTCCTTTGTATAGGTCCTTAACCAGGGTGGTCTAAAAGTTGGGTGCATTGTGTTGACCCTTGCTTGTGGGAGAAAAAACTAGTGAGGTTCCTTGAGTGGATCCTTGGCCAGTGTGCCTAAAATCGGGTGCTATGTGTTGACCCTTGCTCATGGGAGCATAAACTGTGTCATGTGGACACGCTATGTCAGCCTAGGTGTAGGTTGTATTGGTTAGAGGTGAATCTAATTTAAAACCTCTAGTTTGAGGTGAACCTGTTGTGAAACCTCCTTGGTGAAATCTAGTACACTCAAGGGTTGAGTGTGTCTGCCGGGAGCGGAGTAGACAAGTAGTCGAACCACTATAAACATGACTGTATTTGTGATTGATGTTTATTTTAATTACTTATGTGATTTCATTAAATACTTTTATATTTAATCACACCTCACACACAGTCACATCCATCATAAACTCTGAGTTGCATCTTGTTTATATTTCATAGTACTTTTATGACTAGATCCTCTACCTGGCTTGGAAGCCATTAGAGTTACCTTGACGAAATCCTGATTTATGCAGATTTTCTCAGGATAGATTTGATAGGATTTCAAATAATCATAAAACATTTAAAAAGTCTTATTCACCCCCCTCTAGGACATATTGGCATATTCCTACTTCAACTAAAGCGGTCATTACTACAATTTAAATTGGTATTAGAGCGGGTCTCTTTTAAGGGCTTCATCGCCTAGAGAGTGATCTTGATTGAAGTGGGTAATATGGCCAAAGGAGAGAGCTCATCGGTCATGTAACACAAAATACTTTTCAGTACTTGGGTGTTACTAAGTAACCTAGCTTAGTATAAGTAGAAACCTAACCTATCAGAACAATTACATTCAATCTAGTCTAAATTTGACCATTAAAATAGACCCCACCCATATATCGAGTTATCCAACCGTTGATTTTGAAAATAGACCATCACACCATCATGAAAGCCACATTTTAACCTGAATCTAACCACTAAGATTAATCTACATCTCTAGATCGAGTCCATAATAACCGATTTTTTTTCCAATCCACCATGGACCATTAAATCAATATTTAAACTCCAAATTTAACAATTCTTAAAGACCTAAGAACTCACGTGAGTCAAATATGGATTGATCTAATCTAAATATTGCCTGAAACCAACAACAAACACCATAGATCATTCTTAAAAGCACAAATCAAACCCTTCTTCTTTGAAGTCGAGGAATCGGATCATTAGACCCACCATTCAACGAGCCACAACCTACATTTACACGATCCGACGCAATGTCACCTTAACTCAGATCAGTTAGATGCAATGTAATAATATATAAATACCTAAATCAATTACTGGAAATCCTAACGTGACTACAGACTAACTACAAACCAATCAGACCATTGAAATGTTAAAACCAATAATTACTTATAATAAACCAACCAATTAGCCATCCAAATTTTTTATCCAACTAACCTCTAACCATAGACAAATAACTAACTTTCTAAGACAAACTGACAGTACAGATCTCACCGATGATCACGTGGGCCCCATTTTTGGTTGGTGCATGTATGCTAACCTGTGTACTCTCACTGTGCATGGGACCATACGCATGGTCAAAACGGATGTTGACCCGACTATAACAAGAAAAAGAGAGAACTTCTCACATTTCATCTCGTTGAAGCTAGTTCAAACGGGCAACTGTCCGTGACTTTGAATATTGGCCCACCATCACTGGCCATTGCAAAGATCCGGACCGTCCAACATGTAGTCAGGCCCTTTTCAACCAAACCTTGACCATTTCCATGTGTTGAAACATGTGTCCATGCAAGTGATCTCTAGCACGAACTGGTTGCGTGTGACACATTTTGATAACGAAAAGCTCTGTTACTCCTTTCCGTTTGCTTTGCTAGCAATTCGAGACTCTTGTAACTTTGGCCAGTGGATGAAAACCATCCTAACCATCCATTTTACGGCGAGCATCGCTATCCCACTCCGCCTAAGGAAGATTCGAAAGGAATCTCTTTTGTTTCCATCCTGGATGAATCTCAACCATTGAGTGGCCTTTAGAGAAAGACCCAAACGAATCTAGACTATCCATTCTAACCTCCTTATATGCTGGAAACCCTAAAAGTCATATGAAAAATGTTGCCCTTCCCATTTCTTTGCGGCGATAAGAGAAAGCTACTCTAAAACTTTTATCTCTAAACCCATTGAGAAAATGCCATAAAATCTCTAATTTCTTGTGTTCACAAGCTCCTTACAACTACTCCAGACTAGCCACAAGACTCAGATCGAAGAAAGGAGCGTCAGCCGAAGTTCCGCCACGAAAGCTCCATCATCTTCCTCGACGAATAGCAGTCACCAGAAGAAGTCGTTTAGCCACCAACTTCAAATCCATGACATCCATCAAGTAGCCATATGATGAGTGTTTAATCCATGATTGATTTCATCAAGATCAGATTCCACAATGGAGTCAGTTTCTCGATCAATCATTACAATCCATTGCCACACCACGCCGAGTTTCTAGTCCTAGACTGAGTCATCCTAGTTTGGAGTCGGGTCGAAGTCTTGATGAGTTTGGATCGAGTTGTGTAGGCTTGGAGGCTGTTGCTGGTCGTCCTCCATAAAGAAGAAGAAGGTAATGAAGAAAAGAGACCGAGTAGGACTTGGTTTTGCTACACCAAATTTGGACCAAGTTCGAGTGAGTTAGGTTTTCGAGTCTTGAAACTAGTTCGAAGAGGTGCCTGGTATAGATTGTTTGGGTAGAGAAGAGAAGTAGAAAAACAGAAGGGAGAAGAAAGAAGAAGAAGGGTGAGTAGAATGTTGCTCCTCACTGAGTGGCTGTCGAGTCGACTCGCTGAGATCGGGTCTGATTTGTGATGCAGCACCCGTGCCCCACTGGGTCAACTCATCTCAACGGGATCCATGTCAGGTCGGCTTAAGTACATGTTGCTGGACGTTTTCCCAGCAGGAAGTAAGGAAAGGGAAGAAAAGTGAAGCATGAGAAGACTGTAAGAATAGGTGTCCCTGTTGCACTGTTTGTGCAACACTGAGTTGACTCGCTGATAAGTCATGGAGTGGGGTTCAGTTTGGGCCATGACTCGGTGCGAGTAGGGTGCTTAGACTCGAATAAGGACTGAGTTCAAATCGCTTGGGCTAGAAGTGAAAGAAGAAGATAAAAAGAGGTTGGGTAGTGCCTAGTTGAATTGAGTTGATTTGGGTCAAGCTACACAACTCGGTGGAGTTGTTGGGCCAAGATCGGCTCGAGTTGGATATGAATCTGATTAATTTCAGATCTTGTTGGGTCAAGTATCGCAGCAAGGGTATGTACGATTAACTCTATCATCATCTGGAGACAAACCGACTTTTTTTAAGGTGAGGATTACCTTCAAGCTTTACTACATCACAATAATTAGCATGTTTATCCATTCTTGTTCATTTGTCTTTTTATTTGCTTTATGTGTCTCATTACTCTTGCTAAGTTTGATTACTTATAATCGATTGATGAATTAGATTTAAATGCATATGTCTGAATATGCTATGGATCTTAAATACCCCTATCTTGTCTTAAAATGAATATTTACATGAGTAAGTATCATTGGTATTGTTCATGGCTTGTTTGACTACTTAGGATTTCTTTATGGTGCATTTGGAGGTCCTCGAATTAGTGTCCATTCTATCTAATAAATTAAATCAAAGTTTGTTGTGGACCTACCATCTAAGGGATTGTTGTGCCTTTGTAGCTGTTGGAGTCAATTCCTTTCACCGCATCCTGAAATGGACAATTTGCCCTATGTGGCTTCAATTGGCTATTTGCCCTTTGTGGCTTTGACTGTATGTTTGCCCCTCATGGCTTGATGGAATAATTGCACTAAGTGGCATAAGAAATGACCTCACAATGGTAAGTTCCGCTTGTTTACTTTGTTTTGGCCACTAGTTTTGTAGATTACCTTTAAATATCTTATTTACCAGCCTCATGAGCCAGGGATGGTGGAATGGGATACTATGCTTGATTTGTCAGCCTATGCTGAGTGATAAACCCCCCATAGTGACCTTTGAGCTTCCTTAAAATGATGGTTTGAAATTGGAATAATAATGGTGGGGCTAAACATGCATTTTCATGGCATATATTATTATGGTCTTTTTCGGGTAACTAGTTCTCCTTGGGCATACCTTAAGTGCTTTTCTGAGTGGCTAGATCTCCTTGGGCAATTTATATATTATTGTGCTCTTTTTTGGGTGGTTAGTTCGCCTTGGGCGTACCTTTGTGTACTTTTCTGGGTGACTAATTCTCCTTAGGCGATCTATATATTATTATGGTCTTTTCTAAGTGGTTAGTTCACCTTGGGTGTACCTTTGTGTACTTTTTCGAGTGGCTAATCCTCTTTGGGTGATCTATATATCACAGTCTTTTTAAGGTGGCTAGTTCTCCTTGGGCGTAGCTTTGAGTATTTTTCCGTGTGGCTAGTTCTCTTTGGGCTATTTTTTACCAACTGGATGTGCATCCCCAGGTCTGTGAGCATGTGCATGCATCCATGCATTTAAACAAGATTATCTTTGTAAAATTTATTTAATGAACGTATATATGGTGAACCTTATCTGATTTTCATGATAATCATTGTGTAATATTGCTATATATTGTCCTTGTTAACTATGCTTGATTATTTTGATGTTACGATAAATCTTGAGGGGTATACCTCACTAGTTAGCCATTGAAGCTATCGAACTGCATTCAGTATGTAGGAGACATAGATATTGCACATACTGGTGTTCATGTGGATTAGGAGGAGCCAGAGGACCTTGCGACCCTCTTTCCTGATTTTATTTCATTTTAATTTGTACTGTATGTTTTGTAATAAGTTAAGACATTGATTTGTATAAGTTTTTGGGTAACCACTTGGAACATTGGTTATATATATTTGGACTCCCTCTAATATTCGATTTATTTTCATCCCACTATATTATTAACTCTGATAAAAGAAAAAAAATGTACGTGGAATTTGGGTATTTTTAGAGGTTAACGCTCGGGTTTTCGGAAAATGAGTAGTGTACTCGGGTTCCGAGGACCAGGGTGTTACAAGTTGGTATCAGAGCGAGTCTAGATAAACCTTTCCTTTGGGAAATGGACTTATGCAAGCCTCAAATTTCTTAAATCAAAATGTTAGAGAATTAGAGACCCAAACTTTAGGCCCCTTGGGAAATTTCAAGTTTAGTTGTTTGAACATAAAAATTAAACTTAGGTTCCCTTGAATTCATTAGGATAGACATTCAAACTTGATTGGAATTAATTTGGAATTATGAAATTTAAGAATATAGAGACTCTAGAATCCAAGTTCTTTAGGAGATTGCCTGTATAACCATCAAACCTATGAACAAAACCTAAATCCCCATTATAAATTATTAGAATAATTGTTCGAACTTATAAAATAAATTTAGGTGCCATGGGAGAACAAATGCCACTATAATCTGAATAAGATCACGAAGAATATTTCTTAAACTTGATTCTAGTGAACTTTTTAGAAATCTAAGACTTCATTAAAAATTTCTTAGTTAAAAATAACGTTGCCACAATAAGTGAACTTAGGCATTGTAGAAAATTCCTCATCCACTGCATGGTACATAAAAATAAATAAATAAATAAATAAAAAGATAAATAAATTTTAACACTCCCTAAATGTAGGGGATCGTAATAGAAATTGTAATTTGAATTCCCAAAACGTCTCTTTGGTTAGAAATAATATTTCACATAAATTTCAACAATTAAAACTAATTAGAGATGAAGTTGATATAGTTTCTGTTTGAATTGGGGAATATCCGATTCAAGTGCCATTTAATATTTATTAAGCCACTAAAATTTGATTGTTGAATGTTGCCGTATTGCTTTGTGTTTGTTTCGATTCCGTTCTTTTTATTTGAATCTCAGTTGTGATTTTGATTCTGATTGTGATTGTGATTATTCTGGTGATGTTCTTAGTTAATGTCTGTGTATACGGAGTGATCAGTGCAATGAATTTGGGTCCCACCATTTGGCAATCTAATTGACCTATTCATGTGGTGGGCCATGCTGTCGATGGGAAATGTAATAAAAGTTTCGGCCTTTAGATTATTCTAACTGTTTGATTGGGCCGCATTTGATGTGAACTATAGGTTACCTCATGTGGAGAAATTTAGGCATGGCCCATCTCACAATATGGCCCACCATTTCAACCATTGGCTTAATGTGAAAGTGCACCTGCTTGTGCCCTGGTTTGTCAAGTTACGTGTGTGGTGAGTCAGACTGGCTGCAGAACTCGATTGGAAGATTATTTCAAGCGTCTGCCTCAACCAGATGTGTGAAAGCTCGTAATAGGTAAATCATAGCCTCGCATCCCATGTCCTAAAACACCAGGTGATTAAAACCCTTAAAACAACATAGACATCCTAGGGTTTTATGGTGAGAAAACTTTTTGGCAAGATAGAAAAATCTCTAAGCTTTTCTCACTTTGTCGATTCTATCGAAGCACCCTTGATATGATCGACCTGCACTGTCGATGTCCTCGATACGTTAACAATATTATCGATAAGAGGACCAAAAGTGTCCAGCAACTAAAAATTCATCTAGACGGATTTATCGATGTATCGATACACCTATCGATATCGTCGATATAAGCACAAAAATGTCTAACAACTTCACAATATATCTGGACGAATTATCGATGTATCGATACACATATCAATATCATCGATATTTAAATCTCGAGACCATCGAGAGTGGCTCGATAAGATCGACAGGCAGATTTCCAGCGCCCCTATTTTTTAATGAAAATTTCAAACTCCTTCGATATATTAATGACCGTCCGATATGATCTAAAATCAAATATTGATAAGACGGAGGTCCATCGATGATATCGACAGTGGGTACGCATTTCTTACAGCAGTTATTTCAGGTTGTTTTTAACTATGATTGGGGGCCCTTCGATTTAATCGATATTCAAATATCGATAATATCGACAGCAGATCGATTGCATCGAACAAAGTCGTAAACTGTCCAGCAAGTTCAAAGATAAATCAGCTGGATTTATCATGCCTCGACTCTGATCTCGATGTCATCGACATTCAAATTCCGAGGACCTCGACGGTTCCCCCGATCATTCATGAAAACCTGAAATATCTCAAAGTCAAGTCTCTCTCATTTTTCAAGTGTCGATGGATCGATTCTATCATCGATGGAATAGGAGTTCGAAATCTGATGACATCGACAATGACTTCGATTCATCGACCAAGTGGCAAAGAGTTTTTAAAGCATATGACATCGAGTAGACCATCAATGCTATCGAGAGTATACACTCGATGATATCGAACCTACTCGATGATATCGAACTCCGCCATAAATGTGACCATTTTATATTCGTTGGAACTTTTTGCCTATTTATAGAGGACTTGTCTTTTGTTGCCGTGAGAGAAAGTAGAGAGAGCTTTTATGTGTTTCAACTTATATCCTATACCTAAAGCCCTTTCTCTTAAGGGAGTTCATCCTCCAATCCACCCTCACCATTGATATTCAATAGAGTGGATTGGGGAATGAACTTCCACGTTCAAGAATCGTCTAGCTACTACCTTAATGGAAAATTATTATACTAGGATGCCTTGAATGCATAAGAGAGGATCTACTCTATCTTCCTTATAGGAAAATCTTTAGAGAGTAGGATTCCATCTAACCCTTGACCCAACCCGAAGTTAAGCATTGGTATATCATCTTGCATCACAGATCAAGGGAGCAGAAGACTCTTCATCAACAAGAAGGAGGAGATCTTTGGTGTTATACTTAACGGGACTCATCAACTTATCTGTAAGTATCTAGAGTCCAAGAGGACACTTGTGATCATTCATTTCTAGGATTCGGTCTTAAGTGGTTCTCACCCTTTGAAGCCCTCGTAGGAGGCCTCCGGCGGGAGTGTATGTAGTCGATGCATAGTGTGGACCCTTGCTCTTGTGTAGGGCATAAACTGTTAGGTCCTTGTGTAGGTCCTTGACCTATGTGGTCTAAAATTCGGGTGCATTGTGTGGACCTTTGCTCTATGGAGAGCATAAACATCTGGTTAGGAGTGAACCAGTAAAACTTTGGGTTTGAGGTGAACCGCGTAAAACTTCTGTAAAGGTTAAAGGTGAACCTGATTTAAAACCTTAGGTTTGAGGTGAACCTTGGGAAACCTCCTAGTGAAATCCGGTACGCTCAAGGGTTGAGTGCGACAGCCGGGAGTAGAGTAGACTTATCGTCGAACCACTATAAAATGACTGTGTTTGTGATTGTTTTTCTCTATGAGTGATTCATGTTAATGCTTTCATATCCATATATCTGATCACATCTCACACACACACAGTCACATCCAACATAGACTAAGTTGCATATTACTATATCTTGGTTAGTTTATGACTGGATCCTCTACTTGGCTTGGAAGCCGATAGAGTTACATTTGAGTAATCCTGAAAATTATATACATGATAGGATTAGAGTGATAGGATTTTTAAATAACTCATAAATCTTTAAAAAGTCCTATTCACCCCCCTCTAGGACATATTGGCATATTCCGACTTCAACTCAAGTGGTCTTCACCGCTATTTCAATTGGTATCAGAGCGGGTCTCTCTTTAAGGGCTTCACCGCTTAGAGAGTGATCTTGACTGAAGTTGGAAATATGGTCAAAGGAAAGGGCTCATCAGTTACTAGACCTCCGGTATTTGATGGGTCAAACTATGCATATTGGAAGGCTAGAATGCACTCCTTTCTGAGATCTTTGGATTATGATGTTTGGGATATTGTTGAAAGTGGATATGTGCCACCATCTGAAAAGATTGTACCTAAAGATGGCACAACAGTTGAAAAACCCAAACCCAAAGAAAAGTAGACGTAGTTCGATAAGGAAAAATAGACAGCTGAAGCGAAAGCTATGAACGTGATCTACTGTGCCATGTCCCAAGATATTTTTAATCAGATAAGCATGTGTGGGACATCAAAAGAAGCATGGGATTTACTGAAAACAACCCACGAAGGCACAAGCACTGTGAAGCGATCCAAACTTCAACTCTTGACTTCATAGTTCGAAAATCTCGGAATGGAAGAGCATGAGACATTTATGGAGTTCTTTACAAAGTTAAACATCATTTGCAACTCCATGGGTGGATTGGGAGAGAAAGTTCTAGTACCAAAAATTTGTAGGAAAATTCTAAGATCCCTACCGAAACAGTTTAATCCCAAAGTAACAACAATTGAGGAGTGTAGAAATATAGATGAAATGAAAGTAGAAGAACTAGTAGGTTCCCTACAAACTTTTGAACTACATTTCACTCAAGCCCCTAAATCCAAAACAACTGTCCTGAAAACTTCAAAGAAAATAATAAATGAGGATAGTGGAAGTGAAAAGGAAGATGAAGATGAGGAAGTGGCTTTGCTGGCACAAAGATTCAGAAGATTCTTTCAGAAAAATAGCGGTTGTCCCTCTAGAGAGAGAAAGGTGAACAACAAAATTCCTGCAGGCAAATTTGGTAGAAGAACTAAAGAACCACAATGCTATGCCTATCGAAAGTATGGACACCTATCAACCGAATGCCCAAACAGAAAAACCAAGGGCAAAGGAATGGCCGCCACATGAGATGATACTGAGGAGTCAAATTCAGAATCCAGTGACTCAGAAAGCAATGGAGATCAGAAATCATTGAAAATACTTATGGTCTCCACTATTTCAATCACTCCCACTGAATCCAAAAAGGAAAGAGAACAGCAAGCCATAGAATCATTTCCATCTGATGATGAAGAAACTGGGAATGAAGAAAAAATAGAAAAAGAAAAATTACAAGATGCTTACAATCAACTCTATACTCATAGCATCAACATTCTTAAGAGACTTGGAATCTCGGAAAATAAGAAGGTACTACTACAAAAGGATTTGGATAAAACACTGGAGATCAATTCACACCTAATTAATGATCTACAACAATATTATGCAGATAATGACAAACTGGAAAGGATCAACCTATCTCTAAGAACTGAATCATCTAAGCTTACCAAACAAATTGAATTGTTAAAAGATGAAAACAGGCATCTCAAGGATGAGAATCACACACTCCGCTATGACTTAGAGAAATCTAAAAAATTTGTTGAAATAAACTATAAATTTTCTCAGAGTGGTGAAAAGCTTGAAAGGATGTTAGGGATGGGAAGGCCCGGAAAGGACAAGAGTGGCCTAGGGTATGAGAAAACTAAGAGGAAAACAGGAAACGCAGCACCAACAACTAAATCATCAGCTGCTTTAGGAAGTAATGTAAGAATCTCTCCAGTATGTCATTTATGTGGTGATATGGGTCATTATGAGGTTGAATGCCTAACATCTAGACGGACTTCACATAACTCTAGACAAAATCACATTGGAAAAATCAAACCAATCAGAGAAACACAGAATGTTAAGAGTCCATCTAAGGGAAACACTCATCTATCACCACCTAAGATGCAAGACAGGAGAAAGAAGTTTATTTCAAAGTGGGTGGAAAAAGAAAAACAAAATTGTCTTATGACTAATCTTCACATACCTTGAAATTCCAAGCGTAGAAGGACAAGTCCAAGTCACGCATCTGACCTGGATATTTGCTGAAATGATGCCAATTCTGTTGAGCCTTAAATGATACATCTGAGGTTCTTGACCTCAAATTTTTGTATATAAACATACATATGTTTATAATTTTGGTGTGTACAGAAATTTTGAATGGTATACTATTGATTTATAGAAATTCTAAAAGTATACTTGGCGGATTGGTTGTATGCTGAAAATTGAAAATCTTCATCGTTGATATGAGTATCAATATGACATTCTTGAGTAATCGGTAGAGGGTCGATATTATCAATGACTCCTTAGAATACGGATTGACTGGTGGCTAAAAATTGATATCGAAGACAGACTCGATGGTATCGATAAGCAACCTCTCGATATTATTGAAACAATGATCGATCTTATCGACAGATGGCACCCGATAAAAGTCTGCGAGGTGAAAAAGGGATTATTTTTTGTGTCTATCGGTCGTTTTTTGTGCTTGATACACTCGACCAAATTACTAGGAGCCACGACAGACTAACTAAAATCCCTCCACAAATCGGGTAATACCTTTCTATACTACAAAAGCCCAATTTCTCCTTTAGGTATTTTTGATTTTGTCAAGTGTTTGTCGTGTTTCCCAAACTCTTGTTTTGACTATATAGGAAAAGACAAAGGGACAGCGTCCGGACAGGGGGAATCTTTAAGAACTACCCGACAAAAAGTCCTTGCATCTAGAAAAAGAGCGAGGGTCCCAGAAAGTAGGATCCCCATGCGTCAAAGATCACAGACTTCGTGAGGTGGGTCTAAACCGATTCTCCAGCACCTCCTCCTCCTCTGGCTAGGCAGCCCTCACATCCAGCGAAATACACCAGTCGGAAGCTGATCTATGAAAGAAAAGTGGACAAGGTTTGTTTAGCACCATATAATTTAGAATCCTTATTCGCTGCAGTTGGTTGGGTGCCCACCCTAGATTTCAGAGGGCCTTGTCAACTCGAGCAAACCCGCAATTTCCTTGCTGCATATCACTCTCTGATATCTGATCCTCCTTCGTTCATGGTCTCTCTAGATGGTGATGATGTGTTCATCACCCCTGCCACACTGGATAACATTCTCAATGTACAGATGGTACCAGAAGGACTTCCTGACCTTGATCTTGATCTTCCTGAGGTCCGTTCCATTGTAACCAAGTACCTATGCAACAATAGAGATATTCCTTAGTACTAGGGGAACGCCTTAAAATCTAGGTACATGGAACCCCACTTTCGAGTTATGCATGGGATCTTCGCTACAAATCTATATCCAAGGAGTACAAATCGATCTGATCTCACGGGTCTTATAGTCATGATTGTATACTCTGTTGCAACTGGGACAAAGGTTTGCCTTCCAACACTGATCGTCGACCAGTTGGTAAATGTAATACATACATCTAGAGATCTGCATTTGCCATATCCATAGATCATAAACAGAATCTGTCAAAGAATTGGTTTTTCACCTACCACTGATCCTGTACTTCCTGTTTATGTCTTTAATGCAATGAACATTCGGAAAATGGACCTGGAGTACCACGAGTACAAGGAAGAAGGTATTCAAGGATATGGAGCTGAAGGTGTTGGTGATCCTCGTTGGGAGGAAAGTGAAAGGACAGGAGATGAATCATCTCGACCCGATCCAGCCCCATCTACGTCAATACCCGGACATGCAAAGCGATTCAAAATGGACAGAATCGGGGTAATCCAGAGAGATATTCACTCTGTACGTGACCAGTTGACAGTCTTGGAGCGTGTCGTCCAAAAAATGCAGCAGTCTGTACAACAGCTGGTGGATCTGCTGACATGTCGATAGGATGACACGATGCCATCTCACTCTGCTCCTTAAGGTCGGGGCATGCATGCTATCATACACACTTTACTTTTATCTCCACGTTTGAACATCAGTATCTTTTTGGATGTTCTTCGTTGTCACTGGTGTGTATGATAACCCCCTAAGATATGCATTTTTTTTGGGGTTGTATATGCCCACAGATGGGCTAATGTTAATGGATGTTGTTGGGTGCCCATATATGGGCTTATTTGTTCTTGGTTTACTGCTGTGTGGAACAGTATCTTTTGTGCTTGTCTAAAACAGTTGTTGGTTTGGGATTTACTGCCGTCTGGGGCAGTTTTGGTTTTTTGATGGCTGAATAGAATTCTTATCATTAATACCATATTTTGTTCCCCTGGTTTGTCTGATGGAAAGCATATAATGTGTTTAATGCTTAATTGATTTACTATTATTAGTGCTTTCCTTAAACTGATAAGCATACACTTGTTCTGACCATAGATAACTTCTTATAATATTTTGATCATTACTCATTTGTATCTTGTATGCATGTTCTCTCTCGTACTTTACTCTTCAGTCAAAATCACTTGTTATATCTTTACCAATGACTGACAAAAAGGGGGAGAACAATTCAAAATACCCTGAGCGGAAAATTGTATATCTAATGTGTTGCAAGTGTTAGGGGGAGCAGCTGCACCAAGAAAGGGGGAGTTTTAAAGTAAGGGGGAGTAGATACTTCAAGAATGTGTACATGGGTTAGAAACGTTGTAAATTTATGTAAATACATGTACACACAATTTAGGGTGTGTCTAGAAGTGTTCTAGGGTGTTTTGGGTATTTTATCACGCAATTGACAAAGGGGGAGATTGAAAGTGCATCTGCTTATGCCCTGGTTTGTCAAGTTACGTGTGTGGTGAGTCAGACCGGCTGCAGAACTCGATAGGAAGATTATTTCAAGCATCTGCCTCAACCAGATGTGTGGAAGCTCGTAATAGGTAAATCATAGCATCGCATCCCATGTCCCAAAACACCAGGTGATTAAAACCCTTAAAACAACATAGACATCCTAGGGTTTTATGGTGAGAAAACTTTTTGGCAAGATAGGAAAATCTCTAAGTTTTTCTCCCCTTGTCGATTCTATCAAAGCACCCTCGATATGATTGACCTGCACTATTGATGTCCTGGATACATTAACGATATTATCGATAAGAGGACCAAAAGTGTCCAGCAACTAAAAAGTCATTTAGATGGATTTATCGATGTATCGATACACCTATCGATATCATTGATATAAGCACAAAAATGTTTAGCAACTTCACAATATATCTGGATGAATTATCAATGTATCGATACACATATCAATATCATCGATATTCAAATCTCGAGACCATCGAGAGTGGCTCGATAAGATTGACAGGCAGATTTTCGGCGCCCCTGTTTTTTAATAAAAATTTCAAACTCGTTCGATATATCGATGACCGTCTAATATGATCTGAAATCAAATATCGATAAGATCGGAGGTCCATCGATGATATCGACAGTGGGCACGCATTTCTTACAGCAGTTATTTCAGGTTTTTTTAAACTATGATCGGGGGCCCTTCGATTTAATCGATATTCAAATATCGATGATATCGACAGCAGATCGATTGCATTGAACAAAGCCATAAACTGTCTAGCAAGTTTAAAGATAAATCAGCTGAATTTATCGATGCTTCGACTCTGATCTCGATGTCATCAACATTCAAATTTCGATGACCTCGACGGTTCCCCCGATCATTCATCAAAACCTGAAATATATCAAAGTCAAGTCTCTCTCATTTTTCAAGTGTCGATGGATCGATTCTGTCATCGATGGAATAGGAGTTCGAAATTCGATGACATCGACAATAGCTTCGATTCATCGACCAATTGGCAAAGAGTTTCAAAAGCGAATGACATCGAGTCTGGGTCATCGAGCAGACCATCGATGCTATTAAGAGTATATACTCGATGATATCGAACCTACTCGATGATATCGAACTCCGTCATAAATGTGACCGTTTTATATCCATTGGAAGTTTTTGCCTATTTATAGAGGACTTGTCTTTTGTTGCCGTGAGAGAAAGTAGAGAGAGCTTTTATATGTTTTAACTTATATCCTATACCTAAAGCCCTTTCTCTCGAGGGAGTTCATCCTCCAATCCACCCTCACCATTGATATTCAATAGAGTGGATTGGGGAATGAACTTCCGCGTTCAAGGATCCTCCAGCTACTACCTTAATGGCAAATTATTATGCTGGGATGCCTTGAATGCATAAGAGAGGATCTACTCTATCTTCCTTATAGGAAAATCTTTAGAGAGTAGGATTCTATCTCACCCTTAACCCAACTCGAAGCCAAGCATTAGTATATCAAGGGACTCATCAACTTATTTATAAGTATCTAGAGTCTAAGAGGACACTTGTGATCATTCCTTTCTAGGATTCGGTCTTAAGTAATTCTCATCTTTTGAAGCCCTCGTAGGAAGCCTTCGGTGGGAGTGTATGTAGTGAGTGCATAGTGTGGACCCTTGCTCTTGTGTAGGGCATAAGCTGTTAGGTCCTTGTGTAGGTCCTTGACCTGTGTGTCTAAAATCCGGGTGCATTGTGTGGACCCTTGCTCTATGGAGAGCATAAACATCTGGTTAGGAGTAAACCAGTAAAACTCTAGGTTTGAGATGAACCGCGTAAAACCTCTGTAAAGGTTGAAGGTGAACCTGATTTAAAACCCTAGGTTTGAGGTGAACCCTGGGAAACCTCCCAGTGAAATCCGGTACGCTCAAGGGTTGAGTGCGATAGTCGGGAGTGGAGTAGACTTATCGTCGAACCACTATAAAATAACTGTGTTTGTGATTGTTTTTCTCTATGAGTGATTCATGTTAATGCATTCATATTCATATATCTGATCACATCTCTCTCACACACACACAGTCACATCCAACATAGACTAAGTTGCATATTACTATATCTTGGTTAGTTTATGACTGGATCCTCTACTTGGCTTGAAAGCCGATAGAGTTACATTTGAGTAATCCTGAAAATTGTATACATGATAGGATTAGAGTGATAAGATTTTTAAATAACTCATAAATCTTTAAAAAGTCCTATTCACCCCCCTCTAGGACATATTGGCATATTCCGACTTCAACTCAAGCGGTCTTCACCACTATTTCACAATGAACGGTGGCCGCATTCGTAAGAATACTGGATTTAACAAAAATGATGTCGTTACTTCCTAATATCATATGTACTGATTGAGGGGTTTATATATTAATTTGCTTTTGTGTTTGTTTTTATTCTTTTGATCTTTGAATTTTGTTATCTGTTTCCTAAATCGAGTCCCTGTTTTTCGTAGTATTCTTCTCAAAACTTTTAGTTTATTATTTTTGTAGAATACAATTGCTTGGAGATGTAGTTTCATTGTATTTTGATTTCTTCCTATATAATGTTACACAAACCAATAGTCTATCAAACCACATTACTCATGTTAGATTTTGCCATAGTTTAGAAGATTATCAGGTACATTTTTGTTTTGTTTATGGATAAGAAATCTGCCATGAATAATCAAAATTCCAAATATGAAATGATCATACAGGTCGCTTTCTCAATTATTTTACTACTAGTGGGAGAGTCCGTAATCCATGCTTCTCCAATTTCTTCATTTATTGCCAACACTTCTCAAATCTCCGTATCCTATCTTCTATGTACCCAAGTTTTTTATTGAAAATTCAAGAAACCTTGAAAAGGTTAAGGAAATATACTCATATTGTTCTAATCTCATTGTAATGGGTAAACAACTGATGTACTCCCTGTTTTTTTTTTTTTTTTTTTTTTCTTCCTTGTACATGAAATGCATATTGGGAAGAGGGAATGATTCAGTCCCTATTAGAAGGATTCTGCAACTAAGCTCCCACCCTTAGTAGCACCAACGATCTCCACCCCTACTGTAGTAGAAATATTGTAAACAAGCTGATTGGGTTTGGTCTCCACATCCAAGAGCCTTTCCCTTTGAGATGTACATCTCATTCAAGGGTGTGCAAGAGATTTACATATGCCTGCACCTTTTCATCTTTTAGATTTCTCTTAGAACAAGATTCTAAACCAGCTTCTGCATATCTTCTTAGCAAATCTTTAATAAAAACTTCCATTTTTATTTTTATTTTTATGTTATTCTATGAAGCATTAATTTTGACATAATGGTTTCATTTCCTAGTTACCCTTCCTCCAAAAATGTTATTATATCCCCTTTCAAAACTTTGGATCTAGTGACATCTCAAACTAGGATCTCCACTGGGTTTTGGCACTCCCCAACCTTGGAAACATTCTTTAGAACATGCAACTAAGCTGATGCAGATTCAATCATAAGAATGATTCATGTGATAAAAAGGCAAGCCTTCCATTCATCTAGTTCTTTTTGCAATAGATAAAATGAAGAAAACTGTAATGAACCCAAACATTAGCAGAAGTGATCTCATAAATCTTAACTGTCCACATTCCTTACATTAATTAAATAGAAAAACCTTAAAAAGGAGATCCTATTCAACTCCAGTGAAACCTAAAAGGCTGATGGATAAAAGAAATCTAGCAATAAAAGTTCTAATAATAAAATGTACTTATTGTTTTACATTTTTTAAAAATGATTTCTTTTCTCGGATGGCGATGAGACTAAAAATATGTTGCGGTTGTCGGTTATGATATGTTTTTTTTTTAATACAAAAAAAGGGATTCAAGTTAGTAGACAATTCCTTGGTAACATTGCTATAGATCTTTTGATACAAAAATGATTACATGATTGTAATTGAGTGGATCTTCCATAGGTATCCATATGTGTAACAAACCTAATTTTAATGGTGGTTGAGTAGTGTACGATTACAAACACTGTAAAAGAAATAGCCTCGTTCATAGTATGGTAGGACCATTGAATCTCGAGGACGAGATTTTCTTTAAGGGGGGTAGATTGTAACACCCCATACTTTTCAGTACTTAGGTGTTACTAAGTAACCTAGCTTAGTATAAGTAGAAACCTAACCTATCAGAACAATTACATTCAATCTAGTCTAAATTTGACCATTGAAACAGACCCCACCCATATATTGAGCTATCCAACCGTTGATTTTCAAAATAGACCATCACACCATCATGAAACCCACATTTTAACCTGAATCTAACCACTAAGATTAATCTACATCTCTGGATCGAGTCCATAATGACTGATTTTTTTCCAATCCACCACTGGACCATTAAATCAATAGTTAAACTCCAAATTTAACAATTCTTAAAGACCTAAGAACTCACGTGAGTCAAATATAGATTGATCTAATCGAAATATTGCTTGAAACCAACAACAAACACTAAATATCATTCTCAAAAGCGCAAATCAAACCCTTCGTCTTTCAAGTCAAGGAATCAGATCATTATACCCACCATTCAACGGGCCACAACTTACATTTACATGATCCGACACAATGTCACCTTAGCTCGGATCAGTTGGATGCAATGTAATAATATATAAATACCTAAATCAATTACTAGAAGTCCTAACGTGACTACAGACTAACTAAAAACCAATCAGACCATTGAAATGTTAAAACCAACATTTACTAATAATAAACCAACCAATCAGCCCATCTAAACCTTTTATCCAACTAACCTCTAACCATATACAAATAACTAACTTTCTAAGACAAACTGATGGTACAGATCTCACCGATGATCACGTGGGCCCCATTTTTAGTTGGTGCATGTATGCTAACCTGCATACTCCCGCTGTGCATGGGACTGTACGCATGGTCAAAACGGATGTTGACCCGACTATAACAAGAAAAAGAGAGAACTTCTCTCATTTCATCTCGTTGAAGCTAGTTCCAATGGACAACCGTCCGTGACTTTGAATATTGGCCCACCATCACTGGCCATTACAAAGATCTGGACCTTCCATCGTATATATAGGCCCTTTTCAACCAAACCTTGACCATTTACACATGTTGAAACACGTGTCCATGCACGAGATCTCTAACGCGAACTGGTTGTGTGTGACACATTTTGATAACAGAAAGCTCCGTTACTCCTTTCTGTTTGCTTTGCTAGCAATTCGAGACTCTTGTAACTTCGGCCAGTGGATGAAAACCATCCTAGCCATCCATTTTAGGGTGAGCATCTCTATCCCACTCCACTTAAGGAAGATTCGAAAGGAATCTCTTCTGTTTCCATCCTGGATGAATCTCAACCGTTGAGTGGCATTTAGAGAAAGACCCAAATGAATCTAGACTATCCATTCCAACATCCTTATATACTAGAAACCCTAAAAGTCATACGAAAAATGTTGCCCTTCCCATTTCTTTGTGGCGACAAGAGAAAGCTACTCTCAAACTTTTATCTTTAAACCCATTGAGAAAAGGCCCTAAAATCTCTGATTTCTTGTGTTCACAAGCACCTTACAACTACTCCAGACTAGGCACAAGACTCAGATCGAAGAAAGGAGCGTCAGCCAAAGTTCCGCCATGAAAGCTCCATCATCTTCCTCGACAAATAGCAGTTGCCAGAAGAAGTCGTTTGGCCACCAACTTCATATCCATGACATCCATCAGGTAGCCATATGATGAGTGTTTAATCCACGATTAATTTCATTAAGATCAGATTCCACGATGGAGTTAGATTCTCGATCAATCATTACGATCCATCGCCATACCATGCCGAGTCTCTAGTCCTAGACTGAGTCATCCTGGTTAGGAGTCGGGTTGAAGTCTTGATGAGTTTGGATCGAGTTATGTCGGTTTGGAGGCTGTTGCTAGTCGTCCTCCACCAAGAAGAAGGCAATGATGAAAAGAGACTGAGTAGGACTCGATTTTGCTACACCGAATTTGGACCAAGTTCGAACGAGTTGGGTTTTCGAGTCTTGAAACTAGTTTGAAGAGGTGCCTGGTACAGACCATTTGGGTAGAGAAGAGAAGTAGAAAAATAGAAGGGAGAAGAAAGAAGAAGAAGGGTGAGCATAATGTTGCTCCTCACTGAGTGGCTGTCGAGTCGACTCACTAAGATCGGGTCTGATTTGTGATGCATCACCCGTACTCCACTGGGTCTACTCATCTGGACGGGATCCGTGTCAGGTCGGCTTAAGTACATGTTGCTGGACATTTTCCCAGCAAGAAGTAAGGAAAGGGAAGAAAAGTGAAGCGTGAGAAGACTGTAAGAATAGGTGTCCTTATTGCACTGTTTGTGCAACACTGAGTTGACTCACTGACGAGTCATGGAGTGGGGTCCAGTTTGGGCTGTGACTCGGTGCGAGTCAGGTGCTTAGACTCGAATCAGGACTGAGTTCAAATCATTTTGGCTAGAAGTGAAAGAAGAAGATAAAAAGAGGCTGGGTAGTGCCTAGTTGAATTGAGTTGATTTGGGTCAAGCTACACAACTCGTTGGAGTTGTTGGGCTGAGATCGGCTCGAGTTGGATATGAATTTGATTAATTCCAGATCTTGTTAGTTCAAGTTTCGCAATTAGGGCATGTAAGATTAACTCTAGCATCATCTGAAGACGAACCGACTTTTTTAAACATGAGGTGTACCTTCAAGCTTTACTACATCACAATAATTTGGTTGTTTATCCATTCTTATTCATATATCTTTTTATTTGCTTAATGTGTCTCATTACTCTTGCTAAGTTTGATTACTTATAATCGATTGATGAATTGGATTTAAATGCATATGTCTGAATATGCTATGGATCTTAAATACCCCTATCTTGTCTTAAAATGAATATTTTACATGTGTAAGTGTCATTAGTATTGTTCGTGGCTTGTTTGACCACTTAGGATTTCTTTATGGTGCATTTGGAGGTCCTTGAACTAGTGGTCATTCTATCAAATAAATTAAATCAAAGTTTGTTGTGGACCTACCATCTAAGGGATTGTTGTGCCTTTATGGCTTTTGGAATCAATTCCTTTCACCGCATCCTGGAATGGACAATTTGCCCTATGTGGCTTCAATTGGCTATTTTGCCCTTTGTAGCTTTGACTGTATGTTTGCCCCTTGTGGTTTGATGGAATAATTGCCCTAAGTGGCTTTTGTAAATGATTTTCTTACGACCTCATGATGGTAAGTTCCACTTGTTTACTTTGTTTTGGCCACTAGTTATGTAGGTTACCTTTAAATATCTTATTTACTAACCTCATGAGCCAGGGTGGTGGAATGGGACACTATGCTTGAGCTGTCGGCCTATGCTGGGTGACAAACCTCCCATAGTGACCTTTGAGCTTCCTTAAAACGATGGTTTGAAATTGGAATAATAATGGTGGGGCTAAACATGCATTTTTATGGAATATATTATTATGGTATTTTTCGGATAACTACTTCTCTTTGGGCGTACC
Source organism: Magnolia changhungtana (assembly GCA_030180095.1). NCBI lineage: Eukaryota > Viridiplantae > Streptophyta > Magnoliopsida > Magnoliales > Magnoliaceae > Magnolia > Magnolia changhungtana. The sequence goes on along the minus strand of JASAUF010000440.1, from coordinate 257,657 downwards.
TTGAGTACTTTTTGGGGTGACTAAATCTCCTTGGGCTATCTATATATTATTGCACTCTTTTCTGGGTGGTTAGTTCGCCTTGGGCGTACCTTTATGTACTTTTTCGGGTGACTAATTCTCCTTGGGCGATCTATATATTATTATGGTCTTTTCCAGGTGGTTAGTTCACCTTGGGTGTACCTTTGTGTACTATTCCAGGTGACTAATTCTCTTTGGATGATGTATATATCATAGTCTTTTTCGGGTGGCTAGTTCTCCTTGGGCTACTTTTTACCAGCTGGATGTGCATCCCCAGGTCTGTGAGCACGTGCATGCATCCATGCATTTAAACAAGATCATTTTTATAAAATTTATTTAATGAATGTGTTTATGATGAACCTTATCTGATTTCTATGATAATCATTGTGTAATATTGCTATACATTGTCCTTGTTAACTATGCTTGATTATTTTGATGTTACGATTAATCATAAGGGGTATACCTCACTGGATAGCCATTGACGCTATCAAACCGCATGCAATGTGAAGGAGACAGATAATGCACATAATAGTGTTCATGTGGATTAAGAGGAGCCAGAGGACCTTGCGACCCCCTTTCCTGATTTTATTTCATTTTAATTTTTACTGTATGTTTTGTAATAAGTTAAGACATTGATTTGTATAAGTTTTTGGGTAACCACTTGGATCATTGGTTATATATATTTGGACTCCCTCTAATATTTGATTTATTTCTATCCCGCTATATTATTAACTTGATAAAAGAAAAAAAATGTGTGTAGAATTTGGGTGTTTTCAGAGGTTAACGCTCAGGTTTTCGGAAAACGAGTGGTGTACTCGGGTTCTGGGGACTGGGGTGTTACAGGTCACTAGACCTCCAGTATTTGATGGATCAAATTATGGATACTGGAAGGGTAGAATGCATTACTTTCTGAGATCTTTGGATCATGATGTTTGGGATATAGTTGAAAGAGGATATGTGCAACCATTTGAACAAATAGTATTTGACAATGGCACAACTATCACCAAATTAAAATTTAAAGAAAAGTGGACAACATTCGATAAAGAGAACTAAACTACTGAGGCTAAAGCTATGAACGCTATCTACTGTGGTGTGTCCCAAGATATTTTTAATCAAATTAGTATGTGTGAGAAAGCCAAAGAAGTATGGGATTTGTTTAAAACAACCCATGAAAGAACAAGCACTGTGAAGAGATCTAAATTATAACTCTTAACATCATAGTTCGAAAGTCTCAGAATGGAAGAGCATGAGACCTTCATGGAGTTTTTCACAAAACTGAACATCATTTTCAACTCCATGGGTGGATTAGGTGAGAAAGTTCTGGTCCTAAAAATTTATAGAAAATACTAAGATCATTACCGGAACGGTTCAATCCTAAAGTAACAACCATTGAAGAATGTAGAAACATAGATGAAATGAAAGTAGAAGAACTAGTAGGTTCCTTACAAACATTTGAACTACACTTCAAATAAACCTCTAAATCCAAAACCACTGTCTTCAAAACTTCAAAGAATACAACAAATGAGGACATTGAAAGTGAAATAGAAAACGAAGATGAAGAAGTGGCTTTGTTGGCTCAACAGTTCAGAAAAATCGTGGCCGTCCATTTAAAGGAAGAAAGGTGGACAACAAACATTCTACAGGTAAATTCAGTAAAAAGACTAAAGAACCACAATGTTATGCCTGTTAAAAGTTTGGACACCTATCTACTGAATGCCCAAATAGAAAAACTAAGGGTAAGGTAACGGCTGCCACATGGGATGATACGTAAGAGTCAAACTCAGAATCTAGCGACTCAAAGAGAGATGGAGACTAGAAATCTTTGAAAATTCTTATGGTCTCCACTGCTCCAATCATTCCCATTGAAGCTAAGAACGAGGAAGAACCGCAAGCCACTGAATCATTTTTATCTGACAATGAGGAAACTGAGAAGGAAGAAGAGGAACAGGAGAAACTACAGGATGCTTACAACTAACTCTATACTCACAGCATCAACATCCTTAAAAGACTTGGAATATCTAAAAACAAAAAGAAATTGCCGCAAAAAGATCTAGATAAAAATTTAGAAATTAATGCACATCTAATTAATGATTTACAGAAATATCATTCAGATAATGATAGACTAGAAAGAATCAACATCACCCTTAAATCCGAATCTGAAAAACTAAACAAACAGGTGGAGCTATTAAAAGATAAAAACATGCTTCTTCAAAATGAAAATCACACACTCCTGTTTGATTTAAAAGAATCTAGAAAATTAGCTGAGATAAACTATAAGTTTTCCTAGAGTGGTGAGAAATTAGGAAAACTCTTAGGCATGGGAAGACCCAGAAAGGACAAGAGTGGGTTAGGATATGATAAATTTAAAACAAAAACTAGAAATGCAGCACTAATGACTGGAAAATCTGCTGCTTCAGGAAATAACACAAGGACCACTCCTGTTTGTCATTTATGTGATGATTATGGTCATTATAAGTTTGAATGCATGTCACCTAGATGGACTTAACATAATTCTGGTCAAAATAATACCGGTAAATATAGACCGACCAGAGGAATAATACAAAATGTCAGGAGTCCACCTAGGAATATGAATAGAAGAAATGCACATCCATCACCACCTAAAATGACTAACAGAATGAAAGAGTTATTAAATCAAGTGGATGACTTAAACAAGAAAACTAAATCTACCACAGTTAAAAATCCTGTCACAAAATGGGTAGTGAAAGAAAAGAAATATTGCCTTGTTACTCACTCAAATTATATAACAGGCAATTATACTAAGTGGTACCTAGATAGTAGATGCTTAAGACATGTCGCAGGTGACAAATTCCTCCTTTCAAATTACTCAGCTCTTAATGATGGGATAGTCACCTATGGAGACGGAAGTACCGCTAAGGTAATTAGACAGGGAATAATTAAAGGAATAAATTTGCTCAAAAATGAGAATGCCTTTTGCATAAAAGGATTAACACACAATCCTTAAGCATTTCTCAAATATGTGACAATGAGCATGTGGTTACATTCAATAAAGAAAAATGTGAGATCCTAGACCTATCAGGTAAAACAGTGATGAAGGGTTCTCATACAAATAACCACTTCTATGTCAGTAAAGGTAAGGGAAGGGCTGATCCCTATGCCTAGAAACAGTGAGCATGGAAAAACAAGTCCAGCTCTTATATCTAGATCTGGATAGTTGCTGAAATGATGATATTTTGCTGAGCTCCTAATGATACATCTGAGGTCCCTCACCTCAATCTTTTTGTATATAAATATTCTAATGTTTATAATTTTGATTTGTACAATGCTTGTACAAAATTTTACTGTATACTGTTGATTCAAAGATATATTATATTATACATGAAAGTTTGTCGAAGTGTTGAAAATTGCAAAATATACACCTTCGATATGTCTGTCGATAACTCATGTGGATTCTCGATTAAATCGACTGAGGATCGATATCACTGACGCCTCTTTGGAATCTGTAGAGTCTCATGATCGAGAATGCTATCGAAGACAGATTCGATATCATCGAATGAGGATCATCGATATCATTGAAACAATGTTCAATGATATCAAAGTATGCCGCCAGATAAAAAGGTGAAAGGGCCAAGCTATATGCCCTAGAGGGGGGTGAATAGGGCAATGCCAAATAAAACTTAAAACAACGGAATAATAAAAGATATAAATAATAATGCTGAAATAATAACAATCTCAAAGCACATGAAATATGAGAATGATACTAAATCAGTTCTAAGGACAACCTTACACCAAAAACCAATGGCTTATGGTAGGACAACCTTATTTCTAGAACGATCTAGAAAACACAAATGATATGGAAAATAAGTCAAGAATAACTAAAAGAAATAAATCCTAAGTTATTACACCATTCAACCACACTTGCTTGAAATGAAAATTACAACATTCATCCACAAAATCAATTCACAATCAAGGAATAAATGAATAAAGAAATCAAGCACATCCACAACACAACGATATATAGTGGTTCACTGTGTGTTCACCAACTATTAGCCAATAACCACACAGAATGCTACTCCACTCCTAATATCCTCACACGGGGGATATTAGCATGCACTATCAAAATAGGTTTTCACAGTTCACCCAAAACCTTCACAATTGTGTCTTTTATCTCGGGCTTACACAATCCAAAAACCCCCACAATCTGAGTTTTTGGCTCTCCTCAGATAACCAAAACAATGAGATTTTTCTGCAAATCTCAAACAAAACCAGAGAAAGTAAATTACAAAGTAAAATACCTGGATCTCCTTTTGAAGTAGCCCAATAGAACCAATCGGAGTAGATGAATGATACGCCATTCAATGTCCAATACCCACATAAAGAATGGTTCTATGTCTAATTGATTTTAGATTAAATCAAGAAGAGCAAGGTCTATTTGATTTTGATCCCAGAAGAAGGAATATCACAAATTCCTCTTTTCTAAATAAGATTGGAATATGGATCAAAATCATAATAGAAAAATGCTAACAAAAGGAATATTAAATATGCACAATAGCTTAAAAAAATAATCACAACTTATCTCAGAGTATAGCCTTAAATCGCTTGAATTAAATGGAATTGAATGAATAAACTCTGAAATTCGTGCATTATTTATAGCCTCAAAAATCCCGTCTTCGACTGGTCTTAGGATCCTAGGATTGGTCCTAGCATCAAAGATTTTGAAAGATTTCCGCGGGATTAGAATAGTTGTTCTCTCGACTGGTCTTAGGTAGCCTACGACCGGTCGTGGACCACCTACGACTGGTCGTGAGACTCCTACGACTGGTCGTGGGACTCGAGATAAGCCGCTAGAGTTCGAGTCGTAGAATTGCGATTGGTCGAAGGATGAGTCGTAGGACTTCCCAGGACTGGTCGAAGGAAAACCAGGAAAATCTGAAAATCTGTAACAACCTAGGACTGGTCCTGAGAAACCTAAGACTAGTCGAAGCAAAGCTAGGACTGGTCTTAAGATTTCTAGGACTGGTCTTAGAACAGTCACACCAAGTAAATTAAAATATTCGGATTATGTATCCGAATGACCTACCATACGAGACCAACCTATGGTCAATCTAAGGTCAAACAAACCTTGAAGTGAGATGGACATTGAAGTCTTAAAGGTCTCAGTATTCTCGATGATCTTGAAGTAGAAGCTTGAGTCGAGTTGATGGTCTTTCTCGAGCTTAGTACAATCTTGACTTGTCTTGATGAAGTCTTCTAATCTTGAACTTGTTAGAAGCAAACTTGAAGTCTTCTATTCTTGTAGACTTCATTCATGACATGTCTTGCAAACATTCTTCATTTATGATCTTGTCTTGAAAACATTCTTCATTCATGATCTTGTCTTGAAGCAGTGTGTAGTCACAAACAAGAAACACAAGAAGTACAAGACATATAGGTTTTGGCACTACAAAATTTGACAACCAAAGGGATATGAAATCATAGCACTAACAATCTCCCCCTTTGTCAAATTTGTGACAAAACACATTTATAAATATAAAAGTAAAATGAAGAAAGAATCATGAGCCATCAGAGCTATCAAATACTCTACTCCCCCTAAGTGAGTAGAACCATTCAACCATATTCAATTACTCACTCTCTCCCATTCATTCTCCCATTCTCCCCCTTTCTTTACTACTCCCCCTTTTTGTTACAAAATGACAAGGGAAGGCCAAAGGAGAGAAGAGAACACCATATGAAGAGTCAAGATTTAATTATCAAATTAGTTCAACACTTCAATGTCATCAATCCAAACCATACAACCAAAGTCATCAATCGTAATAATAATATATAATCCATAAAAATAAAAAGGATAATCCACCTAATCAGATCCAGATGAAGGAGCAGGGATGGTTGGATCAATCTGATGTAAACCCCTATTAATGCGACGAAGATATTTTCGCATATATTTAAATTGCATATCATGGGCTACACTCAGGTTATCAACCTTCTCCTCCAATGCACTTAGACGTGCATCATAACCAGAAGATGGATCGTAATCAGAATCATTTTGGGAGTCAGTTTCAATGTCTTTAAATATATCATCCATATTTATATCAGCCTGTGGAGGAAGATCAGTAGCTTCCCCTTCATTTCCTTCTTCAGCACCTTCACCACCACCTTCATAGAATTGACCAGGAAGCAAATCCAACTTCATCTTATTTAAATTAGTATTATTGAATAAAAGATGATGAATTGGTGCCTCATTCTCAGGTAAAGTAATGAGCATATTTGTGGCTAAACAAGTCATAAGATAACCAAATGGAATATCACTATGACCCGGATGAAAACAAAACTGAATGCTAAATTGACATATCAAAGAAGGTAAACAGACAACAATGCCGGACACAACAGAGTGCAATACCCGAACCATGAAGGCAGTTAACTCGGTTTTATTGCCTGACCGAGGATACACGTTTGAAGTGAAGATCCGGTGCAAAACTCTGTATCTGGGTAATAAAAATTTTGAGGGGAGCACATTTCCTTTGTGCATCCAATGCACTTCCATATTGCATAAATCTCTTGTCAACATTTGTTTTTCCGATTCTGATGGTTTGTCATATAATGTATGAATCGGAATACCTTCATCTTTGGCAGGTATATCCATAATACCTGATATCAAATGTCGATCTATCAAAAATTTCCCTTCTCTAGTAGCAATTGAGAACGTTAAATTATCAAGGGAAAAATCAGAGATACATGCAACCATAGATTATGCAATGGACTGGTATGTAGGCCCATCCCAAAACAAAATGTTAGTCCAGCCAACAGATTCAAGGAGAGGGGTAATCTCAAATTGTTCAATGTGACTGAGACTTACAGGACGCTCAACGATAACTTTACGGTTACGTAAATCCCGTACATTATTGGGATCATCTTCGGGTGACCGAAGGTGCCGTTGTGTTATAAATGTAGATCTAGATGAAGATGGACCACGGGATGTTTTCTTTTTCCCTCTAACATCCATTTTCAATAAGATTTAGCAAGGAGCAAGCACAAAGAACACAAGAAGTGGTGGGTTTCTCTAGATCAGATTTTTAGAGAGGAAACCCTAAACAATCAACACAAGATGAGATCTAGCTTATGGAATTTACAAATCAACGTATAGAAAGCATAAATCTTCAATAAAAATGAAGAAAAACGACTTATCTTGAAGAAAATCACGAATTCTCAAGACTGGTGGAGCCACGACTCGTCGAAGGAAGAAGAGAAAATGAAGAACAAAGTGATTTTTCCCAAATTATATGATGCTCACGATCTCTACGAACGGTCGAGTGTAGTCCACGACCGGTCGAGTCAGGACCAGTCGTGTATGGCAAAGGCCGGTCGAGCATCGACAAAAATAAATATTTTTATGTAGAAATTGAAATTTATATACATAACAATTTAAAATATAGTACACTATGATACATGCAGACAAGTATATTCAATTTAAAATGTATATACCAAGATCAAATTTTATTTTAGTAAACCTGCTTTGGTCGAGCGGTTTAGTAAATATATCAGCAAGTTGGACATTGGTTGGAATATATTCCAAAGAGATAGCTTTTTCTTCAACTAATTCACGAATGTAATGATACCTAATGTCAATATACTTAGTACGCGAATGCTGAATTGGATTTTTGGAAATATTGATAGCACTAGAATTATTACAATGTAAGATCATTGAATCTTGATTAATTCCATAATCGCTTAACATGCGTTTCATCCATACGAGTTGTGTACATGCATATCCTGCTGCGATATACTCAGCCTCAACAGTGAAAAGCGATATTAAACTTTGCTTCTTGCTAAACCAAGAAACCAAACAATTTCCAACGTAAAAACAACCACCACTGGTTAATTTTTTATCATCAATATCACCAGCCCAATCAGCATCAGAATACCCAACTAATTTAACATTAGTATCAAAAGGATACCAAAGACCCAAATTAGTTATACTTGCAACATATCTAATAATCCGTTTGACAGTAGTAAGATGTGAATCTTTAGGAGTAGACTGATATCTCGCACAAATACCAACGCTAAAAGCGATATCAGGTCTACTAGCAGTAAGATATAATAAACTACCAATCATACTACGATATAGCTTAGGATCTACATCTTTACATATAGAGTCTTTTGAGAGTCTCAAGGTTGTACTCATAGGAGTATCAAATTTTTTACCATTTTCAAATCCAAACCTTTTAACCAAGTTTGTAGCATACTTGGTTTGAGAAATGAAGATTCCATCAGGTTGTTGTTTTACTTGTAACCCTAGGAAGTAATTTAGTTCACCAACCATGCTCATTTCGAATCTTGATTTCATCAACTCTGTAAACTCAATAGACATGTTAAAACAAGTTGATCCATAAATAATATCGTCTACATAGATCTGAACCATTAAAATCTCATTATTATGTTTCTTAACAAATAGCGTCTTATTGACACTTCCCACTTGAAAACTATGACTAAGTAAGAATTTAGTCAATTTTTCATACCATGCCACTGGCGCTTGTTTCGGACCATATAAGAGCCTTTTTGAGATGAAATACATGATCGAAAAGCTTGGGGTCTTCAACCCGAGGGTTGTTCTACATAAACTTCTTCATATAAATCACCATTTAAGAAGGCACTCTTTACATCCATCTGATAAATTTTAAACTTTCTAAAGCAAGCGATGGAAATAAAAAGTCTGATAGATTCAAGGCAAGCAACTGGAGCAAAGGTTTCATCGTAATCGATGCCTTCAATCTGAGTGTACCCTTGTACAACTAGTCTAGCCTTGTTTCGTATAACATTTCCAAGTTCATCAGACTTATTTTTAAAGATCCATTTTGTTCCAATAATGTGTTTATCTTTAGGTCTAGGAACAAGATACCAGACATCATTACGAACAAATTGATTAAGTTCATCCTGCATAGCTACTATCCAATTTTCATCGAAAGAGCTTCTTTTACATTGACCCGTTCTATTTTAGATGTAAAACAAACATTATTGCATATGGTTTCAAGTTGTTTGCAATGTACGAACTCCAGTGAGAGGGTTTCCAAGGATTTGATTAGTTGGATGATCTTTGGAGTCCTAGGTTCGATTGAGATGAAGAGGTATCTTGATTTTCGATTATAAGAATTTCATCATCATCTGAACTCGGAGCAGGTGTATTCAAATGATCATCAATGACCACATTGATGGACTCTTGAATCACACCTGTTCTTTTATTTAGAACCTTATAGGCTTGACTATTTAAGGAATATCCAAGGAAAATACCTTCATCACTCTTCGTATCAAATTTTCCCAAATTTTCACGATCTCGTAAAATGTAACACTAACTGCCAAAAATTTGAAAGTATTTGACAGTAGGTTTCTTTTCGAACCATAACTCATAAGCAGTCTTATTTTCAGATTTACTAGTATAAACACGATTAATAATGTAGCAAGCAGTATTAATTGTTTCGGCCTAAAGATTTTGGAGAGCTTCATACTATTTAACATGACATTAGCCATATCCTGAATCACTCTATTTTTTCTCTCAACTATACCATTTTGTTGAGGAGTTTTGGGCACAGAGAATTCATGTGATATTCCCTGATTGCTACAGAATTTCTCAAAACTGCTATTTTCGAATTCAGAACCATGATCACTACGGATCTTATAAACTTGAGAACCTTTTTCATTTTGGATTCGTTTGATGATCTTCTTTACCTCATCTAGGGTTTCAGATTTGTCTTTTAAGAACGATACCCAAGTGAATCTAGTAAAGTCATCTACGATAACCAAGATGTATTTTTTGCCACCTCGACTCTCCGTTCTAGTTGGTCCAATGAGATCCATGTGGAGAAGCTCGAGAGGTCTGGATGTGGTATTGGAGTTCACTTTCTTGTGAGAGCTCCTAATCTGTTTGCCCAACTGGCATTCACCACATATTTTGTCTACTTTTTGTAATTTGGGTAGACCTCTTATAAGTTCTCTTTTGCTCAATCTAAATAAGTTCCGGTAGTGTACATGTCCAAGGCATTTATGCCATAATTCAGTCTCATCAGTATGGACCATGTAACACGATTGAGTAGATGAGCTTGCATTACTAACGATGTAGCAGTTTTCAGATGTTCTGCGACCAGTTAATATAACAGAACCCTCATTATTAACAATCTCACAACCTTGATTAGAAAACTTTACATTATGATTGTTGTCGCATATCTGAGATATACTTAGTAGGTTGTGTTTCAAGCCCTCAACATATAATACATTTTTAAATAAGGGAAGGTTATAAAGCTGAACCGTACCTTAGCCAATGATTTTGCAATTGCTTCCATCACCAAAAGTGACTGACCCATCAGTCCTGTCTTCAAGATCGGTGAATAAAGCTTTGTCACCTGTCATATGTCTGGAGTAACCACTGTCAAGGTACCACTTTGAATGGCTTGTAGCTTTGAAAGCAGTGTGGGCAACCAAGCCAAGCAATAACTTTAGGAACCCATTTCAGTACTGTTTTGGGTTTAGGAGTGTAGTTGGACTTTTTCTGTCTATTGTTATATGAATGACCTATAGAGTTAAATTTTAATAGCTCCTTGAGAAGATCAATAATCTTTTCAACCAAAGGATTTTGGTTTTGAAGATTGAAGTTGGCATGGCTATTTTCAGATTTTTGAAAGGTCCTTGAATTTTTTGAAAAACCTTGATAAGTATACTTTACTTTTGAGTTCGAAGACTCTCCTTTCACAAAATTAGTAGCAGTATTCTTTTGTTCAGGACAAGTATTCTTATCATAGCCCAACCCAGATCTATCGCCACATTTTCTCGATCCAGATAATAATTTTTCTAATTTAGGATCACCTTGGGCATATCTCCAAGTGTCTTTTAAACTCAAAAGAGAAGCTACTTCATTTTTGAGTTTCTCGTTCTCGGTTTTCAAATCATCAACTTGGGAGGTTTTGATTTTTAAATCACATTTGGTCTTTTCAAAAAAATTAGAAATATGGAATTTTTCTAAGACAAGAGACTCATAATCTTCTTTAAGTTTAGAAAATCTTTCCTTTTGTAATTTAAGCTTGACAGCAATTTTACAACTCTCCGTATAAAGGGCATTGTATGCATCCTAGAGATCATCTTCATTGTCACAATCACTATTCAGATTCTCTTCGCTAGTTACTTCATCATAATCTGAAAAAGTGACTTTGGCTAGAGTCATAAGGGCTTTAACATCATCTCCCGATTCGTTTTCAGAATCTTCTGATTTCGAAGAGGATTCCGAATCAGATGATTCATCCCAAGTAGCCAACATACTCTTCCTTTTTAATTTGTCTTTTTTAGGACATTTGTTAGCCAAGTGCCCGTACTCTTGACAGTTGTAACATTGACTATCTTTCAAAGATTTTCAAGCTTTAGGTTTAGATTGTCTCTTATCGTTTGATTTTTGAAAATCTCCTTTTTTCTTATTTTTCAAAATTTTATAAAACCTCTTTACAAAAAGTGTCATATCATCTTCGGAATTTTCAAAGTCTAAAGTGTTCTCTTGTGGAATATTTTTAGATGATTTGAGAGCAATTGATTTTCCTTTTGGAGCTTTAAAGTTCAATTCATAGGTCTGTAAAGAACTAACTAGTTCCTCAACTCTCATGTTATCCATATCACGAAGTTCCTGAATCGCGGTTACTTTTGAATTGAACTGTTCAGGAAGTGAGCGTAGTATCTTTGCACACACTTTACTTTCTGGGATTCTATCACCAAGACCCCACATTGAGTTTACAATGTCATTCAATCTAGTGTAGAAGTCCATAAACATTTCATTCTCCTCCATATGAATTTCTTCAAATTTAGTTGTGAGGAGTTGGACTTTAGATTTCTTAACAATAGATGTACCCTCGTGTGTCATTTCTAAGAGATCCCATGCTTGTTTAGCATTTTCACACGAGATGATTATTTTGAATTCATCTGGTGACAATGTACAAGTAATTGCAGTTAGTGCTTTTCCATTGGCACTACTCTCACTTTTCTGAAGTGTGGTCTAAATGGCATAAGATATAACTTTCATTGATTTTGAACTATCTTCATCAATTACTTCAATGATAGGTAGTTTCCATCCGTTCACTGTGGCCAGCCACATACTTTCATCCATGGATTTGAGAAAGATTCTCATCCTTGCTTTCCAATAGGCATAGTTTGTGCCATTAAAGGGTGGTGGCCTAGTGACAGAAAGGCTTTCAAAATTTGACATCTAAATATAGCTTAGATCGTTAGCTCAGGAAATAAATCCAATAAATAAGCAATAAGCACGAGTTATTTGGCTCTGATACCACTTGAAAGGGCCAAGCTATATGCCCTAGAGGGGGGGTGAATAAGGCAATGCCAAATAAAACTTAAAACAGCGGAATAATAAAAGATATAAATAACAATGCTTTGAAATAATAACAATCTCAAAGCACATGAAATATGAGAATGATACTAAATCGGTTCTAAGGACAACCTTACACCAAAAACTAATGGCTTATGGTAGGACAACCTTATTTCTAGAACGATCTAGAAAACACAAATGATATGGAAAATAAGTCAAGAATAACTTAAAGAAATAAATCCTAAGTTATTACACCATTCAACCACACTTGCTTGAAATGAAAATTACAACATTCATCCACAAAAGCAATTCACAATACTGAAGGAATAAATGAATAAAGAAATCAAGCACATCCACAACACAACGATATATAGTGGTTCGCCTGTGTTCACCAACTGTTAGCCAACAGCCACACAGAATGCTACTCCACTCCTAATATCCTCACACAGGGGATATTAGCATGCACTATCAAAATAGGTTTTCACAGGTTCACCCAAAACCTTCACAATTGTGTCTTTTTATCTCGGGCTTACACAATCCAAAAACCCCCACAATCTGAGTTTTCTGGCTCTCCTCAGATAACCAAAACAATGAGATTTTTCTGGCAAATCTCAAACAAAACCAGAGAAAGTAAATTACAAAGTAAAATACCTGGATCTCCTTTTGAAGTAGCCCAGTAGAACCAATCGGAGTAGATGAATGATACATCGTTCAATGTCTAATACTCACATAAAGAATGGTTCTATGTCTAATTGATTTTAGATTAAATCAAGAAGAGCAAGGTCTATTTGATTTTGATCCCAGAAGAAGGAATATCACAAATTCCTCTTTTCTAAATAAGATTGGAATATGGATCAAAATCACAATAGAAAAATGCTAACAAAAGGAATATTAAATATGCACAATAGCTTAAAAAAATAATCACAACTTATCTCAGAGTATAGCCTTAAATCGCTTGAATTGAATGGAATGGAATGAATAAACTCTGAAATTCGTGCATTATTTATAGCCTCAAAAATCCCGTCTTCGACTGGTCTTAAGATCCTAGGACTGGTTGTGGCATCAAAGATTTTGAAAGATTTCCGCGGGATTAGAATAGTTGTTCTCTCGACTGGTCTTAGGTAGCCTACGACCAGTCGTGGACCAACTACGACTAGTCGTGAGACTCCTACGACTGGTCGTGGGACTCGAGATAAGTCGCTGGAGTTCGAGTCGTAGAACTACGCCTGGTCGAAGGATGAGTCGTAGGACTTCTCAGGACTGGTCGAAGGACAACCAGGAAAATTCAAAAATCTGTAACAACCTAGGACTGGTCCTGAGAAACCTAAGACTGGTCGAAGCAAAGCTAGGACTGGTCTTAAGATTTCTAGGACCGGTCTTAGAACAGTCACACCAAGTAAATTAAAATATTCGGATTATGTATCCAGAATGACCTATCATACAGACCAACCTAAAGTCAAATCTAAGGTCAAACAAACCTTGAAGTGAGATGGACATTGAAGTCTTGAAGGTCTGTATTCTCAGATGATCTTAAAGTAGAAGCTTGAGTCGAGTTGATGGTCTTTCTCGAGCTTGGTACAATCTTAACTTGTCTTGATGAAGTCTTCTAATCTTGAACTTGTTAGAAGCAAAATTGAAGTCTTCTATTCTTGTAGACTTCATTCATGACATGTCTTGCAAACATTCTTCATTTATGATCTTGTCTTGAAAACATTCTTCATTCATGATCTTGTCTTGAAGCAGTGTGTAGTCACAAATAAGAAACACAAGAAGTACAAGACATATAGGTTTTGGCACTACAAAATTTGACAACCAAAGGGATATGAAATCATAGCACTAACAAAAGGCACTCGAACGGGAAAAGGGCATTTCACTTCTTAAGTTTTTTTTCTTCTTCCCTACCCGTTCTTCTCAACCGGTTTGCTTGGAGCTTCGTCGGAAAGTCCTAAACATCCTTCAAATCTGGTTATACCCTTCCATTCCCAATTATTCATCAAGATTCCATCTTGCTCCTTTTGGGTATTTCCTATTTTTTTGGGTTCTGTCCGTTTATCTCCAAACCCATCTTTGTGAGTATTTGTAAATGGGCAAGGATAAAGGGAAGGTGTCCGGTCCCAGAGAATCGTCTAGATCTTCCAGGAAAAAGGTTCTTGCTCCGAGAGAAAGAGCAAGGGCTCCTGAATACGGGACCCCCACGCGCTAACGAACTAGACAAGCATCACGTGGTGGGTCCCAATCTGAGGCACCGACACCTCCTCCACCTAGGGTGAATCCAACTCTAGCCAAATACATTGGTAGGAAGCTTGTCCATGAGAGGAAGGTAGACATGGACTATCTAATGCTTTATAATCTGGAACCTCTTTTTGCTGTAATTGACTGGTTGCCTATCCTTGACTTCGATGGGCCATGTCACTATGAAAGGACATACAACTTCTTTGCTTATTGTCATTCTCTAGTGTCTGATCTGCCTTCCATCACTATTTCTGTCGATGGAGGCGATGTGGAGATTACCCCTGAATCTATTGCACAAATTTTTGGTCTTACCCTATCACCCGTTAGTCTTTCGGATATGGATTTGGAGAATGTTGACACTCGTTCCATGGTCAAGAAGTTCCTTTGCCATGGTCATGATATTCCCTGGTACCAAGAAAATGCATTAAAATCCAAATTCATGGAACCACGGTTTCGTATTTTGCATGGTATCTTCGCGTCCAACATCTATCCTAGAAGTACTAACCGTTCCGATCTCACTAGGTTCATGACCATGATAGTATACTCCATAGCCACAAGGATCAAAATCTACCTCCCTACTCTCATTGTGCATCAGCTAGTATATGCCATTCATACGTCTCGGGATGTTCACTTGCCCTATCCTTGGATCATTCACAATGTGTGCAATACACTACCAAAAAATAGAGCAAAGGCTATGGAATGTGAAGGCTTTTACCTATAGATTAAATTCATAGCAATTTTTCTACAGATCTAAACCGTAGCTAAAAGCCTAATTGATCCATAGCTAAAGCCTTCCTCCTCATCCCTGTTGCTGGTGCTTAAGGGGCTCCATGGGGCTCGGTGAAATATATGTGCTTGATCTAAGCTGTCTATAAATTCGAATATATAATTTCAATGGATTAGGCTAAAAATTTTGTAGATTAAAGGTATAAGTGGACCACACAACAAGAAATCATAAAAATTAAATTTCTATTGTTAATTCGTTGTGTGGTTTTCTTACAACTCTGATCTGACTCATTTTTTGCAACAACCCTTAAAATTATTGGACGGAGTGGATAAATAACATACATCATGATAGGCCCCACGGAACCCACGTTCCTGATGGGTCGTCCGTCACGCGCCCCACCCCCAAATAAAAAATCCAATCCCCATTTCTCCCGCCCGCACCTCCCAAAACCCCATTTCCATTTCCGCCTCTCTCTCTCTCTCTCTCTCTCTCTCTCTCTCTCTCTCTCGCACTCAACCTCTCCCTCGCCATCTCTCGATCTCCCGCTCTCCCTCACCCTATCGTCGTCTCGGCCGCATTCCCCTCTCTTGTATCCCAACCCTCTCTCTCTCTCTCTCTCTCTCTCTCTCTCTCTCGCGTTTTCAAAACCCACTTTCGCCGAAATCAATCGAGGGTTTTCGGCTGGGAAGGTCTCAACCGGTTTGAAGGTTAGTCTCTCTCTCTCTCTCTCTCTTTCTCTCTCTCTCTCTCTCTCTCTCTCTCTCTCTCTCTCTCTCTCTCTCTCTCTCTCTCTCTCTCTCTCTCTCTCTCTCTCTCTCTCTCTCTCTGTTTCCGAAATCAGTTGAAGGTTTTCGGTGACTCGGTTACCATGCTATTGATGTTGCTCACCAAGTGTGGCTGGTGGCAAGGAAAGTATGTACATGTGAAACAAATACTCTTTTTTTTCTTAGTTTCTATGTTACATAGAAGGTGTTTGATAAAATATCTGTAATGTAAAACCATTGCTTTTATTTTACTTATAGTGGGATTTTGAAGTTGTAGTCCATGTGTTTGTAAAAATGCCTCAATGGCGAACTCGACTTGATCTTGGCTCAAACTCAGCCCGAGTTACTAACCAAAACAAGCCGAGACGAGCTCGAGCTGAGGTCAGCTAGTGGCTGAGCCGCTAGCTTGACTCGGTTCAACTCGATGTGCACCCTTACTGATACATGGTATATTGATTTTGATAAAATGATTTTTTTTCAAACTTGAACATTAGAATTTCAAACAACATTGTAAGAAAAAATCAAAAAAGGAAAACATGCAAACAACATTTTCAAACAAATTATTTGTAGAAATTGATTTCCAGCTACAAAATTTTTTATTTTTATTTTTGTTCCCATATAATTATTTATACACTACCATCTATTTAGTTTATAATTTTTTATCAACTAGAGGAGTGAAATAGACTGAATTTACAATTAGAAAATCCAACGGTCCAACTGACCTGATGGAAATCTGAAATCTTGCATGTGTGCCGCAATGGCACGTGTGATCACATTTGGACTGACAACACTCCACATCCTAGAGATCTCATCAAACTTCAACTTTTCATATCTCGGGCCACCTTGCCGATGAAAGATGCCCCAACATATCTCCCATCAGTTGATTCTAGTGGGCCCGGTTAACTCTGACCAATCGGTTGTATGATCATCTAATAGGCAGATAACTTAATGATGGCCCATCTAATAATGAGGTCTACAAGATGAACGACTTAGATCACTGAAATGTAGTACGGAGTCATACCATTGCTGCGAAGAACAAAACCGTACCATTTCTTTTGCAAGGTTTACTAGCTCTACCAGGATGCACCCACTCCACACGTACGTTTAGCACGTGTGTGAACGTGACAGGCCCATGTGGAACGTCTGGGCAGAACATAAGGTGGTGCCAAAGGTGAAGATGAACATACACAAAAATCAGTGTGGTACACTCATCAAGTGGGGTAACCTTGTAAAAGAATGGACGGTTTAGAAGAACTCAGACATGGTTTGACTAGTGACGCTGCCATCAGCCAGGTGGCTAGTGGTCGGTGCTATGTGGACCCCACCATGATGTATGTGTTTTATAGGGCAAGTTTGAACTCATTTTTGAGTTGACAAGAATAAAATAAATTAGAAAATGTTGTGAGATTTATATTCAACACATTCAGTAGTTATGAATCTCACACCAATTTGTTGCAGCACAATTGACACATCTTTGGATTTCGCATGTCTTAATATCATGTCGATTCTGACATTTAAAATGTTCAGAGTTATAGATATCGCAATTCCTACTGATTCCCTGTAGCCTTAACTGTAAACTAATATACTGATTTTTAGGCAAAATTTTTGTTGTTGGTGGTGGTGCCCTTATCTAGGAAGCATAGGATTTTATTTTTATTTTTTATTTTGAGTTTATACAGATTTCTGAGGGAATGTTGTTCATTAGTTTTATAAAATACTATCTGGATGATTCATTCTTTTACAATGGTTGGATCAGCACCATTTCCTGTCGAAGTGAAGTTATAGAGTCGATATACAAAGAACTGGCATGCAGACATTCCAAGAGTGTGCCCACCTAGTAAAAATATCACAATCATATCTTAATATTATGAAAGGAACATAACATAAATGCTAATTTTCCCAATGTTTCCTTATTCTAAAACACTATGATGGTTGAGATTAACAATGTCTTAGACTCTTAATAATATTTGATTGCATATAATAGTATAGAAAATTAGAAAATTTTAGGTTGGTTAAGGTGGTATTTTGCTAGTTTTTATATTTCTTGACTAATTAAGTAATTTCTCCAATTCTCTTGAGAAATTAAAACTGATTTTTAAACTTTTACAGGTAATTTTCTCAAAAAAACCTTATGTATTGACCAAATAAAATTTAATCATTTTTCAAGAAACATAAAAACAAGGGAATGAATGCTGAACAATGAACAGGCCCTAACGTCTAGTTGCATACCGACAAGGGTGACGAGGTCCTGAGTATCAAGGCCTTTATTAGCGAACTTCTTCTTTTGAACGTCAATGGAGTCTGTGAAAGCTGGTAGACTTGTTGTGTTTAAGGCTGATGAGATTAACCCATCTCTACGCCCAGTCGGCATGGGCCAACTTGAGCCATTGGTCTACAAGTGATGGGCCAGAAGCATGCTTCATATTAATAGTCCTTATATCATCTTATGACAAAATAAGTACAAGGATTTAGACTTAAAGAAATAAGCATATTTAGTGTGAATACTTATATATGCAAGTTGGGCCCATGGTTTACTGATGTAGCCCTTGATTTAGTGGACCACATTTTGTATGGAACACTTGCATATTTTAAAAAAAATCCCCAAGATTGGATGATCCAAACCATCCAATCTTTAGCCTCTTTCTAGTTGAATGTGTACCGTTGCTGTATTTGTTTTCTTAATCATCTTAAAACTGAAAGTATCTTTCTTCTGAAACTTTTTATGAAATATCTCATTGTAATGGTTTCACAGAAACCACATTAGGTAGAGCAAAATATTAGCAACATTATTAATTTGTTGTAAAAATACAATGATTGCAAACTTCTTAATACATTGTATTTAGTAGATAATATCTGTATGGGTTCAATCATCTGATAGCACTTCTCGAATCCCTAACTTTTGAGGAAATGGTGCATGAGGCTAATTTCCAACTTTAATTTTCGGTAAGGTGCAGGTTGAAAATGGACCCCTTATTTAATCGAGATCCAGCTGTAATGAATAGGGAGTGGATGACACTAAGTTTTCCAGACCCACGTTTTCTTTCTGGAATCAGAAGTTTTTCAAAGTTTGCACAAGAAAACCTTCCTGGTAGAGAATCTGTTCCTTGTCCATGCACCACTTGCAGATGTGCACATTTTTCAATTTCTTGTGATGATATGGAAATACATCTAATGAAAATTGGATTCGACCCAAGCTATAGGGTTTGGAACATGCATGGGGAGCATGTATCACCTAAGTGTACTGTACATGAATTAAGTTCCCAACAATACTATAGTGTCCCGAACTTAAATGAGGTTCACAACGCGATCGTTCAAGAACTTGGTGGTAATAACCTAGATGAAGTTGTATAGGATGAGCCCAATGTGACCCCTATAGTTGAAGGCATCTTCGGAGCAAATGAAACCAATGCGTTTGAAGCAAATCTGCGAGACGCAATGACTGAGCTATACCCTGGGGCCCAAGATTTCACCGTGCTGACTTTCATTGTACAGCTTTTCAAATTAAAGGTGAATCATGGATGGAGTGAAAAAAGCTTTACAGAGCTCCTTCAACTACTAAAGAAGGTGTTACCTTACGGTAACAAGGCCCCAACTAATACCTACCAAGCGAAGAAGATCATTACAAAGTTGGGTCTTGATTATGTGAAAATCCATACTTGTCCAAATGACTGCATCTTATAATGGAGAGAGAACGAAATGAAAACTATTTGTCCAAATTGTAAAACTTCTAGGTACAAGACTGAAATGGATTCTGAGAAAAAATAATCTCGAATACCTAGGAAGGTGTTAAGGTATTTTTCATTAACACCAAGGCTACAAAGAATGTTCAGTGTGCAATGGTTGGCAAAAGAAATGTCTTGGCACTCAACCAGGAAATTTCAACATGGAAAGATGGAGCATCCGACTGATTCTATTGCATGGAAGAATCTTGATGACAAGTATATAGATTTTTCAGCTGAGCCTCGCAATGTTCGATTAGGTTTAACCCATTCGACACTTTCAGTATGTCGTATAGTTCATGGCCCGTTATATGTGTGATGTACAACCTTCTACCAAAGCTTTGCATGAAACCTTAGTTTACTATGTTGACTTTGCTCATTGAGGGACGGCGACAACCGGAAAAGGATATTGACGTTTATTTACAGTCATTGATTGATGAACTGCAAAAGTTATGGCGAGAAGGGGTCACGACGTTCGATGCATACCATGAAAACAAATTCAACATACGTGTCATTCTGCTTTGGACAATCCATGACTTTCCAGCATATGTTAACGTTTCTGGTTGTACGACAAAGGGTAAGTATGGTTGTCCCATATGTGGTCCTAACACAGATTCTCTACGACTCCAATATGGAAAGAAACATGTTTATATGGGCCACAGATGATGGTTGCTAATGTCAGAACAGGCTAGGAAGGACACAAGTGCTGGCACGTTCAACAATAAGGTGGAGATACGATGTCAACCGATCCGTCTGGATGGGATTGAGGTCAAAAGATAAGCCTCGAACTTGAATATACAGTAGGGAAAGACTGGGAAGAGTAATATAAGGGGTATTGATGGAGGCTGACAAGAGCTAGCAGATGATGTTGAATCACCGTGGTTCTTCAAACGGTCTATATTATTTGATCTGGAGTATTGGAAAGATATTCACGAGCGTCACAACCTTGATGTCATGCATATTGAGAAAAATATATGTGAAATCCTAGTTGCCTTGATGTTGAACACGCCTGGCAAAATCAAGGATGATGTTAATGCACGCAGGGACCTGAAACAATTGTGAATTAAGAAGCGTCTATGGCTGAAAAAGAACAATGGCAAGGTGATTCAGAAATAAGGTCCTTTCTGTCTAAGAAAAGAAGAGAAGAAACTTTTCATCCAAACTTTGTATGAGCTGCATGTTCCTATGGGTTTTAGTGCGAATTGGAAGACCATCATAAAGGAAGATTGCATGGATTTAAAGGGAATGAAGTCTCATTCTTATCATGTGTTGATGCAACATCTGCTCCCAGTTCTCATCCAGCATGCATTCAGGGATAGGAAGGTCATTCGTCCTATAATTACAAGCTATGTCAGCTTGAAACTATATGCCCGCCATCGATATTTGTCATTATGATGCATTTGTCGATCCATTTGGCTTACGAGGCTCGCATATGTGGTCCTGTATACTATCGATGGATGTATCCATTTGAAAGGTACGCTATGAGCTTACTAAGAAAAAATCGGCTTAACATCTACATTTGCATGTATATATAATGTATTATTAACTTTGTCAGGTTCATGAAGACATTCAAGGCCTATGTCCGTAACAAGACACGACCTGAGGATTGTATTGTAGAGCAGTACATCCAAGAGGAGACGGTTATATTCTGCAACCAATATAAAGGAAAACAGAAAACATGCCTATTGGAAAAGCTGGAAAAACGGTTTAACGGAGTCATTCTAGGACTACGTAAGTTGGAAGATATCATTGATGATGACCCTAATGATGACGATGTTGGTCCAGTAGGTTCGGGCCAAAGTGTTATCCTAGTGGGTATCGAATACAAACAAGCTCGTACATGGGTACTGAAGAGTCATCCCAGCTACAACGAGTGGGAAGGGTATGTACAATAAGCTCATATATGTATATATATATATATATATATCTTCCTTACTTTATGCGATTTCAATATAACAATGTTATTGAATATCGCGCATGAAGCACAAAGATTTCTTGCAGCAATGCTATAAGAGGACCAACAGGGTGCCTAGCGAGGACGAATTCATATCTTGGTTGAAGAGGCAACCAGAGTTCATTGAATCTGACGATAATGAATTTAAAGATGTAGTGAGAGGACCTCTAGCTTTTTCTATTGAAGACAATAAGTATTGTATTAATGGTTTCCTATTTATCACTAAGGACTATGAGGAGAATAAAACGAACCAAAGCAGTGGGGTTAGGACAAAGGGTATGACAACCTTCCGATCAAGTACTAAGGATATCAATACAGTGGATGAAAATCAACCTTATTACGGAGTCCTTCATAGAATTATCCAATTGGAATACTGAACAGGGTATAAACCCATCCTATTTAAGTGTGATTGGGTGCAAGTGACACATCATGGCGTTTCTTTTAATATTGAAGCAAATTTGAGATTAGTAAATTTGTCTAGTCTTTACAGTTTAGATAAAGTCGGTGATGAGCCCTTCATTCTTGCAGAGCATGCCACGCAACTTTTCTACTCTAGAGATCCAAAAAATACTGACTGGCATGTCGTCTTGGAGGTTCAAAAAAAAATTTGTCGAAGAAGAGACATGCGTTCTATCGGAATGATTAAAGGCTGTAACTAATGCCGATGCAAGACCTGATCTCAGCTCATTAGCAATGGTTGATGAGTTGATATTCGATAAATCTGAAGACGTCAGTGTTGTGGTCGAGAAAATAAAGAAAAGAAAATGATTAAAGAGAATCTACTGATTTGTTTATATTTTCTAAGCATGTAACAAAATGATATTTATTGAAGGAAATCTAATCAAGGTTTGGATAATATAGTGAATTTTTTGTACTTTATCTGTGATCTAAATTATTTCTTAACCATTAGCTTTTTTTCTTTTCTTTTCATATTAGGGAAGAAATAGGCACATGGATTCACAACCAGAGCTATTGGGTGCGCAGGTGCTTGGGAGTACAGATTCAAGCAACACCAAACGTAATAAGATACTTCTCCTTAATTATATATGTAAATTTTCTTTTTCTTATAAATTGGCGTTAATCAATTATGTGTATATATAACTGTTATTCTTTTTATGTAATTGTGTCAGTTTCTTCTTCATCTAGAAAGAGAGGCATTACTAAGGGGGTCTCTTTACTTGTGCAACCTGATAGGAAAAAAGTCCTAAAGACAAAAGAATTCGGGCAACCGAATGAGGATTGTTCCGATCATAGAGACTTTGCATCACATGTCGATGTCCTCACCTATTCTCATATCCCAATCATATACTAGGACTTTCGCCAGGTGCCTCATGAACAAATTCGTATGGTCACAAATAGACTGTCACAGTTTTATGATTTTAAGGGTCAAAGTTGGGATGCAAGTCTTGAGTATGTTACAAAACGCATTAATGAAGCATGGAGGAATTACAAGAGAAGGATTGACTGCAAAATATATTAAAGACAAGGATCCTATTGCTGTGAGAGATGGCCCTGCCCCCCCAGGTATCCCTATGGAGGATTAGAGGGTCTTCATGGATCAACGTACCACTGAGGAATTCAAGAGGGCAAGCATAAGGAATAAAATCAATCGGACCAAGCTAAAAAGACCTGCGTATCTTAGGAGCCACAGCATGGTTGTTACTCGCCATAAGATGGTATGTATTTAAAATAGATATTATAGTTTAAAATTGAATTTAAATTTGAATTATCATTCATCTAAATTTATTAATGATATGTATTTCAATGATATGTAATGTGCTAAAGGTGAAGGAGAAGAAACTTACGTCTGATGCTGAGATAGGTAGATGTGAAATCTTCTTAAGAGCCCATATAAGAAAGGACAAAGTTGTCCAGTATCCTGACCTTGCTGTAAGTGCATCCCTCGTACCACTAACTAGTACCCTTATGAAAAGCCTATGTATAACTTTGAATTATATTGCATTCATTTGTATTTTTTCACAGGAAAAACTAGAGGAGCTCTCTAATAGCAATCCTGCTTCTAGGATGACCGGCATGGATGATGCCCTTATAGAGGTACTAATAAAATTTAAAAATTACTTAAGTTTTATGGTAATTATGAATATCTTAATAACTTGATTTATAAAGTTTTACAGTTGGTTCGTTCTGACAAAATAGGGTGAATGCGGGGTCTTGGTTGCTCAATAAGCAAGGTAGGACTGAAGAAGTCAACCCCTGCTTGTTCAAAGGTAGAGAATGTGACGAAAGAAAAAGAGGGCGTAGTTTAAGAGTTAACTCAGGTGAAGAAAAAATTGGATGATGTGACTCAAGATATAGTTGAGATGAAGAAAACATTGGTGGATATGCAGAAAGAGAGAGAGTCTACTCAAAATCTCTCATCACCAACAGTCGCTAAATCTACTTAGGCATCGTCGGTATGCAAGTATAATTTTTTTTACTGTATTGAGCTTACAATTATATTATAAGTGCTAACAATACCAATGCCATCTTATGTGTAAATGTAGCCAGATATTATATATATCGGTAAGAGATGCGACTTGCTTAGTTTTGAAAAACGTGGTGTAGTTGCTCGTGGTGAAGTACACGAAGTTAATCCAAATGCAACTATCCATTGCGAACCATTGGAGGATGGAGCTTTTGTTGTTATCTTGACTAAGGTTGTACAACCGCACTCTCCTTTGTGGAAAGAAGATGGGTTCGCATCTACACTTGGAGAGGTCGGTCTGGAATCATTTGTGCAATGGGGGAAAGAGGCTTTGAGAATTCAATAATTTGAACAAATTTGGTACTCTATAATTGAACATGGTTAGTGTGTATTTTGAACTAATTTTGAACATGTAGTGTGCATTTTGAACTAATTTAGAACTAACTTAGCACTTGTTTTGTTTTTAAATATTGAATGAATTTTGTACTCTATATTTGAATGTATTTATAATCTTAAGCTCCATTTGGTCATCACATTAGTGTTTATGAAAGTTTTTTTTTTTTAAACCAAATGGAGCCTAAGCCCTTTTTTAACTCCGCCAATGCAACTCCTTGCATTGCCGGTCCCAAGCCCAGAAAAAGGAGGAGGGAGAAGGGCTTTAGAATGAGATCGTCAACTATGGAGGAGATCCTGAAAATGCAGTGAGTATCTCTAGTTTTATGGTTTTACTTGTACATTCCTGTATTGATTACTCAAGCATGACGGTTATGCGCATTCTTTCAGGTGGATGTTGCATGTGGGAGGATTGGAGCTTTATATTTCAGATTCAAGCATCTGGTATGTCTCTTGTCAAGAATGCACATGTGTAGTTAATCAAACAATACATTATGTGATATCGTGTGTATGATATTTATGTTGTAATTCCTCTCATGCATTTTGCTTAAAATCCATGTTTATGCATGATTCTCATGCATTGACATGGATTTGGGTAAAAAAAGATCGAACCCGAACCCGATTTCCTAAACCTAAACCTTAACCTATTCTCAAATCCTTAAACCTAAACCTACACCTAATCCTAATCTCAATTCCCTAACCTAAACCGAAACCTAAACTTGAAAACTCAAACCTAAACCAGATCCCGAACCCGAACCCGATTTCCTAAACCTAAACCTTAACCTATTCTCAAATCCTTAAAACTAAACCTACACCTAATCCTAATCTCAATTCCCTAACCTAAACCGAAACCTAAATTTGAAAACCCAAACTTAAACCCGATCCCGAACCCGAACCCGATTTCCTAAACCTAAACCTAAACCTAAACCTACAACTAATCCTAACCTCAACTCCCTAACCTAAACCTAAACCTAAACTTGAAAACACAAACTTAAACCCGATCCCAAACCAGAACTCGATTTCCTAAACTAAACCTTAACCTATTCTCAATTCCCTAAACCTTAACCTCCAACCTAACCTAAACCTAAACCTATAACCTACACGTAGAACCTAAACCTAAACCTAAGCCTAAAACCTAAACCTATGACCTAAAACCTAAATGTTTTCTCAAATCCCTAAACCAAAACCTACACCTAATCCTAATCTCAACTACCTAACCTAAACCTAAACCTAAACTTAAAAATCCAAACTTAAACTCGATCCCGAACCTAAACCCGATTTCCTAAACCTAAACCTTAACCTATTCTTAAATCCCAAAAACTAAACCTACACCTAATACTAATCTCAACTCCCTAACCTAAACCTAAACCTAAACCTAAACTTGAAAACCCAAACTTAAACCCGATCCCGAACCCGAACTCGATTTCCTAAACCTAAACTTTAACCTATTCTCAAATCCCTAAAACTATAACTTATAACATATAACCTATGACCTAAACCTAAACAAAAAAAAATGCAGTATCTCTGGTTTTATGGCTTTACTTGTAGATTCATATATTAATTACTCAAGCATGACGGTTATGCGCATTCTTTCATGTGGATGTTGCATGTGTGAGGATTGGAGCTGCGTATTTCAGATTCAAGCATCTAGTATGTCTCTTATCAAGAATACACATGATTGGAGTGGCCTGGCCATTCGGACAGGCCGTATTTATGTATTTGCTTGAAAGTGATGGAACAGACCCAGATGTGCGTCGGAGCTATCCGGAAGAGCGGGGGTCCCTGGAAGGTGGGAACCGCTGTTATGACCATGATGAAGCTGTCCATTTCCTATGGATGGCATTGGAGGGGCCTGGCCATTTGGACAAGCCATTTTTATGTATTTGCTCAAAATTAATGGAGCAGACCCGGATGTGCGTCGGAGCTATCCGGAAGAGCGGGGGTCCCTGGAAGGTGGGGACCGCTGTTATGACCATGATGAAGCTGTCCATTTCCCATGGACGGTATTGGAAGGGCCGGGCCATTCGGACAGGCCGTATTTATATTTATATTTATAGGGACCACACCCGAACCCATTCTCAAATCCTATAACCTATAACCAAAACCTATAACCTATAACCTATAACCTAAATCAAAATCTCTAACCTAAACCAAAACCAAAACCTATAACCTAAACTCAATTCCCTAAAGCTAAACCTACACCTAATCATAATCTCAACTCCCTAACCTAAACCTAAACCTAAACTTGAAAACCCAAACTTAAACCCAATCCCGAACCGAACCCGATTTTCTAAACCTAAACCATAACCCATTCTCAAATCCAAAAATCTATAACCTAAACCTAAGCTCAAACCAAAACATATAACCTAAACCAGAGCCCATTCTCAAATCCCAAAACCTATAACCTAGAACAAAACCAAAATCTATAACCTAAACCCAAACCCATTCTCATATCCCAAAACCTATAACCTATAACCTTAACCAAAACCTATAACCTTAACCAAACCTATAACCTCAACCAAAACCAAAACCAAAACCTATAACCTAAACCCGAACCCATACTCAAATCCAAAATCCTAAACCTTAACCCAAACCAAAACCTATAACCTAAACTCAAATCCCTAAACCTTAACATATAACCTAACATAAACCTATACTTATAACCTAAAACTATTCCCAAATCCCAAAACCTATAACTAAACCTAACCTTTCCCTAAACCTATAACCTAATCTCAATTCCTTAGAGCTAAACCTACACCTAATCCTAACCTCAACTCCCTAACCTAAACCTAAACCTAAACTTGAAAACCAAGACATAAACCCAATCCCGAACATGAACCCGATTTCCTAAACCTAAACCATATCCCATTCTCAAATCCAAAAACCTATAACCTAAGCCTAAACCAAAACCATAACCTATAACCTAAACCCGAACCCATTCTCAAATCCTAAAACCTATAACCAAAACCAAAACCAAAACCTATAACCTAAACCCGAACCCATTCTCAAATGCAAAAACCTATAACCTAAACCTAAACTTTAACCTAAACTTAAACCAAAACCTATAACCTAAACCAAAACCTATAACCTAAACCCGAACCCATTCTCAAATCCCAAAACCTATAACCTAAACCAAAGCTAAAACCTATAACTTAAATGCAAACCCATTCTCAAATCCAAAACCTAAACCTAAACCTTAACCAAGACTTATAACCTAAACCAAAACCATAACCTATAACCTAAACCCGAACCCATTCTCAAATCCAAAAACCTAAACTTTAACCAAAACTATAACCAAAACTAAAACCTATAACCTAAACCCGAACCCATTCTCAAATCCCAAAACTGTAACATCTCGGATTTTTGCCAACCTGGGATTAAACGTCCTTAGGCAATGGGTGGCTCCTAACACCTTATTAACCTGTCAGAACTCAATCCCAAAGCCTAAAACTACTGTTGAACCCACTTCCGTCACAAATCCCACCCTTCACCACCTCGTTCTTTAAATCCTTCTAAGTACTTTCACATTAGACCCTATCTTAAAGTTTAGGTGATGAAGAACAATACTTAAATTAAACATTACTACAAAGGACTGAGTACCACCTCGATTAGAAATCACTTAGGATTAAATCCTTTAGAAATTTGACAAAGTTAACCAAGTGCTAAACTAGATTAGCCACGAAATTCATTTGAATCGCTTTAAATACGATCTGCAAGACCCAAAACTTATAGAATCATTGACGCTAGGTTACCCTAAAACCTAGGATCAAACTCATTACCCGGCTGCTCTCGGGAGCATCCCGAAACTCCGTATCTGATCTGGACCGCACGTCGGAAGTCTGAATAACTCGAAGTTAAGGAATTAGGACCACCTCGCTGGGCTTGACAACAATCTCGAAAATCAAATCCAAATAGTGTCCCACGGCTGTTCGCTTGAGTCCGGAGCGAGAGAGTGTGAAAACACATGTTTCTTTACAAAATAAATATCTTGAATAGTATTCTGGCATCTCTCGTTTGTAGATCAGTTTTAAGCAACCAGACCGTCAGAATCAGACCAAATTACACCCTCGAATTAGGAGAAATTTCATACACATTTACATGTACTCAGAATCTCCGATCGAGATTCGCTGACCGTTGAACTGAAACTGGTCCGCCACGCGTGATCTGGAATCCCGACCGAAATGAAAACTTAATAGAATGTAGATCCGGTGTCGGTGAGCTTAAGTCCGACCTTTGACTCAAGGAGGCCCGCCAGAAGTCCTCCGTTGAGCTGAAAAAGTTTCGCTTTGGTTATAACCTAATTAAACCTTGTCCAGAAGTCTATTTCGGTGAAGTTTTAGACTATATAAGGACCTTAAACCTTCTCTCATTTCAGCCATCTGAATTTGGGATTGAGAAGAGAGAAAAGGAGAGAGAAAACTTAAGGGTTGTGGGAGAAACTCCCCCCTACTGTTTCCAATCACCACACGGGCTGCACCACCCCTTGACGTTTTTTCGGCGATACCAACTCCATTTTAAGGTAAGAAACCCAAACCCTAGATCTTTTTTGAGGTGTATAGGTTATAGGTTGTGAAATAGCTAACCGGTTTCACTCTTTAGGCCACAATATCACCGAATATGGAAGTCTAACGAACCTAGCTGATTCGTTGCGATTCCAAGGTGCAAGGTGAGGACTTTAAGTGTATAGGTTATGGTTTTCAATACTTTCAATGTCAGATAATGATAGATTCATGATCTGCATGCAATTGCACATGTACAAAGTGCTTTCCGTTTCCTGTTTCGATTAAAGATGCAAAATATGGAATTTTACATACTCTAGGTATACGTAGAAATATCGTATACGTACAAATTTTGGAAATGTGTTTGCCATGATTAATTGTTGTATGATTATATAGTTTATGGATAAAATACTAATTTGGCGAAAGGAATCGCCGTAATACATGTTTGCTTATATACACTATGTATGTTGAAATTGTGTATTCTAGAAAATACCGTATATGTATAGCTTTTAGAGATGTAATTGTCATGACTATTTGCTGTATGAATATGATATACATGGATAAATTACTCGCTTGGCAAAAGGATAGCCCTAATACATATTTTAATAACATACGTCATGTATGTTGAAATAGTGTACTCTAAGTGTTTGTGTAAATGCTTGTGAGAGTAAATGCTTCAATGTTAGTGCCTTAGGTAGGTGCTGAGATGAAATTCTCAACTACCTTAGAGACATGTATGATTCCCTCCATGTGGTTGTTTACTCTAACTACTCACTTATGAAGTGTATGTGCTTGTATCCCTATTTGTATAGTGCTCTTTAACATGCTTACAACATGCTTTATATCATGCTTTATAACATGCCTTATGACATGCCTACTAGCATGCTTGTATTACTTTGGTTATCATGATTTACTCCACATGCTATGGATGAGAATTGATTGAGTTTGGGACTATGTCTATAGTCCAGACATTCGGTACCAGACTTGAGATCGTGGTTGAGATTTATGTGACCACGAGGGATGTGTTTGACGAACTCAAGTCGTACTTCGGTTGGCGATAGTGGTTGGCCACACGGAGTGCTTCTGTGCTTCATATCGCTCAACTTGTTGTGCGCTCGAGCTAGTCAGGCTCGTTAAGTAACCCGATATGTCAAAATGTGTGTTCACCATGTTTGGTCATTACTACTTGAACCTAGGGTACCAAACTTACCAGTGAAAATCCCGTTAACCATGGTACCTCGATCCGCTAAGACTCATGAGCCAGACATGGTGGTATGGGACACCGTGGCCGAGCTGTCGGCCTACGCTGGGGCCACGTGCCTCCCCGTAGTGACCATTGAGCAACCAAACTTGTGAGCCGAATACGGTGGTATGGGATACTGTATTCAAGCTGTTGACACGTATGGCGAGAGCGGAGTACGGTGAGACCTGTACTTGTGCTGACGGGCGACGAGTCCTCTGTAGTATCTTTGAGTATACTCCAAGGTCTGTGATTGGCGACGAGCCCTTCACAGCAACTAGAGTATGAGTTGAGCCGAGTACGGTGAGACCTATATTCGAGCTGACGGCCAGCGATTGAGCCGAGTATGGTGAGACCTGTACTCGAGCTGACGGTCAGCAATTGAGTCGAATACGGTGAGATCTGTATCCGTACTGACGGGTGACGAGCCCTTTGCGATGCCTTCGCGATGCCTCTCGAACCATAATACCGTATGAGATTAACTAGGATTGACGACCCTATAATGGATCATGTTTGGGAATGATACAAGGGAGGTACCTTAGTTTCCCAATACTGCTATTTGAAATGGACTAATAATAACTCGGTAATCATGCTCATCATCGCACCACATATGCCTGGTAGATGTGGAGCACTGAGGGAGGTATGCATCCGCGAATGTAAGATGATGTCGCATGAGGGTGGTTTGGCAAGGGCATTCATCATGTCATTTCATACTTGCATTTAATAAGAGTAGTTAGAATTGTTTGATTGTACTGCTTTATCATTACTGCTTGACTGAGTCGATAACATGTTAACCTATGCTTTATTGTTCCACTGAGTTACTACTCACTCCCACGTTACGGGACAGTGTTTCGAACACCCACCAGACATTGTCTGATTTCAGATGGCGACGCTACTGCTGAGGCAGAGCCGGACCTTTGCAATGACTACGATGCCTGCTTGTATTGGTTATCTTCTGACGGCTTCCTGTGAGCTGTGTCCTGATCGACGAGGCTTTCTGGGATATGGACTAGAGGACCTTACACATTTGGTATATTTTAAGATTGTACTTGTAATTATTTAACCTGGTAATGTTATCACACTCTGGAGACTCATCATAGTTTATACATTTTATCTATCTATCACAGTCTTCCGCTTGCAAATTTAACTGTCTCTGGAGTATGATATGTTGTTTTGGCTTAATCTCACTCATGTTCACTACTCTAATACAGTCAACATTCAATCATCATTCATTTTGTTGCATAAGTGATGTTCTGGAACTCGAGAGTTGAGTTACTACTCGACCCTCGATTTTCGGGATGTTACAAAAACCTATAACCTAAACCAAAACCAAAACCTCTAACATAAACCGGAACCCATTCTCAAATCAAAAAACCTAAACCTTAACCGAAACCAAAACCTATAACCTAAACCCGAACCCATTCTCAAATCCAAAAACCTAAACCTTAACCATAACCTATAGCCTAAACTCCGAACCGTAACCAAAACTTATAACCTAAACCCGAACCCATTCTCAAATCCTAAAAAACCTATAACCAAACCTAAACCTTAACCGAAACCAAAACCAAAACCTATAACCTATAACCTAAACCAAAACAAAACCTATAACCTAAACCCGAACCCATTCTCAAATCCAAAACCTATAACCTAAACCAAAACCAAAACCTATAACCTAAACCGTAACCCATTCTCAAATCCAAAACCTAAACGAAAACTAAAACCTATACCTAAACTCGAACCACCTCACCTCCCAAAACCTAAACCAATTCTCAAACCCAAAACCTATAACCTAAACCAAAACCAAAACCTATAACTTAAACCAAAATCCCAAAACCTATAACCTAAACCAAAACTAAAACCTATAACCTAAACCCGAACCCATTCTCAAATCCCCTAAACCAAAACCAAAACTAAAACCTAAACCAAAACCAAACCTTCTAACCTAAAACCAAAACCTAAACCAGGACCCATTCTCAAATCCAAAACCTAAACCTAAACCAAAACCAAAACCTATAACCTAAACCCGAACCCATTCTCAATTCCCAAAACCTATAACCTAAACCTTAACCTAAACCAAAACCTATAACCTAAACCAAACCCATTCTTAAATCAAAAACCTATAACCTAAACCCAAACCTATTACTCAAATCCAAAACCTAAAACCTAAACCCTATAACCTAAACTCAAATCCCTAAAAAACCTAAACCTTAAAACCTAAATAACCTAAAACCAAAAAAACCTATAACCTAAACCCGAACTATTCTCAAATCCCAAAACCTATAACCTAAACCTATAACCTAAACCTAAACCAAAACCTAAACCTAAACTTAAACCAAAACCAAACCTATAACATAACCCCATTTCTAAACCTAACCCATTCTCAAATCAAAAAACCTAAAACAAAAGCCAAAACCTAAACCAACCTAATCTATAACCTAAACCTAAACCTTTCAAATCCCAAACCTATAACCTAAACTCAAAACCCCTAAAGCTAAACCTACACCTAACCTAATCTCAAATCCCTAACCTATAACCTAAACCTAAACTTGAAAACTAAACCTTAAACCCAAACCTAACATGAACCCGATTTCCTAAACCTAAACCATAACCCATTCTCAAATCCAAAACCTATAACCTAAACCTAAACCAAAATCATAACCTATAACCCAAACCCGAACCCATTCTCAAATCCCAAAACCTATAACCTTAAACCAAACCAAAACCTAAAACCTAAACTCCGAACCCATTCTCAAATCCAAAACCTAAACTTAAACCTAACCAAAACCTAAACCAAAACTAAAACCTATAACCTAAACCCGAAACCATTCTCAAATCCCAAAACCTATAACCTCAAATTCCCAAAACCTATAACCTAAACCAAACCCATTCTCAAATCCAAAACTTAAACCTTAAACCAAAACAAAACATATAATTCTAAACCCGAAACCATTCTCAAATCCAAAACCTAAACCTAAAAAAACCTAAACCAAAACTAAAACCTATAACCTAAACCCGAACCCATTCTCAAATCCAAAACCTAAACCTTAACCCAAACCAAACCTAAACCTAAACTAAAACCATAACCTAAACCAAAACCTATAACCCATTCTCAACCTAAAAACCTAACCCAAAACCTAAACCTTAACCGAAACCAAAACCAAAACCTATAACCTATAACCTAAACCAGAACCCATTCTCAAATCCCAAAACCTAAACCTAAACCAAAAAAACCAAAACCTATAACCTAAACCCAAACCCTATTCTCAAATCCAAAACCTAAACCTAAAAACCAAAACCTAAACCTAAACCCAAACCTATAAAACTAAACCTAAAACCAAAAAAACCTATAACCTAAACCTAACTAAACTTAACCAAAACCTATAACCTAAACCAAAACCAAAACCTATAACCTAAACCAAAATTCTCAAATCCTAAAAAAACCTATAACCTAAACCAAAACCAAAACCTATAACCTAAACCACGAAACCCATTCTCAAATCCAAAACCTAAACCTAAACCAAAACCAAAACTATAACCTAAACCCAAAAACCTAAACCCAAAACCTAAACATTCCAAAAACCTTAACCTAAACCTAAAACCAAAACCTATAACCTAAACCCAAACCCAAACCTAAAACCTATAACCTAAAACCAAAACCCCAAAACCCATTCTCAAATCCAAAACCCTAAAACCTAAACCAAAACCAAAACCTATAACCTAAACCCAAACCTTCTCAACCTAAACCTAAAACCTAAACCTAAACCTAAACCAAAACCTATAACCTAAACCAAACCAAAACCTATAACCTAAACCCAAACCCATTCTCAAATCCCAAAACCTATAACCTAAACCAAAACCAAAACCTATAACCTAAACCCGAACCCATTCTCAAATCCAAAACCTATAACCTAAACCAAAACCAAACCTATAACCTAAACCAAAACCATTCTCAAACCAAAACCTATAACCTAAACCAAAACCAAAACCTATAACCTAAACCCGAACCCATTCTCAAATCCTAAACCTAAACCTTAACTAAACCTAAAAAACCTATAACCTAAAACCAAAACCTAAACCTATAACCTAAAACCTAAATAACCAAAACTATTCTCAAATCCCAAAACAAACCTATAACCTAAACCAACCCTTTCCAAAACCTAAACCTATAACCTAAACTCAACCCATTCTCAAACCTAAATCCTATAACCTAAAAACCTTAAACCTAAACCTATAACAAACCTAAAACCAAACCAAAACCTATAACCTAAACCCGAACCCATTCTCAAATCCAAAACTATAACCTAAAACTAAACCAAAATCATAACCTATAACCTAAACCCGAACCCATTCTCAAATCCTAAAACCTATAACCTAAACCTAAACCAAAATCTAAATAACCTAAACCCGAACCCATTCTCAAATCCCAAAACCTATAACCTAAACCTAAACCTAACCTAAACCTAAACCAAAACCTTAACTCAAACCAAAACCTAAAACCTAAACCTAAACCAAAAAACCTAAAACCTATAACCTAAACCAAACCTAAACCTAAACGAACCCATTCTCAAATCCCAAAAACCTATAACCTAAACCAAAACCAAAACCTATAACCTTAAACCCGAACCCATTCTCAAATCCAAAAACCTAAACCTTAAAAAGACCTATAACCTAAACCAAAACCATAACAATAACCTAAACCCGAACCCATTCTCAAATCCAAAAACCTAAACTTTAACCTAAACCTAAACCAAAACCAAAACCTATAACCTAAACCCGAACCCAAAATCCCAAAACCTATAACTCTAAACCAAAACCTACCTTAAACCTAAACCCAACCCATTCTCAAATCCAAAACCTAAACCTAAACCAAAACCAAAACCTATAACCTAAACCCGAACCCATTCTCAAATCCAAAACCTAAACCTAAACCTATAACCTAAACCTAAACCTTAAAAAACCAAAACCTATAACCTAAACCAGAACCCATTCTCAAATCCAAAACCTATAACCTAAACAAAAAACCTATAACCTAAACCAAAACCTATAACCTAAACCCGAACCCATTCTCAAATCCCCCTATAACCTAAACCCTAAAATCTAAACCTAAACCTAAACCAATAAACCCAAACCACAAAACCTAACCTAACCTTAACCAAAACCAAAACCTATAACTTAAACCCGAACCCATTCTCAAATCCCAAACCTATAACTCAAACCAAACCAAAACTATAACCTAAACCAAACCTATTCTCAAATCCAAAACCTAAACCTAAACCAAAACCAAAACCTATAACCTAAACTTGAACCCATTCTCAATTCTCAAAACCTATAACCTAAACCTAAACCTAAACCAAAAAACTTATAACCTTAACCAAAACCAAAACCTATAACCTAAACCCAAACCCATTCTCAAATCTTAAAACCTATAACCTAAACCAGAACTAAAACCTATAACCTAAACCAAAACCATTCTCAAATCCAAAACCTAAACTAAAACCAAAACCAAAACCTAAACCCAACCCATTCTCCAGGATTAAACCTAAACCAAAAAACCATTCCTCAAACTTCCCAAAACCTAAACCTAAACCCTAAAACCTAAACCTAAACCGATAACCTAAACCAAAACCAAAACCTATAACCTAAAAAAACCCATTCTCAAATCAAAAACCTAACCAAAACCTATAACCTAAATCAAAACCTATAACCTAAACTCAAATCCCTAAAACCTTAACCTATAACCTTATCTAAACCTATACTTATAACCTAAAACTATTCCCAAATCCCAAAACCTATAACCTAAACCTAACCTTTCCCTAAACCTATAACCTAAACTCAATTCCTAGAGCTAAACTTACACCTAATCCTAATCTCAACTCCCTAACCTAAACTTAAACCTAAACTTGAAAACCAAAACTTAAACCCAATCCCGAACATGAACCCGATTTCTAAACCTAAACCATAACCCATTCTCAAATCCGTAAAGCTATAACCTAAACCTACACCAAAATCATAACCTATAACCCAAACCAACCCATTCTCAAATCCCAAAACCTATAACCTAAACCAAAACCAAAACCTAAAACCTAAACCCGAACCCATTCCCAAATCCAAAATCATATAACCTAAACCTAAACCAAAACCTAAACCTAAACCAAAACCTATAACCTAAACCAAAACATATAAACTAAACCCGAACCCATTCTCAAATCCTAAAACCTATAACCTAAACCAAAGCCAAAACCTATAACCTAAACCCGAACCCATTCTCAAATCCAAAACCTAAACCTTAACCAAAACCTATAACCTAAACAAAACCATAACCTATAACCTAAACCCGAACCCATTCTCAAATCCCAAAACCTATAACCTTAACCTAAACTTAAACCTAAACCTATAACCTAAACCCGAACCCATTCTCAAATCCCAATACCTAAAACCTAAACTCGAACCCATTCACAAATCCCAAAACTTATAACCTAAACCTAAACCTTAACCTAAACCTAAACCAAAACCTATAACCTAAACCGAAACCAAAACCTATAACATAAACCCGAACCCATTCTCAAATCCCAAAACCTATAACCTAAACCAAAACCAAAGCCTATAACCTCTACCCAACCCATTCTCAAATCCGAAAACCTAAACCTTAACCAAAACCTATAACCTAAACCCGAACCACTCTCAAATCTAAAAACCTAAACGTTAACCAAAACTAAAACCTATAACCTAAACCCAAACCCATTCTCAAATCCGAAAACCTAAACCTTAACCAAAACATATAACCTAAACCAAAACCAAAACCTATAACCTAAACTCCGAACCCATTCTCAAATCTAAAAACCTAAACCGTAACCAAAATCTATAACCTAAACCAAAACCAAAACCTATAACCTAAACTCCGAACCCATTCTCAAATCTAAAAACCTAAACCTAAACCAAAATCAAAACCTATAACCTAAACCCGAACCCGTTCTCAAATCCAAAACCTAAACCTTAACCAAAACCTATAACCTAAACCTTAACCAAAACCTATAACATAAACCAAAACCCAAACCTATAACCTAATCCCGAACCCATTCTCAAATCCCAAAAAACCTATAACTTAAACCTAAACCTTAACCAAAACCTATAACCTAAACCAAAACCAAAACCTATAACCTAAACCCGAATCCATTCTCAAATCTCAAAACCTATAACCTAAACCAAAACCAAAACCTATAACCTAAACCAACCCATTCTCAAATCCAAAACCTAAACCTAAACCGAATCCATTCTCAAATCCAAAAACCTAAACCTAAACCAAAACCAAAACCTATAACCTTAACCGAAACCAAAACCTATAACCTTAACCGAAACCAAAACCTATAACCTCTACCCGAACCCATTCTCAAATCCAAAACCTAAACCTTAACCAAAACCTATAACCTAAACCCGAACCAATTCTCAAATCCAAAACATAAACGTTAACCAAAACCAAAACCTATAACCTAAACCCGAACCAATTCTCAAATCCAAAAACCTAAACCTTAACCAAAACCGATAACCTAAACCAAAACCAAAACATATAACCTAAACCCAAACCCATTCTCAAATCCAAAACCTAAATCAGAACTAAAACCTATAGCCTAAAGTAAAACCAAAACCTATAACCTAAACCCGAACCACTTCTCAAATCCAAAACCTAAATGTTAACCAAAACCTATAACCAAAACCTATAACCTAAACCCGAACCCATTCTCAAATCCAAAACCAAAACCTACAAAACCTAAATCAAAAAAACCAAAACATATAACCTAAACCCAAACCCATTCTCAAATACAAAACCAAAACCATAACCAAAACCTATAACCTAAACCAAAACCTATAACCTAAACCCGAACCCATTCTCAAATCCAAAACCTAAACCTTAACCTAAACCAAAACACAGAACCTATAACCTAAACCCGAACCCATTCTCAAATCCAAAACCTAAACCTTAACCTAAACCAAAACCTATAACCTATAACCTAAACCCGAACCCATTCTCAAATCCAAAACTTAAACCTTAACCAAAACCTATAACCTAAACCTTAACCAAAACCTATAACCTAAACCAAAACCAAAACCTATAACCTAATCCCGAATCCATTCTCAAATCCAAAAAACCTATAACCTAAACCTAAACCTTAACCTAAACCTTAAATCAAACCTATAACCTAAACCAAAACTAAAACCTATAACCTAAACCCGAATCCATTCTCAAATTTCAAAACCTATAACCTAAACCAAAACCAAAACCTATAACCTAAACTAGAACCCATTCTCAAATCCAAAAACCTAAACCTAAACTAAAACCAAAACCTATAACCTAAACCCGAACCCATTCTCAATTCCCAAACCTATAACCTAAACCTAAACCTTAACCTAAACCTAAACCTAAACCTAAACCAAAACCTATAACCTAAACCAAAACCAAAACCTTTTACCTAAACCCGAACCCATTCTCAAATCCCAAAACCTATAACCTAAACCCGAACCCATTCTCAAATCCAAAACTTAAACCTTAACCAAAACCTATAACCTAAACCAAAACCTATTACCTAAACCCGAACCCATTCTCAAATCCTAAAACCTATAACCAAAACTAAAACCAAAACCTATAACCTAAACCCAACTCATTTTCAAATCCCAAAACCTATAACTTAAACCTAAACCTTAACCTAAAGCTAAACCTATAATCATATGGTGAGACCATTTCTTTTGTGTCAATTTCATTCCTCTTTAAGTTTTTTTTTAATTCATTAAAAAAAATGGTTATACATGATGCACTTCTTTCACTTTGTCTTTCTTTTCTTCAATGGGTATTCTAATTTATGAGTGACATGACTGTTTGTAGGATGATAGAATATACAAAGCTGTTGAAATTTCATGGTGAAGACAAGCACATTTCTCTAATGAAGCCAAAGATTTATATTTTCAGCATTATTGTAATTGTAATTGTAATTGATTGAATGAATTAAATTATAATTGATTGTAATTGTGATTGATTGAATGAAGGATTGTAATTGTAATTGATTGAATGAAGGATTGTAATTGATTGTAATTGATTGAATGAAGGATTGTAATTGTAATTGATTGAATGAAGGATTGTAATTGATTGTAATTGAATGAATGAATGATTGTACAGGTGGTAATTGATAGAATAAATGATTATATAAAAAATTTTAAGGTACAAAATAGCTACGAATATTGACCATAGCCACTAATCTGACAGGTGTAGCTGTTTGAAGTTTTCGCTACAGATATATTGCTACAGATTATAATCGTAGTTGTTGGAACATATAGCTACGGGTTAAATCCGTAGCCATTGGTTCCAGACTTATTGTTACCACACCTAGAACTACGGTCATGCTACGAACTAAAACCGTAGCCATAGGTTTATAGCTACAGATTTGGTCTGTAGCCTTTGCCTGTTTTCTGGTATTATTGCTACGGATCATATCTGTAGCTGTTGGAACCTATAGCTATAGATTAAATCCGTAGCCATAGGTTCCAAATCTATTGTTATGGGACCTACGACCACGGTAGTGCTACAGACTAGATCTGTAGCCATAGACCTATGGCTATGGATTTTATCCGTAGCCTTTGCCCGTTTTTCTGGTAGTGATACAATCGATTTTCCAACTTCCAAATGATCCGGAACTTCCCCTTCAACACTTCAACAAGAATAACATTTGAAGGATGGACTTAAAGTTCCACAAATTTCCCGAAGACCTAGCTGAGAAGGGGATCCACGAAGAGGAAGAGCATGGTGAAGGAGTTGCTCTAGCTAAAGGCGCTAGAATGGCGGAAGGTGAACCACTTGCACCTCCACAAGCTCCATCATCATCTGCTGCTGGGCAAGTTAAACGATTCAAGCTCCATCAAGATAGAATTGGTGCGATGCAGCGAGACATCACCCAGCTAAAGGAGTCTGTGGATACCAGGTTCACTGTATTGGAATGTCTGGTAAACGGAGTGTAGTAGACCGTGCAACAATTGTTGATCTGATCACCTGGCGTCGAGATGACATGGCGCCATCTTCCTCTGCTCCTCCGCCATAGTGTTGGTCTCTGGATGCTGTCACATACACCCTACTCTTATCTCTGTGTATGGGCATTAATATCTTTTTGGATGCTCTATGCTCCCATAAGTGTATGTGATAGCTTATTGACCTACATAGTTGACAAGTTTTTTTTTTTGGAATTTGTATATGCCCATGAATGGGCCAGAAACTTGTAGTTTTTTTTTTTTTTTTTTTTAGGTACCCAAGGAGGGGCTTGTTTTTTTTTATATACTACTATCAATCTTGGGTAGTATATGTATATTTTGGATACTTTTGGTTATGGCAATTTCTATATCATCTATCTTTACAGCCATAAGAATTTAATCTGCTTTGAATGCTGCTATCATCCCCCATTTTCTCTAGTTATAGCTCCAGTGGTGTGTGATGCATGTGATATTTTGATCTTTATACTATCTGCTACTGCTCTACTTGGTCAACTATGCATACATGGTTTCTGTTCTGGGATGTTTATTTTACATCTACCTATTATATGTGTATGCTCCCTAAATGATGGTTCTCCAAAATTACTTCAACTTCAGTCAATATCAACTATTATGTTATCCTTTTCAATGACTGACAAAAAGGGAGAGAATAATTCCACACCCCGAAGAAAAATTGTGTGTATCTGTGTTTGTGGATGGTGATGCAGGTGTTAGGGGGGAGCAGCTGCAAGAAGATAGGGGGAGTTTGCTGTTAGGGGGAGCAGCTACTGTATGCGTGTGTGTACTCACTAGATAAATTTGTAAAATTGTATAAAGTTCATGTAGACACAATTTAGGGTGTTAGTATAAAAGTTGTTCTAGGGTGTTTTGGTGTTAATCACTCAATTGACAAAGGGGGAGTTTTTGGGTTAGAAAACTTTTTAGAACTTCAGAAAAATCTCTAAGTTTTTTACCTCTGTCGATTTATCGATAGACTGATCGA
Source organism: Magnolia changhungtana (assembly GCA_030180095.1). Lineage (NCBI taxonomy): Eukaryota > Viridiplantae > Streptophyta > Magnoliopsida > Magnoliales > Magnoliaceae > Magnolia > Magnolia changhungtana. Next base: position 216,353 of record JASAUF010000440.1, on the reverse strand, counting down.
TATAATCAAACAGTGCTGTTGATGTCCTCGAAGCTCTCTCAATATTATCGAAATGAGGACATAAGATGTCCAACAACCGCATATACCTTTGGAAGGAAATATCGATGTATCGATAACATCAAAATTTGAATCTCGAGTCTATCAAAGTTGACTTGATAAAATCAACATCATATATGTTGTGTCCAAAGTTCTGCTAAGGCAAATCATGAAATCTTCGATATATCAAAGTACTCCTCGATATCCTCAAAATTCAAATTTCGAGGATATTGGAAGTACTTCTATGATATCAGATTGGACACTTTGTTATCCAGCATTATTTTTCAGGTTGTTTTATCTTGGATCGAGGGTCACTTAATAGAATCAAAATTCAAATTTTGATCATAACAAGGCTGGGTCGATTGCATCGAAAATGGACATAAACTGTCTAGCAAGCTTACTGGAAAATCCTTTAGATTTATCGATGCATCGACATTGCTATCGATATCATCGACATTCAAATTTTGATGATATTGAGTGTGCCTCGATCATACTTTTGACCTGAAATATTTCAAAGGCAAGTCTCTCTCATTTTCAAATGTCGAGGAATCGATCCTCATGTCGATGAAATCAGAGTTTGAAATTCAATGACATCAACGCAGGTTTCGATTCCCTCAACCAACTGGCAAAATGTTTCAAAAGCGTTTGACATTTGAGTTTGTGTCATCGAGCGGCCAGTCGATGCAATCGAGAGTATACGCTCGATGATATCGACCCTGCTCAATTATATCGAACTCTATCATAAATGTGACTATTTTATATCCATTGCAACCTTTTTCCTATTTATAGAGAGTTTGTTCTTAGTTGCTAGTAAAGAAAGAAGAGAGTGTTTTTAAGTTTTTAACCTTAGATCATATACCCAAAGCCCTTTCTCTCATAGAAGTTCATCCTCCAATCACCCTCATCATTGACATTCAATAGAGTGGATTGCGGAATGAACTTCCGCATTCAAGGATCCTACAGCTACCACCTTAATGGCAAATCATTAAGTTGGGATGCCTTGAATGCATAGATGATTGGAATCGTTCTATATCCCTTATAAGAAAATATTTAAGAGAGTAGAATTTCATCATAACCTTAACCCAACCCGTCGCCATGTATTGGTACATCTTTTGAGTTGCAGTTTAAGGAAGCAGAAGATTCTTCTTCAATAAAGGAGGAGATCTTCGACGACGCACTGAATGGGGCTCATGTACTTATCTGTAAGTCATTAGAATTCAGAGGACCCTTGTGATCATTCCTTTTATAGGATTTGGTCTAAGGTATTTTTCACCCCTTACAAACCCTGGTAGGAGGCCTCCGGTGGGAGTGTACGTGGTGAGTGCTTTGTGTTGACCCTTGCTCTGTGGAGAGCATAAACTCTTAGGTCCTTTGTGTAGGTCCTTAACCAGTGTGGTCTAAGAGTTGGGTGCTTTATGTTGACCCTTGCTAGTGGGAACATAAACTTATAAGGTTTTTTTAGTGGATCCTTGGCTAGTGTGCCTAAAATCAGGTGTTATGTGTTGACCCTAGCTCATGGGAGCATAAACTATGTCATGTGAACTTCGTTGAGGTTGCTTACGATATTTGTACTAGTAACATACACTTAACATAGGAATGTCCCACAATTCTTACATTTTAAGAGTTATTGCATGAGCAATCAAACGCTATGAACAACCACCATCGACCATTCAGCAGACCCATCTCAAATATATACAATCCTAGCTGGAGGAACCATCCGAACTTCAGTTGGAAGAATGGATAAATGGCTACTCCTCAAGAGGCTCTTTCTCAACTTCTCAATCAAAGGAGGCTTCAAGAGAATATAGTTCAGAAGTTCATACAAAATAAAGAACAATTTAACTAGAAACTGTTACAAGAATTCTATGATATCAAAACAACTTTGGGAGTGTTTGCATCATCTATTTAAAGAATTGAGTCACAACTAGCCGTTAGGGAGAAAGGAACTCTTCTGGCCCAAACTCTTTCTAACCTAAAACAATAATGTGAAATAAGTGACCCAAGCTCTTTGAATCAACACATGGAACAAGCCAAGTCTATCACCACTCTTAGAGGTGGAAAGATAATTGATAAGACCATTCCGACAAGGGCCGAAAAGCCTAAGGACTTGAAAGAAGCTGAGAGAGATGATAGACTTAGCATTACTCTATAAGAAATGAACTGAAAAAAGCATACAAGCTGATTGTTCCATTCCCCCAACAATTGATTGCACAAAAACCTCTATCTAATACTCATGATATTTCAGAGGTTCTAAAATAGGTGAAGGTTAACATTTCTCTTTTGAATGCCATCAAATAAATACCCTCATATGTCAACTTCTTTAAAGACCTTTGCATAGCCAAAAGATGGCAAAGTATCCAAAAGAAAATTTTTGCCTAACTGAAAAAGTGAGTGCCATCCTAAAGCAAAGTGTTCCACAAAATTATAGGGATCCAGGTAACCCAACCATCTCTTATGAGATCGGGGACCACCAGATTAAGCATGCACTTGTCGACTTAGGAGCAAGCATAAATTTGATCTCATACTTGGTCTACGAGCAGCTTGGTCTATGTGAATTAAAACCCACCAGGACCACACTTCAATTAGCTGATTATTCAGTCCATATACCGAGAGGAATGATCGAGGACATGCTAGTCTAAGTCGACAAATTTTACTAACCAATAGATTTTATTGTCTTGGATACACAGCCCATCATGGACATAAGCACTCAGATTTCAGTAATCTTAAGTCGTCCATTCCTAGCCACATAAAACGCTATTATCAGTTGTAGGAATGGAATCATGAAATTGACTTTCTGGAACATGATATTAGAACTGAATATCTTTAACATCTTCAAACAACCCAAGCAAGTTGATGATATCCACGAAATAAACATGATCAATTCATTCGTGAAAAATAGAGCCCTCTTTACTCTTTACTAAACGCTCTAGAGATGTGCTTGGCCCACTCCTTTGAGTTCGTTGAGTTTTAAATATGAATTAGGTTTCAAGAAGTAGAGCCAAAGGGTGGACCAGCCTCCCAAGAGTTTTTCTTCTTTCCTTGTTTATTTTTAATGTTTTCTTTAAGTGACTTAGTTTCAATCATGTCTATGGGTGGCTGAACCTCTTAGTTAGGGCTAAGAGGTGAAGCTTGTAGCGTGTTGGGATGATTTTCTTGCTTTGATTCTTGTTTTTCTTGAACCTCATTGATTTTTAGTTTGAATTTAAGGAATATTTTCAATTTTTTATAATTTATTGTAACTCAAATTACCATAGATGTTGTGATAGCTTTGAATATCTTCTTTTCCATTTTGAGATTTGAGATCGGTAAATCTTGTTATTCACCATTATCTCATGGGCATGGTAGGATGATCGAATCCTTTCCAATCATTACAATACTCCTTCATGTGTGACTAAGTCAATGAAAAGTTCAAATTTGGTTTAATTGCTTCATCTTCTAATTGGATAGTGTAAGACTCCAATTCCAATTGCGTTTCTTGAATCAAGTAAGGTATCATCTTGATAGCTACAAGTGGATTCTTGGCGCTCTAGTTTCCTTTTATATTTGATAAATCCTTCACAATTACTTTTAAATATTCCAGATTTCAATTTAGGTCTTGTTCTAGTTCTACTTCTAGTTACTTTCAGAATACTTACAAGTTTAGTCCCTATGGATTCGACATCGGTCTCACCAAGTTATTACTACATCGTGACCCTACACTTGGGGTTGCAAATAATTACCATTCGTCAGATTCTTTATCTCAATGGTCCCATGAGGGTAGACGTTTGTAACAGTGAAAGGGTCAGTCCAACGAGACTTAAGTTTACATGGAAAAAGATATAACCGAAAATTGTACAGAAGGACTTTTTGGCCGGTTATGAATGATTTTCGAAGGATATTCCGATCATGGAACACCTTCATCCTATCCTTATAAATTCTTGAGTTCTCGTATGCATCATTTCGAATTTCCTCGAGTTCATTCAATTGAAGCATGCATATTGAGCCAACGTTGTCTAAGTTAAAGTTTAGATTTTTTATAGCCCAATAGGCCCTATGTTCCAACTCCACAGGCAAGTGACAAGCTTTCCCATAAATAAATCTAAAGGAAAACATTCCAATGGGGGTCTTAAAATTGTACAGTAAGCCTATAGAGCATCAATCAAGGGGACTAACCAATCCTTACAATCTCGGTTAACCGTTCTTTCCATAATTTGTTTAATTTCCCTGTTAGAAATCTCAGCTTGCCTACTTGTTTGTGGATGGTATGGAGTACTCACCTTATGAGAGATGTCATATTTCTTCATTAAGTTCTCGAATGACCTTTTACAAAAGTGTAACCCACCATCACTAATGATAGCTCCAAGCATTCCGAACCGGGAAAGGATATTTTCTTTCAAGAATCTAATGACCATTTGATGATCATTATTCTGGTATGGGATCGCTTCTACCCACTTAATGACATAATCTACTGCTAACAAAATATAAATATTTCCAAAGGATTGGGAGAATGGCCCCATGAATCGAAGCCCCAGCAATCAAATGCTTCAATAATTAGAATGGGGTTTAATGGCATCATATTTCAATGGGACAATCCTCCAAATTTTTTACAATGCTCACAAGTTTTACAAAACTCATGAGTATCTCTGAACATATTGGCCCAGTAAAAGTCTCACTGCAAAATTTTGGTCGTGGTCTTTTTAGCAAAAAAGTGACCACTACAGGCTTGAGAGTCACAAAAGGAGATAACACTCTGATGTTCATCGTCTGGCACACATCCCCTTAGAATTTAGTCTGAGTAATATTTAAGAAAATAAGGATCATCTCAGAAAAACTTACGTACCTCGGCAAAGAATTTCTTTTTTCCTTGTACAGTCCAATATCTTGGCGTGAAACCTCTAGTAAGATAATTCACAATGTCAGCAAACAAAGGTAATTGGGAGAGTTTAAACAATTGTTCGCTAGGGAACATATCATTTATCAATGTCGGCTCAAGGGAAATGGGGAGATCAACTCTTGAGAGGTGGTTAGCCACTACATTCTCTACTCCCTTTTTGTCTCTTATTTCTATGTCGAATTCCTAGAGTAGAAGGATCCATCTTATCATGCAAGGCTTGGCATCATTCTTATAGAGAATGTTCTTTAGCGCCGCATTATCGGTGTAAATAATGATCTTGGATCCAATCTAGGACATAAATTTGTCCAAAGCGAACACTATGGCTAAGAGTTCCTTCCCATAGTAGAATAATTCACTTTGGCATAATTTAAAGTCCTGCTTGCATAAGTGAATCACATGGGCTTCTTCTCTTTTCTCTAACCTAACACCGCCCCAATAGCATAGTCGAACGCGTCGCACATAATCTCCAAAAGTATGCTCCGGTCAAGTGGTTGCATGATAGAAGCAGTAATCCACATACCCTTAAGCTTAGTGAAAGCTTCATGGTATTCTTCACTCCACTAGAATGGTATATCCTTTTAAAGGAGATTACATAAAAGACGAAAGAGATGGCTAAAGTCCTTTATGAATCGTCTATAAAATCTGGTGTCCTAAAAAGGGTCGCACATCACGAATGCTCTGGGTGAAGGTAGGTTAGAGATAAGATCAATTTTTGCCTTGTCTACCTTAATTCCCTTGGACGAAATTATTTGACCAAAGAACTATTCCCTTAGGAACCATAAAATGGCACTTTTCCTAATTCAAAACCAAATTCTTTTCCTCACATCACTTCAGCATATTTTTAAGATTTTCCAAACACTCGTTGAAGGATGGACTAAAAACAGAAAAGTCATTCATGAAGACCTCTAAGTATTGCCCCACCATGTCTGAAAATATGCTCATTACAAAGTCTGAATGGTATCATTCGGTAAGCAAAGGTGCCAAAGGGACATGTGAATGTTGTCTTTTCTGGATCTTCAAGGGCTATCACTATCTGATTGTAGCTCCAATACCCATTAAGGAAACAGTAGTAAAAGTGACCAGCTAGCCTTTCCAAAATTTGGTCAATAAAGGACAAACGAAAGTGGTCCTTCCTTGTGACAGTATTCAACTTTTTGTAGTCAATGCGCATTCTCCAACCAGTAATAACTCTAGTTGACACGAGTTCATTATCGACATTGGCTATAATGGCGATTCTGGACTTCTTAAGAACCACCTGAGTTGGACTCACCCATTGACTATCAGATATAAGGTATATGATACCCACATCCAACTACTTAAGGACCTCTCCTTTAACTACTTCCTTCATATTTGCATTTAACCGACGTTATGGTTATCGAGAGGTCTTCGCATTATCCTCAAGATGAATATGGTGAGTACAAATCAATAGATCAATTCCCTTGAGGTCCATAATCGACCATCTAAGGGCTCCTTTATGCTCAATGAGAGTAGAAATAAGCATAATCTCTTATTCTTTCTCAAGGTGGGAAGAAATCACCACTAGGTATGTCTCAGCTTGACCTAAGTAAATATATTTAAGATCAGTAGGTAAAGATTTTATGTCAAGCTTCGGTACTTTGAGGCTAGACAGTAAAGGCACTACATCAGTTTGGGATAAAGTTTCAAATTGTGGCCTCCACCAGTTAACTTCGAATACCGGCGCAGCATTAAGCAAGGCATCATCTCCCTAATCATGTCATCATATAAATAAAAGGAGTGGGTCAAGCACATCTTTAGAGGGTCAGAGTATAGAGTCAAAAGTGCTCTATCTTCCACGAAAGAATAGATCATGTTAATGTCGTAGGTATCGTCAATATCCTCTGATTGTTTGCTCATATTGAAAAAGATGTTGAGCTCCAATGTCATATTTCTGAAATATAAATTCATAATTTCATTCCTATAATTAATGATGGCATTTAATGTAGCAGGGAATGGGCGACCAAGAATGACGGGAATCAGAGTGCTCACATCTATGATGGGTCGAGTATCCAAGACAATAAAATCTACCAGATAGTATAATTTATCAACTTGGACCAACACATCCTCAATCATCTCTCTTGGTACATGTTGAGGGTTAAATATTGCATATTATCCCCCATTTATATCTTGGTTTTATGAACATCATAATGTTTAATGTTCTATTTTACTCATATTTGTGTTACAAGGTGAATTTAGGAGCTTGGATTGAAAAGGGTGATAAAAGCATGGATTTGATGCTCAAGAATCACCAAGGCAAGGGATGGATCTTAGGAGACCAAGATTGAAGAATTCACATGGCAAAGATCCAAGAAAACCAAGTGAGGAATGAAGAAAATCAAAGATTTGAAGTGAAGAAAAGAAATCCTGAAATCATCCTAAAAAAGCATATTCTGAAACTCTAGGTCATTCTATGAAATTGCACAGAGCGAAGTCTATCTTGGAAAATGTGTTAAGTGAAGTCTATTTTAGCAAACTACGTAAATTTGAGGCAGTTTCTAGAGTTTTTCAACTAGGTACAAAAGTTAGAGTTCCACAACTATAAATAGGACTCCCTAGGATGTTCCTTGACATCTTCTAGGGTTTAAGGAGTGGAGCAAAAGGGTGGGGAAGCCGTCACCAAGAGTTTTTCTTCTTCTTCCTTGGTTGTTTTCATGTTTTTCATAAGAGACTTTGGTCCAATTATGTATATGGTTGGCTAAAGCTCTTAGCTAGGGCTAAGAGGTGAAGCTTGTAACGTGATGGGATGTTTCTCTTGCTTTGATTCATGTTTATGGTGAACCTTCTTTGATTCCAATTTGATATTTAAGGAATACTCTCATTTTTTTAATGGTTTATTGTGACTCAAATTACAGTAGATCTGCAATAGCTTTAAGTATCTTCTTTTCTTGATTTCGAGATTGTGGGATTAGTAAATCATATTGTTGGTCATCATCCCATGGGCATGGTTTGGTGATGGAATCCCTTCCAATTATCACAATTCTCCTCCATTGAGAATTAGGTGAAGGAAAGTTCAGATTTGATCTTAATTGTTATATCTTTCAATTTGAGAGGATAGGACTCCAATTCCAATTGTGGTACTTGAATCAAGAGGGCTCCCTGATCACTGCAAGTGGATCCTTGGCACTCTAGTTCACTTTTAATATTTAATAAATCCTTCGCAATTACTCTCTTCTATTCCATATTTAGATTTAGATCCTTTTTTAGTTCTAGTTCTAGTTCTTTGCAGAATACATACAAGTTTAGTCCCTGTGGATTCGACCTCATCCTCATCAGTTATTACTACATCGCGACCTTACACTTGGGATTGTGAACAAGTTTTAAGCGTTATTGTCGGGGACTAATGGTTACGTTTTTTTTTAGATTAACTAGTTTTGGAATTAGTTTAAGATTAGAGTTTTTCTATTTTCTATTTTTAGGTTTGGATTTTTTCTGAATTATTTTAGAAATTAACTTAGCTTTCTATTTCTAGGTCTAGAAACTTTCCTTTTCTATATTTAGAAACTAATTTACTTTCTAATTATAGGATAAAAACTTTCTTAATTTATTTTTAAAAACTTTCTTAATTTGTTTTTAGAAACTAATTTCCTTTCCTTTTTCTTTTTTTAGAAACTAGGTTGCTTTTTTAAAAAACTTTCCTTTTTCATTTTTAGAAACTTTCCTAATTTTTTTAAAAAAAAACTAACTCATCTTTCTATTTTTAGAAACTTTCTATTTCTCTTTTTAGAAACTAATTCACTTTCTTTTTTCTTTTGCAAGATCCTAACATAGAAACTTCTAATTTGGTAACTTCTTTCTAATTCTAGATTTCTATTTTTCTTTTTCTTTTTAGGTTTAGGTTAGATTCTAAAATTGAGAGCTGAGAGTGTTTCATGCCCAAGTGGGTCCATGACAACACTTAACGTTTCTTAAGTGAAGGAGGATTTGTTGAGGGGTTATCTATCCATCACAAGATTAGATACTACTCGAGATCCACAGAGTTAACCAAAGTTATAGGTGCGAATCAACTGGCCAATCAACCTCTAAATCCACCACAACCTAGGGTGGAGGAAATCCAGGATGAGAATGAGGTCCATCGAGCACCCCCACCTCGTACTTTATGAGATTATTTACAACTTGCAGGGGTGAGCACCCCTTCCTATATGTTTTTTCAGAAAATACAGGAAACATAGACATCAAGCCAAGAAGTGCATGCTCAATCCAGTAATTTCCAATTACACAGGCTATAGTTGGGCTACTAGGATGTTTGTACTCTTAAAAGCTTTACCCTCTGATTTGAAATATGTTTATTTAGGTTAAGATGAAACATACCCAGTGTCGAGAACAGGAGAGTATACTTATTTCTACTCTCATTGAGCACAAAGGAGCCCTTGGATGGTCGATTGCGGCCCTCAAGGGAATTGACCCTTTAATTTGTACTTACTACATTTACTTAGAGGATAATACGAAGACCTCCCAGCAACCACAACGTAGATTAAGTCCAAACATGAAGGAAGTGGTTAAGGTCAAGGTTCTTAAGCTATTGGATGTGAGTATCATATACATCCGATAGCTAGTGGGTGAGTCCAACTGAAGTAGTTCCTAAAAAGTCTGAAATCACCATCGTAGCCAATGCCGACAATGAAGTCATGCCAAATAAAGTTACTACTGGTTGAAGAATGTGCATTGACTACAGGAAATTGAATATCGTCACAAGGAAGGACCACTTTCCTTTGCCCTTTATTGATCAAATCTTGGAAAGGCTAGCTGGTCATTCCTATTACTATTTCCTTGACAGATATTCCGGCTATAACTAGATATAGATAGCCACTGAAGATCAGGAAAAGACCACATTCACATATCCCTTTAGCACCTTTGCTTATCTAAGGATGCCATTTGGACTGTGTAATGCCCCCGCCACTTTTCAGCGATGTATGATGAATATTTTTTGGACATGTTGGGGCAATATTTAGAGGTCTTCATGGATGACTTCTTTGTCTTTGGTCCATCTTTCAACGATTGTTTATAGAATCTTAAATGTGTATTGAAGCGATGTGAGGAAAAGAATTTGGTACTAAATTGAGAGAAGTCTTATTTCATGGTTCGTAAGGAGATTGTCCTTGAACATATCATCTCGTCCAAAGGAATTGAGGTAGATAAGGCTAAGATTGATCTTATCTTTAACTTACCTCCACCCAAGAACATACGAGACGTGCGATCCTTTTTAAGACACGTCAGATTTTACAGGAGATTTATAAAGGACTTTAGTCACCTCGGTCACACCCCAGACTCGGTAACCGGACTCACAAGGAACCCGATGGCCGGTTCTGACCGCAACAGCCTCCGTAGTACCCCATTATCGGCTCCTGAGGCAGGTTCCGATCCTGGGATCCTACAAGGAGGATTTTCATAACAGTATAATCATTACCAATACGAGCATACCCAAGATCACAACAAGTACATCTGGAAGTAACAAAGGATACACATCACAAAATTCACTAAGAATTTAAACTTTTACAAGCTTACATCAGGTCCAAAAGGACATACATAAGATAATGGGAAAAGAGAGAAAAGAGTCAGCAACACTGGAGTCCTCAAGCTCAACTCTACTCCACGCTCTGCTGCTACGACGCCTGTCTAGGATCTCCTGCACGCATCAATCGTGCATAAGCTTATAGAAAGCTTAGAGGGTGGTGAAAGTGTGTAATAATAGTGCTCAGAAGAAGATAGAGAATGCAGAAGGGAGTCATGATTAATACCAATACCACTAGCCTTACCAAGGCTATCATGAATACAAGAAACTATACCAAGGTAGTACGATAATGCAGGAAGCCATACCAAGGCTATATAATGCAATGAGTACTGTAATACAATGAGTACTGTAATGCCATGAGTACTGTAATGCGATGAGTACTGTAATGCAATATGAGTACTGTAATGCAATGAGTACTGTAATGCATTATGAGGCTTACACAGCCAATGCAAATGCAATGCGAAGTAATGTCAGTGCTCATATCCAATCCACATATCAAGTACATTTCCATCATAAGGAAATCACCGGGTCCATTACACCGCCGAATGATCGCCGCTCTGCGGCACTTCGACAATACCAAACGAGCGTAAGAGACCTCACTACCCTCGCTCATGGACACCAATCACCAAGAAGGCCCGAAAGTAGCGGACCCATTCACGAGCCGGTCGACTCACCAGCAATGCCCCCTTACATCAAAGTAGTAAGGCCACACCCCTATCCAACCGACTACACGACAAAGGTGGGAGTCGCGCTAACGGTATAAGGCCCTCATGCGCTCATATATACCACCTTGGCCACGCCGTTGAGCAGATCCGGTACCATGGAAGTTTTAGGAATTTCACCCATGGGCATCCTATGCATCCCAGATGCTCAAGTAACATTTCCTGTCCAAACATGGCCATCCACGATGTATCCGTGGAGGCTACAACCCCGATGAAGCAAGGGCGATAATGCTCATATGCTATGTAATGTCAGATGCATGAATCACACAATCAACCATGCATCAATCCCAAGCATCCAACGTGCTCAAGAGGGAATACTACGTCCTCGGGAATGCAACATGCAATGCCCAATGGCACAATCATAACCACACACATAGTGTCATCCAAGCATACAATGATGCACATGGGTCATGAAGATGGGTATAGACGCATTTATGCGGCGATATATAAAGTAGTACACTCCTCCTATTCAAGAAGGGACCAAGACTAGGTATTTAGACAATATCCATAAGGAATCCCACTTCTAGTGGGGGCCCATTTACCTGGGGTAGCCCACGAACTAAGTATACAAGCTACGGGTCTAAGTAATGTGGAAATGAGCCTAACAAGAGTCTAAGATGAGTATCTAATCACATTTAGATACAATCGGGCTCTAGAGGGGTCCATAATGGAGACATTTAACCACCATTCCCAAGAAGCATCTCAACCACGAACTATATGAATACAAGGCCCAAGGCCCTACATTCAAGATAAGAACACATGTAACCACATACATACATTCCTCATAATAGGCCATAAAAAGATACAATACCACTATTAATAACATGGGCCCCAAGAGAAAAATTAAGGCCCAAGGCTCAATTCCCAATGGCCATAGAATCCATGCATTAAGTTGGACTTGGTGAGCAGCTTGCGTACACAATATACGGCCCAAAAATAAGTTTAAGTTTGGATGATGAAATGGGCCCAACTACATCAGCCCAATAACTAGCAATTTAAGTGGGTAACCAAGGGCCCAATACTATCCTTATCTTAGCCCACAAGTCCATCGAAATGGTGGAAGTTAGCTTAATATATGGTTGGGCCAAGCTGGGACGTCCCAACCCACTCTAGGCTCATGGGATGCCCCAAAAATCTGATCTAAGATGGGGTCCTCATGTGATCACTAAAGGTGACCCAAAAATGCATTTATTAAGCCCAAAGATTATAAGAAAACATAAGCATGCAACACGCACACAAGTTCTCAATATGGTGGGTCCCATATCCAATAAAGTTTCAACCATAACAATGTACATTTGAGGCCCCTTAATAAACGTTCGGCCTACTCTGCTTCCTGGGCTTGCGAAAGCCCAGGAATGATCTCATGAAGGCCAACAATATTCATAGGGGACCCCACCAGATGGAGGGTGTGTATACATCAAGAAAAGATCAAGTGGGTCTACTATTAGATTGTGAATCCAGTAGCAACCCAAGGCAGAGAGTGCCTCCATGATCGGGCGATCCAAGGCTTAGACGGCATGGACCACATGCATTAAGGTAGGTTCCACATACATACACATTGAGCCTTAAACAAATGGCCTAGGGTCTATGGTGGGCCTTTAACCATCCATAGAGAAACCTATGGGCCTTCCTTAGGATCACCCAGGAGGACATCCAACCTCAACTGGTTTCCAAGAGGTAGCCCGCCACTACTCATATAATGTAAGGTCTAAAGCCCAAGCAATGCATGGCCTAATGGGCCATACACCAAGCCCAACTCATAGGCCATATAGTAGGCCCTCAAGTAAGGTTTGGGCCCAACCACAAAGGTCATAATTCCACATATTGTGGTAAGCTTCATGGGCAGCCCAGTAATTCATTTACATGGGCAAGTTTCACATTTAACACAAGTGAGTTGGGCCTCACTTTTGGCCCAAGTATAGGGTCAGTTTAGTGGGCAGCCAAGGGCCCAACTTCTTGTGTATTATTGCCCCTAAGCCCATCACAATAGATAGGAGACTATAGGCCCAAGATCAATGGGCCTATCCAAAAGAACTGAGTCCACAAGGCCTACTTGCTAACACAAACATGCATATAATATATCACATAATGGGCCCAAAAGAAATGACCCAAACAAAAGCCATCCAATTCATACATTATGGTGGACTTGAAGGCAGCCCGTAAATCCAAGAATACACATGGGCAAGGCCTACACTGACAGTGTGGGCCTGCCATACCAGCCCAAAGATTTAGCAAAGTCCTCCACAATATACATTTATGTGGGCCTTGCAAGTCAACCCACAATTAAGCACTTCATGAGGGCATCAAGGCTAATAAACACACATGATCAGCTTGTAGATGACCCATTGGGCCCATGAATCAATAAGGTCAGCCCTTGCACAATCTTGGGCTCAAGGGATAGGTTTCCAGCTCATAGGGCCTATAAAACTATTAAAAATTCTGGTTAAGGCTAACCCACAACCACCACAAAGGTGGGCCTCAAGAGGGCACTCATTAAGCCCAAAATGTCTAACGAAGGAGGGCAAAGAGTATGTGCAACACTCCCTTAAATCTGGTGGGCCGCCACAGCTCCAAAAGATCAACTATGCACAAATTTGGGCCCCTTGCTGGAATTCCAGCCCACCCACTTCCTGGGCCTGCTGGAGTCCAGAAATTTATTTAATTTAAATGGGTTACTGACCCATGGTGACCCACACATCACAAAGTAGGTCCCACCAGATAAGAAGGGGATATACAATACTTACTTCAAGTGGGCCATGCCGTTAGAATGCAGGCCCAAAGAGTCTAAAGGTAGGGGCATGCCATGGTGGTTAGTCATTTGGGCCTGGGTATTTGGCCCAAAACTGACCCAACTTACAGGTCATACCACGGTCAGTCCAGGAGCCTGATGGCCCTGAAAATTTGCAGGATTTTGCTTCCATAGGTGGACCACAACTTCACAAAATTTCAGAATTTTTGGACATCTAAAAATAATTTAATTAATTTGAATAAAACAAGCTGTCCAGAAAATCGGACTGGCCTGGACGTCCCAACGTGGTGGGCCAGTCCAGGCCTTGCTACGGTATGCACAGGGGTCCATTAGACCTGAAATTTAGTAAGTAGGTCCTACCATAAGTTTACTACCTCCCTGTAAATTTTCATAATTTTTAAATACTCAGAAGTATTTTAATTAATTAAAAGAATACAATCTGTACAGGGTGAAATACTGCTGGAATATAACTGTCCTGAATTTGGGCCATCAAATGGGTGGGTTCTGGGCCTCCAAAATTCTTGAAATTTGGACCTAAGGTCCCTCATTAAGCCCAAAACAAGGTAGGACCTGAAAATATGGCCTACCTTTTGAGAAAATATTTTTTTTTAAATTTATTTTTATGTAACTATGCTGCTAAACTGCATAGCAGAAATTTCTGGCAGCCCACTATATTGGCCCACCCATTTGGATGCCCAAATGGGGTCCATTAGCCCTAAAATTTTTCAGGTAGGCCCCACCATGGGTGGGACACCTCTCTGAAAAATTTTAGAATTTTTGGGATATTAAAAGTATTTTATTTAACTCCTATAATTTATGGACAGCAAGGTATTCCTGAAACAATGTTGCTGCTGAAACAATGCTGCTGCCCCTGATTTGTGCACCCCATTAAAGTGGGCCCAGGTCTGCTAAATTTTAAGAAAACGTAGGACCAACATCCCTACACAAGTATACAATAAGGTGGGGTCCACAAAGGTGGCCCACCATTTCAGAAACAGACTGATAATTATGTTTGTACAACAAGCACAATTGCTAGACAATCCAGAAAATCTGGACTATCCACCCTCCTTGGCCAACTCTTTTGGGTGATCAAACAGGGACGGATGATGGTGAAATTTGGGGAACATCTAGGTGAGATCCTCACCTTTAAGAGGTATATGTCAAATGGGACCAAACACCCCACCAATCATCCCCAAAACTGAGCTTAAGACAGCTCAAAAATCTGTCCAGATGGCTTTTGGACAGCAACATAATACTGAATTAAAATAATTATAATCACTATAAAAAGAGGAAATCAATCCATGAAAATTGTGGTATGGACCACCCCAGTGGGCCCCACAAACATCCAGACCATATCCTCTCCATAAAACCTATTGCATGTGCCCAAAATGGAGCAAATAGAGTGCCAATGTCCAAGGAATGGACAGCCATGGGCGTCCACTTTGCTTGGACGGTCTGGATATTCCGAGGCCACTAAGTGGGCCACACACATCAGAAAATCAAGAATAGAATAATGAAAAATAAAAATAATCCAGCCATAAGAAAGGAAAATGACATGCATCAAAGGAAAATGCTATGATGGGGTCCATGGAGAATGGCCCCATCCATGGATCATGCATGCAAGGAAAAAGGGCCATTGGCCTCAACCATGGAGACATGAGGGACCTCCATCACCACTTGATGGGTCCCACAAGCTCCTAAGAAAGAAATGAAGAAAGATCTAAGAGCACCCACCTAGATCAACCTTGAAACTTACATCACCATCATCTAGAGGCTCCAAGCAACATGGATCAATAGTTAAGATCAAGTGAGAAGGGTTAGATGAGAAGGTATTTTAGGGAGAAGGGGCAGGAGAAAATGGAGAAATTGCTGGAGAAGAAGAGAAGAGAGAGAGAGAGAGAGAAATGAGAGGAAAAGAGAGGGAAAAGCCTTTTAAGGGAAGTAATCATAACCTATGGTGACAATAACAATGTTGCTAGGGTAGGTTAGGTGTGGGTAGTGTTTAGGGTGGGTAGTATTTATTCCATGCAATAGTGTAGTGTGTGTGTGTGTGGTGTGCATGAAAAATTGTGCCATGGAGGAGTGGGGTCCACATACATTTGTACAAAAAGTGGGCCACATGATGAAATGCTCATAACTTGAGATGTACACGTCGGATTAATGCATGGGACGCGGCGTTAGAATCGCGGTGCCGATACGGACAAGATGACATATGTCTCGAGTCAATCTGAGTCGGGTCTATGTGACCAAACTTAAGGATGACCATAGCATAATCCAAGGGTCGCGAGTCACCGGGATTCGACCGGTAGAACCGCGGGACCAAAATGAACGAAATGCACACTTATGCACACACATGCACACATGAGAACTCAGGTTGGGTCTCACAACCTCTCTCGTCCTTTATGCAATCTACTTTAGAAGGATGTACCATACGAGTGGAGTGAGAAATGTCAGGAAGCTTTTTCTAAGCTCAAGGGTATGTTAACCACTACACCTATCATGCAGTCACCCGGCTAGAGCATTCCTTTTGAAATTATGTGTGATGCATCCAATTATGCTCTTAGGGCAGTGTTAGGCCAGAGAAAAGAGAAGAAGCCCTATGTTATACACTATGTAAGTAGAACTCTAAATCCTGCCCAAGTGAATTACTCAACTACGGAGAAGGAACTCTTAGTTGTAGTATTCGTTTTGGACAAATTTATGTCCTACTTAATCGGATCCAAGATTATCATCTACACAGATCATGTGGTGCTCAAATATCTTCTTTCTAAGAATGATGCTAAACCCCGCTTGATAAGATGGATCCTCCTATTCCAAAAATTTGATTTGAAAATAAAAGATAAAAAGGGAGTAGAGAATGTAGTGACTGACCATCTTTCCCACCTCGATCTCTCTGATTCCCTTGAGACAACGAATATAAATGACATGTTCCCTGATGAAAAACTGCTTAAAGTCTCCCATTCACCTTGGTTTACGAATATTGTTAATTATCTTGCCACAGGTTTCACACTGACACATTAGACTACATAAGATAAGAATAAAATTTTTGTTGAGGTATGCAAATTCTTCTGGAATGATCTATATTTGTTTAAATATTGCCTAGACCCAATCTTAAGGAGATGTGTGCCAGATAGTGAACACCAAAGTGTCATCTCCTTCTGTCATTCTCAGGCCCATGGTGGTCACTTTTCTACTAAAAAGATCATGGCCAAAATTCTGCAATGCGGCTTTTACTAGCCCACTATGTTCAAGGACAATTATGAGTTTTGCAAAGCTTGTGAGCATTGTTAGAAATTGGTAGCATCGCCCCATCGAAATTCCCTCAAACTTTTGGAAATTTGTATATTTCGCTAGCGGTAGACTATGTCACTAAATGGGTTGAAGCGATCCCGTGATGAAACAATTATCATCAAACAGTCATTAAGTTTTTAAAAGAGAACATCATTTCCCAGTTCAGAACACATCAGGCCATCATTAGTGATGGAGGTTCACATTTCTATAATGGGCCATTTGCGAACTTAATGAAGAAATATGGCATCTCCCATGAGGTGAGTACTCTATACCACCCACAAACAAGTGGGCAAGCTAAAATTTTCAATAGGAAAATTAAACATATTTCAGAAAAAACGGTTAACCCTAACTGCAAGGACTGGTCAATCCGATTGACCGATGCTTTATGGGCTTATCGTACTGCATTTAAGACCCCTATTGGAATGTCTCCCTTTAAACTTGTCTGTGGGAAGGCTTGCCACTTGCTTGTGGAGTTGGAACATAGGGCCTACTAGGTGATTAAAAATCTGAACTTCAATTTGGACAACGCTGGCTCACTGTGTAAACTTCAGTTCAATGAACTGGAAGAAATTCGGAATGATGCATATGAGAACTCGAGAATTTACAAGGATAAGATGAAGGTATTTTAGGACCAACATATTCTTCGAAAATTATTCACATCAGGTCAGAAAGTCCTTTATTATAATTCTTAGTTACACATTTTTTTAAAAAAACTTCGATCTCGTTGGACCGGCCCTTTCACTATTACTAAAGTTTACCCTCATAGGGTTGTCGAGATTCAGAATCCAAATAATGGCAATAAATTCAAAGTAAATAGACATCGTTTAAAGCCATTTGTTGAAAATTTTGATTCAGAGGACATGTCGATACCTCTAATTGACCCTGTTTACCAGGATTGACCTCCTAGTTTGACGGGGTTCTGGGCAGATTTGTTTGCTTTCATATAATTTAGGATTAAGATAGTTTATTTTCGCTATTTAAGATAGTTTGCTTTCCACTGTTTAGGATAGTTTGCTTTTTATTGGTTTAATTCTTGTGCTAACCCATCTTCACAATGGGACCATTCGAAAAGCCTCAAAATTCCTTCTTCAGGTATTCCTTTCCATCACTTCCCTTCTCTTTTCATTGTCTCTTTTGCATTACATGCTTATTTCTTCTACATTAAGGACAATGTAGATTTTTCAGTTGGGGATGGGGGATTAGGTGAACTAATCAGTGTTTTCTCAGTTTTAAGCAAATTTTTTAAAATTTCAATGTTTCAAGTTGAAATCTATTTGAGAAGCGATGAATTGTATACTTAAGAATGCATTGGGTATGATAAAAATAGAGATTAAATTTTGGATTGTTGAAGTTTGAATAACTACGTAATCTATCACCTAAGTTCTTGCGCTCAATTGATTAAGAGATAGTTTAAATATCATGTTAATCTAAATCATAAGACACATTCAATTTGTCTTTTATAAGACATGCTAGAAGTTCTGATTGTTAGTATGTGAATCATTGATAGATAGTGAGAATCAAATCTGGGGAATTTTATCCACCTTAAAAGAAGAAAAGAACCAGTTAAAAAAATAGGAGATCGACAAAGAGGTCATGAAAAAGAATAAAAAGAATGAAAAATATAGAAAAGAATGCAAAATGAAAAATATAGAAAAGAATGCAAAAATAAAAAGAATGAATAAAAAATTGACCATCGGTATAAAATCAAAGACTGGAAAAAGAAGGAAAATGGGATAAGTTTAGAATCAGTACTTAAGTTTCAAACTAATCTTGAAGTAATGAGTATGGCTAACATGATGAAATAATAGTATTCGTACAGGAAGTAAGTTGATTTTCACTGAGCACATTGAAAAACTTGATATACAAATTATGCTCGATTTAATGGATAAAGAATTTATTTAATTGGTTGCTTATGTGCTTCGACTCTAAGTTTTCAAAACCCCACTTTCGTATCTTAATTCTACCCATTCATACTTGAGTATACAAAAGATTATTTTCCTAGAGAGGTTTTGAACATTAAGCATTAAGATTTATTTCATGCATACATTTCTCGGGACTAGCAAAATGCTGGCTGAGGATTGTGTTGAGGGTCAAATATTGTATATTATCCCCCATTTATATCTTTGTTTTATGAACATGATAATGTTTAATGTTCTATTTTACTCATGTTTGTGTTGTAAGGTGAATTAAAGAGCTTGGATTGAAAAGAGTACTAAAAGCATGGATTTAATGCTCAAGAATCACTAAGGCAAGGCAAGTGATGGATCTTAGGAGACCAAGATTGAAGAATTCACATGCCAAAGATCTAAGAAAATCAAATGAGGAATAAAGAGAATTAAAGATTTGAAGTGAAGAAAAGGAATCCTGAAATCATCCTGAAAAAGCATATTCTGAAACTCTAAGTCATTATATGAAATTGTGCAGAGTGAAGTCTATTTTGAAAAATTATGTAAATTTGAGGCAGTTTGTAGAGTTTTCCAACTAGGTGCGAAAGTTGGAGTTCCACAACTATAAATAGGACTCCCTAGGATGTTCCTAAGCATCTTTTAGGGTTTAAGGAGTGGAGTAAAAGAGTGGACAAGTCGTCGCTTCTTCTTCTTCCTTAGTTGTTTTCATATTTTTCTTAAGAGACTTTAGTCCAATCATGTATATGGTTGGCTAAACCTCTTAGCTAGAGCTAAAAGGTGAAGCTTGTAACGTGATGGGATGTTTCTCTTACTTTAATTCATAAATGGTGAAGCTTGTAACCTGATGGGATGTTTCTCTTACTTTAATTCATAAACGGTGAAGCTTGTAACGTGATGGGATGTTTCTCTTACTTTGATTCATGTTTATGTTGAACCTTCTTTGATTCTAATTTGATATTTAAGAAATACTTTTAGTTGTTAATAGTTTATTGTGACTCAAATTACAGTAGATCTGCAATAGGTTTGAGTATCTTCTTTTCCTGATTTCGAGATTGTGGAATTGGTAAATCTTGTTGTTGGCCATCGTCCCATGGGCATGGTTTGGTGATGGAATCCCTTTCGATTATCATAATTCTCCTACATTAAGAATTGGGTCAAGGAAAGTTCAGATTTGATCTTAATAGTTATATCTTCTAATTGGATAGGATAGGACTCCAATTCCAATTGTGGTACTTTAATCAAGTAAGAGGGCTCCCTAATCACTACAAGTGGATCCTTGACGCTCTAGTTCACTTCTGATATTTGATAAATCCTTCACAATTACTCTCTTTTATTCCATATTTATATTTAGATCTTTTTTTTAGTTCTAGTTTTAGTTCTTTTAAGAATACGTATAAGTTTAGTCCCTGTGGATTCAACCTCATTCTCATGAGTTATTACTACATCGCGACCCTACACTGGGGTTATGAACAGTACATGAACCAATCGATCGGCAAGTTGTAATGTAATCTGGGTGGGTTTTCATTTACCTAGACCCAATTGTTCGTAAACTGAGAAGTGATCAAATTAACATTCACCCCCATGTCAAGAAGTATGTGCTCAAACTGGTGGTTCCCAATTACACAAGTGATGGTTGGGATACCGGGATCTTTGTATTTTTGTTGCACATCTTGCTTGAGGATGGCACTTACTTTTTCTGGCAAAAAGATTTTCTTTTGAATATTTTAAAATCTTTTGGTAGTGCATAGATCTTTTAGAAATTTAGCACATGAAGGAATTTGTTTAACGACAACCAGTAGAGGAATATTGACATTCACTTGCTTAAGCACCTCTAGAATATCCCGAGAGTCAGAGAGAGGTTTTGGTGCAATTAACCGCTAAGGGAATGGCGCAATTAGCTTACACACTTCTTCTGGTTCTTCCTCTTGTAGAGCAATGCTAGGTCAATCATTTTTATCTTCTTCTGGATCCTTAAGCTTTTCAACCCTTACCAAAATAGATTTGCCAATTGTTTTTCCACTCTAAAGAGTAGTGATAGACTTGGCTTGCTCCATTTGATTTGAAGAGCTTGAATCACTAATTTTACATTGCGGTTTTGGATTGGGGAGGGGTTGGGCTGAAAGAATCCCTTTCTCCCCATTCGCTAAGTGCGACTCAATCCCTTGAATTGACGATGCAAAGATTCCCATTGTTGTTTTAAGATCCCGGAATGCTTGCACCATATTTTGGTTGAATAACTCTTGGTTTTGCACGAATTTTTGAACCGTATCCTCTTGAAGCCTCTTTTGATTTAAGA
This sequence comes from Magnolia changhungtana, assembly GCA_030180095.1. NCBI lineage: Eukaryota > Viridiplantae > Streptophyta > Magnoliopsida > Magnoliales > Magnoliaceae > Magnolia > Magnolia changhungtana. Next base: position 194,952 of record JASAUF010000440.1, on the reverse strand, counting down.
ATTGTGTAAGGACCTCTTGTGGGTTAGCCATTTGTCCATTCCTCTAACTGAAATTTGGGTGATTCCTCTAGCTAGAGTTGTATGTATTCGAGGTGGGTCCTCTGAAAGGTATTTGGTAGTTATTCACAGCATTTAATTGGTCATTCAATATTTCTTAAAAAGCAGGAATAGTATGACAATTTTTAGTTGTATATATGTTGCAAGCACAAATACCACAAACAACTTCCACAACTTATCGGGTTTAATAGGTTCTGCCTTCGAAAATTCAATGGCCTCGACTTTCCTTGTGAAATTGGCCACCCTTACACTCATATCATCTTCCTCTTTTAAAACATAAATTCCTCCCCTTTCCTTTGATTGATTAGTCTTAGGAGTATTGCGCGTTTTTTGCCAATTAATTAATGTAATCACTTGCATCATCGGCATCCTTATTCATGAACTCACCGTTACACATCATCTCTACAAACTATCGCATCGGTGAAGTTAATCCGTTATAGAAAACACTTATTGTTTTCCATATTTCGTATCTATGATATGAACAGGAATTCGTAAGATCCTTGAACCTTTCCTAGCATTAGAAGAAGGTCTCTTCCGCTTTCTGGGCGAAGTTCATGATTGTCTTCCTTAAAGTGTTAATTTTATGAAATAAGAAAAACTTGTTGAGAAATTCTCGGGTCATCTCGGCCCATGTGCTAATGGATCTTGGCTTTAAAGAGTGCATCCATGCCTTAGCCTTCTCCTTCAATGAGAAGGGAAACAATTTTAGTCGCATTGTGTCTTCAAACACATTTAGAAAGTGTAATGTGGCGACTATCTCATTAAACTCTTTGATATGCAAGTATGGACTTTCATATTCTAGCCCATGAAACTTACGAAGAAGTTGTATCACTCTCGATTTAACATCCACGTTTCCTACATTCAATGGAAATATCATGCAAGAAAGTGTACTCACCCCTGTCGGTTGTAAATAAGCTCGTAGAGTACGAAGCAGGGGTGCATGATGCACCTCATTCTCATCTTCAACTTCCTCATTTGGATGTCGAGGTTGATTTGTAGACCTAACTTCAATTAATTCAGAGGATCTCAAGTGGTATCTTATCCGGGGATGGATAGGCAACCCTTCAACTAATCCTCCTTCACTTAAAAGACGAAGAGTATTGTCACGAACCAACTTAGGCATGAAACACTTGCAACACTCAAATTCAAAATAACTAAAACCTAAGAAAAATGAAACTAAAATTTACAACGAATAAGAAATCTAAAAAGATAAGAGAGAGTTGGAGAGAAGTTACCCGATTAGAGTTACTATGTTAGGATTCTACAAAACAGAAAACAAAGTTAGTTTCTAAAAACAATTTCAGAAAATTCTAACTTAAAAACACAGCAGAAATTAACCCTAATCTTAACCTAATTATAATACTAATTAATCTTAGAAAAACGTAGCTGAAGTCCCCGGCAACAGTACTAAAAAATTGTTCATAACCCCAAATGTAGGGTCGCGATATAGTAATAACTCGGTGAAACCGAGGTCGAATCCTACCGGGACTAAACTTGTATGTATTCTGAAAATAACTAGAACTAGAACTAGAACAACATTTAAATTAAAATCTGGAATAGTTGAAATTAATTGTAAATGAATTATCAATAATCAAAAGGGAACTAGAGCGCCAAGGATCCACTTGTAGCTATCAGGATATTACCTTACTTGATTCAATAAACATAAAATTGAAGTCATATCCTATCCAGTTGGAAGATAGGCTATCAAAGCACACTCTAAACTTTTCATTGAATTAGTTCACACGAGAAGGAGTATTGTGGTGATTGGAAGGGAATTCATTCATCCACCATGCCTAGGAGACAAGGGTGAATCACGAATTTCACCAATCTCATAATCTCAAAATAGAAAAGAAGATATTCAAAGCTATCACAGCGTCTATTGTAATTTGAGTCACAATAAACCATTGAAAATTGAAAATGTTCCTCAAATTCAAACTAGAAATCACTGAAGTTCAACATCAATAAGAATCAAAGCAAAATAAACGTCCCAACATGCTACAAGTTTCACCTCTTAGCCCTAGCTAAGAAATTAGTCAACCAAACATATGATTAAAACCAAAACTCTTAAAGAAAACATAAAAACTAACTAGAATAAGAAGATTGGGAAAAAAGGAATGACTGCTTGAAGTTCTCCAACCCTTTACTCCACTCTTCCAACCCCAATTCATGTTCAAAAATAATTAAGAGACCCATATTTATAGTATTTGTTTGGACCAACTTTGAAACCGCCTTAAATTTATGCAAAAAGTTACGCTTTGGTCTGACCGAATTAAGGCTGAAAATCGCACTTTCTCACTGGACAATTCTACGTGATTTCGGTCAGATTAAAGTTAGCTTCGGTCGAACCGAATTAAGGCTGAAAATTCTGTGCAGAAAATCTGTCAAATTTAGGTCGGATCGTAGTTGGTTTTGGTTGGAACAAGTCGAACCGAATTAATTCTGAAAATCATAATTTCTTACTGGACTGTTTTGTACAATTTCGGTCAGACTGAAGTTGGCTTAAGTCAGACCAAACTGACCTATTTTTCTACTGCGGACTTTGTAATCTTTTCCAGTCTTTCTTCATCCTTTGTACTTGGTTTTCTTGGATCTTGAGGTCATGAAATCTTCAATCTTAGTCTCCTAAGATTCACTCCTCGTTTTGGTGATCCTTGAGCATCAAATCCATGCTTTTGACATTCTTTTCAATCCAAGCTCTCAGATTCACCTTGCAATACAAATGTGTATAAAATATACCAATTAAGCATTGTTATTTTCATAAAACCAAGATATAATCAGGGAAAATATGTAACATTTGACACTCAATACTCGCATATACTAAAATCAATACTTTTAAAATATGAAATTAAACAACAGTCAAAAAGTACCTTCATACCCCGCTTGCTCAAGTGACCCAAGCATTCATACTACATACGTGCAGACATGGAATCCACTAAAGACAGTGCAGATCCACCTAATAAAGTATTCCTGATCAACCTATAAAGGTTTTCATTCCTTCATGCTTTTATTACTATGAGTGCCCCCTTTAAAAATTTAATGATACTATTAAACCCAATGAACATGCACTCAAGTGCCTTAAGTGCTACCAACGATATCGGGATCTTCCTCAAATGAAGAACGTGTCTCACCTTGGTTAAGATACACTCCATGCCATCAAACACCTTGATATGCACTAATCCAACAGCCATCACTTTACAGGCATTATCATTGCCCATATACACCTAGCCACCATTAGACTCACTATAACTGGTGACCCAACTCTAATGAGGGGTCATGTGGTATGAAGCCCTTGTATCCAAAATCCATTCTTCATAGAAGTACCCAGATTTTAATGCAGTGAGTACGTCACTTCCGTTCACTTCCTCATTAGATTTCATAGTGTTGGCCTCCTTAGAAGAACCCTCAGAATTCTCTTTTCTTGATTTAGGATTTTGACAATTATTCTTCATGTGTCTGAATATCCTACAATTCTAGCATTTCAACTTGCATTTGTCCTTACCCTTGGATTTGGACCTCAATCGTCAAGATTTACTATCCCGCACATAATTTCTCTATCTCGTAACAAGTGCATCTGTAAAAGTACTCACATCACCATTTTTCTTTCTCATCACCTTCGACTGAAGTGCTAAGATTGAAAGTGCTCTGGTTTGTCAATTAGTGTGTGCATTGAGTTAGCTAGACAGAAGAGCCCCATAGGAAGATTGATCAAGCAACTACTTCAACTAGATGTGTGCCCGAACTCATCACAGGTAAATCTTGAGCCTCACATCCCATGTCCCAAAACACCAGGTAATTAAATCCCTTAAAATTGGTTAGAACACCCTATGGGATTATGGCTAGAAAACTCTTTTTAAACTCAGAAAAATCTCTAAGTTTTCTACCTTTGTTGATTTATCGACAAGTGGTTCAATGAAATCGAACCTTGTTGCCGATGTCCTCGAAGCTCAATCGATATTATCGAAATGAGGACAAAAGAAGTCCAGCAACCACAAAGATATTTGGACGGAATTACTGATGTATCGATAGAGGGTTCGATAGCATCGAAATTTAAATCTCGAGTCCATCGAGTAGACTTGATAAAATCGACATCAGGCCTATTGTGTCCAAAGTTCTGCTAAGGCAAATCATGTAATCTTTGATATATCGAAGAGCTTCTTGATATCCTCAGAATTCAAATCTCGATGATATCGGAAGCCCATCAATAATATCGGATTAGGACACATTTACATCCAGCAAGTTTTTCAGGATATTTTTTTCTCGGATCGAGGGTCACTCGATAAAATCAATATTCAAATATCGATCATATCGAGGCATGGTCGATGTCATCGAAAGTGGACAGAAACTGTCCAGCAAGCTTATAGGAAAATTCCTTGAAATTATTGATGAATCGACATACCCTCAATATCATCGATATTCAAATTCTGATGATATCGAGTGAAGCTCGATCATATCCATTTCCTGAAAAGCCTTCAAAGTCAAGTCTTTCACATTTTCAAATGTCGAGGAATCGAACCTCATGTCAATGGAATCGGAGTTCGAAATCTGATAACATCGACGCATGTTAGATTTCCTTGAACAACTAGCAAAAGGTTTCAAAAGCGTTTGACATTTGAGTTCGCATCATCGAGCGGCCAGTCGATGCTATCGAGAGTATACGCTCAATGATATCAACCATGCTTGATGATATCGAACTCTGTTAAAAATGTGACCGTTTTATAATCGTTGGAACCTTCTACATATTTTATAAGAACTTGCCCTTAGTTGTTGGGGAGAGAAAAGAGAGAGTGCTTTTGTGTGTTTAACCCTAGATCATATACCCTAAGCCTTTTTCTCTCAAGGGAGTTCATCCTCCAATCCACCCTCATCATTGACATTTAATAAAGTGGATTGGGGAATGAACTTCCGCACTCAAGGATCATGCAGCTACTACCTTAATGGAAAAATCATTAAGTTGGAATGCCTTGAATGTATAGATGATTGGAATCGCTCTATCTCCCTTATAGGAAAACATTTAATAGAGTAGGATTCCATTATAACCTTGACCCAACCCGTCATCATATATTGGTACATCTTCTAAGTTGCGGTTCAAGGAAGCTGAAGATTCTTCATCATCAAAGGAAGAGATCTTCATCAACGCGCTAAACGGGGCTCATCTACTTATCTGTAAGTCATTAGAGTCCAAAGGACCCTTGTGCTCATTCCTTCTTAGGATTGGGTCTAAGGTGTTTCTCACCCCTTGCAAGTCCTCGTAGGAGGCCTCCGACGGGAGTGTATGTGGGGGTGCTTTATGTTGACCCTTGCTCTATGGAGAGCATAAACCTTTAGGTCCTTGTGAAGGTCCTTGGCTAGCGTGACCTAAAAGTCTAGTGCTATGTGTTGACCCTTGCTCATGGGAGCATAAACAGTCTCGTGTAGACACATTGTGTTAGCCTAAGTGTAGGTTATACTGGTTAGAGGTGAACCTAATTTAAAACCTACAATTTGAGGTGAACCTGTTGTGAAACCTCCTTAGTGAGATCCAGTACACTCAAGGGTTGAGTGCGTTTGCTGGAAGTGGAGTAGACAAGTAGTCAAACCACTATAAAAATGATTGTGTTTGAGATTGCTATTGTCTTCCATTACTTATGTGATTTCCTTAAATACTTTCAAACTTGATTACCTGAGATCACGCCTCACACACACAATCATATCCATCACAAACTGATTTGCATATTGTTTATCTCTCAAATAGTTTTATGACTGGATCCTCTACCGAGCTTGGAAGCCAGTAAAGTTACTCTTTAGTAATCCTAATGTATGCTTGCTTTTAGGATTAGAGTGATAGGATTTTAAATTATCATAAAATATTAAAAAGTCCTATTCATTCCCCTCTAGGACATATTGGCATATTCCTACTTCAACTAAAGCGGTCATTACCGCAATTTCAATTGGTATCAGGGCGGGTCTCTCTTGAGGGCTTCACCGCCTAGAGAGTGATCTTAACTGAAGTTGGAATTATGTCCAAAAGTGTCTCAGAGGGTGTGACAGTTTGGAACAATTGCCTAGTAATCCATCCTGCTCTGAAAGTTGGCAATAGTTAAAATGGTACCTTGACAGTGGATGCTCCAAACACATGACTGGTGATCAAACTCATTTTTGTGAGTATTCAGACTTTGATGGAGGATCAGTCACATTTGGAGATGGTAGCTCCGTCAGAATTATTACACAAGGAACGATAAATGTATAAGCCTTCCAAAAATCAAACATGTTCTTTATGTAGAAGGGCTGAAACATAATCTCCTTAGTATCTCCCAAATCTATAACAAGGAACACTTGGTCACTTTCTCAAAGGATGTGTGTAGAACTTAGATCATACAGGAAAGTCTCTCATAAAAGGTTTACTCACTAGTGATAACTATTACGTTATTGAAAGTATGAGTGAGAGTGTGTTATCCCCAAAGTGTAATATGGCTGTAAAGAGTGAATCCAAATTATGGCATCAAAGGTTGGGACATGTTCATTACCGAAATTTAGCTAAGCTTAGTTCAAAACATTTAGTTAGAGGACTTCCCAATATTAGAAAAGAAGAAAAAGTTAAAAAAGTTATCTGTGGAGAATGTCTAAAAGGGAAATAGATAAAAGTTGGTCACAAAAAGACAACCACCATAACAACAACAAAACCTTTGGATTTACTACATATGGACCTGGTTGGTCCAACCAAAGTGGAAAGCTATAGCAAGAAAAGATACTTCTTGGTGATAGTAAATGACTACACCAGATTTACCTGGGTCGCATTTCTTCGAGAAAAATCAGATGCCTTTAATGAATTCGTAATTTTAGCAAAGCGACTTCAAAATAAAAAAGGATATTACATAAATCGTATCAGAAGTGATCATGGTGGAGAATTTGAAAATGAGCGATTTGAAAAATATTGTGATGAGAAAGGTATTCGGAATTCTCAGCCCTAAAAACCCCACAACAAAATGGAGTTGTTGAAAGGAAAAATCGGGTTTTATAGGAAATGGGGTCGGTTATGCTAAATGGAAAAGATATGGCAAAGAGTTTCTGGGCAGAAGCTGTCAACACTGCTTGCTACACATAAATAGAGTATATCTTAGAGCAGGTCTGAACAAAACTCCATATGAACTATGGTACGAAAAATAACCTAGTGTGAAGTACTTTTGTATCTTTGGCAGTAAATGTTATATCTTGAGAGACAGAGATCACCTTAGGAAGTTTAAGTCTAAAAGTGATGAGGGTATCTTTTTGGGGTATGCCTTGAATAGTCGTACTTATAGAGTGTACAATCTAAGGACTCTCACTATTCAAGAATCAGTCAATGTGGTAATCGATGACTAACCTCACGAAGAAGATAGCCCTATGAATGAATTAGAAGATGATGTAGATTCATGCATTCTAGATAAATCAGATAACAAATCTCCATCATCAAATGAACCACAACCATCATCTAACATACCCATCATTAAGGATCACCCTCAAGAGCAAATTATTGGAGATCCTAATGATGATGTGAGAACTCGACGGCAAATAGAAAACATCTATAGTCATTTCTGCTTTACCTCAAAGATTAAACCCAAGAATATTATGGAAGCTCTTCAAGATGAACACTAGATAAATGCTATGCGAAAAGAACTCCAATAATTTCAAAGAAATGAGGTATGGGAATTGGTTTCCATACCACTTAATACAAATGTAATTGGAACCAAGTGGGTCTTCAAAAATAAATCTGATGAATCTGGGAATGTGATTAGGAACAAAGCAAGACTTGTGGCTCAAGGGTATTCACAAATAGAAGGCATTGACTTTGATGAAACATTTGCTCCTATAGCTCGTCTTGAGTCTATTAGAATACTTATGTCTGTTGCATGTTCGTTGAAATTTAAACTATTCCAAATAGACGTGAAAAGTGCATTCCTTAATGGGGATCTTATAGAAGAAGTCTATGTAGAACAACCCAAGGGATTCTTAGATCCTAAATATCCTCATCATCACTACCAAAAAAATGGGCAAAGGCTACAGATAAAATCCGTAGCCATAAACCTATGGCTACGGTTTTAGTCCGTAGCATGACCGTAGTTGTAGGTGTCGTAACAATAGGTCTTAAACCTATGGCTACGGATCTAATCCGTAGCAGTTATGTTTATGGCTACGGATCTAATCCGTAGCAACTATATCTATGGCTACGGATCTAATCCGTAGCAGTTATACCTCTGGCTACAAATCTAATCCATAGCAATTATACTTATGGCTAAGGATCTAATCCGTAGCAGCTACATCTATCGCTATAGTTCTACTCCATAGCTACGGATTTAATCCGTAGCTGTAGGTCACAACAGCTACGGATTTACTCTGTAACAATTATATCTGTAGTTATAGGTTACAACAGCTATGGATTTAATAATAAGAGCTACGGATTTACTCCATAGCTATATCTTACAACAGCTACGAATATGATCCGTAGCAATTATATTTGTAGCTATATGTTATAACAGCTACGAATTTAACATAACAGCTACGGATTTAATCCGTGGCTATAGTTACAACAGTTATGGATATAATCCATAGCAATTCCTATATTGAAAAATATATATACAATTATTCGTTCATTCAATTACTACCTGAATAATCATTCATTCATTCCATTACAATCAATTACAATCATTCATTCATTCAATTACAATCAATTACAATTACAATTAATTATAATCCTTTATTCAATCAATTATAATTACAATTACAATTAATTACAATCCTTCATTCAATCAATTACAATTACAATCAATTACAATCCTTTATTTAATCAATTACAATTACAATTACAATAATGCTTAAAATACAAATCTTTGGCTTCATTAGAGAAATTTGCTCAACTTCTCCCTGAAATTTTAATGATAAAGAATTGAAAGAGAAGATATATTTTGACGGTATGATAATTTTTTTACAAGTAAATAAGCCTTTTTCAGCCATCACCCACCTGAAGAATCAAAAACCGATTGTTGTCCAAGTCCACTCATTTTCCTTTCAATTTCTTAGTGACCTCTGTAAAATTACTTCCACAGTCATTTATGTAGTACTTTGAAGAGTTGTCTCGAAATGCAACTCTAGTAATGACAAAGTCACTTCCTACAATAGCTTCGTATATTCCATCATCCTACAAATAGTCATGGCATTCATAAATCAGAATGACCATTGGGGGAAAGAAAAACAAAGTGAAAGAAGTGCATCATGTATAACCATTTTCTTCTTTTTTTTTCTTAATCAATTAATAAAAACTCAAAGAGGAATGAAATTTACACAAAAGGAATGGTCTCACCATATGGTTTGTAGGGCCAAAATAAACGTCAGGAAATTGGGTTCGAGTTCAGGATCGGGTTTTCAAGTTTAGGTTTAGGATTAGGTGTAGGTTTAGGTTTAGGGATTTGAGAATAGGTTAAGGCTTAGGTTTAGGAAATCAAGTTCGGGATCAGGTTTAGGTTTGGATTTTCAAGTTTAGGTTTAGGTTTAGGTTAGGCAGTTGAGATTAGGATTAGGTGTAGGTTTAGGTTTAGAGATTTGAGAATAGGTTAAGGTTTAGGTTTAGGAAATCGGGTTTGGGTTCGGGATCGGGTTTAACTTTGGGTTTTCAAGTTTAGGTTTAGGTTTAGGTTAGGGAATTGAGATTAGGATTAGGTGTAGGTTTAGGTTTAGAGATTTGAGAATAGGTTAAGGTTTAGGCTTAGGAAATCGGGTTTAGGATCGGGATTGGGTTTGAGTTTGGGTTTTCAAGTTTAAGTTTAGGTTTAGGTTAGGTAGTTGAGATTAGGATTAGGTGTAGGTTTGGGTTTAGGGATTTGAGAAAACATTTAGGTTTTAGGTCATAGGTTTAGGTTTTAGTCTTAGGTTTAGGTTATAGGTTTAGGTTTAGGTTCTAAGTGTAGGTTATAGGTTTAGGTTTAGGTTAGGTTGTAGGTTAAGGTTTAGGGAATTGAGAATAGGCAAAGGTTTAGGTTTAGGAAATCGGGTTCAGGTTCGGGATCGGGTTTAAGTTTGGGTTTTCAAGTTTAGGTTTAGGTTTAGGTTAGGGAGTTGAGATTAGGATTAGTTGTAGGTTTAGGTTTAGGGATTTGAGAATAGGTTAAGGTTTAGGTTTAGGATATCGGGTTCGGGTTCGGATCGGGTTTAGGTTTGGGTTTTCAAGTTTAGGTTTAGGTTTAGGTTAGGGAGTTGAGATTAGGATTAGGTGTAGGTTTAGGTTTAGGGATTTGAGAATAGGTTAAGGTTTAGGTTTAGGAAATAGGGTTCGGGTTCGGGATCGGGTTTAAGTTTGGGTATTCAAGTTTAGGTTTAGGTTTAGGTTAAGTAGTTGAGATTAGGATTAGGTGTAGGTTTAGGTTTAGGGATTTGAGAATAGGTTAAGGTTTAGATTTAGGGATTTGAGAATAGGTTAAGGTTTAGGTTTAAAAATTGGTTTCGGGTACGGGATCGGGTTTAGGTTTGGGTTTTCAAGTTTAGGTTTAAGTTTAGGTTAGGGAGTTGAGATTAGAATTAGGTGTAGGTTTAGGTTTAGGGATTCGAGAATAGGTTAAGGTTTAAATTTAGGGATTTGAGAAAAGGTTAAGGTTTAGGTTTAGGAAATCGGGTTCGGGATCGGGTTTATGTTTATGTTTTCAAGTTTAGGTTTAGGTTTAGGTTAGGGAGTAGAGATTAGGATTAGGTGTAGGTTTAGGTTTAGGGATTTGAGAATAGGTTAAGGTTTAGGTTTAGGAAATCGGGTTCGGGATAGGGTTTAGGTTTGGGTTTTCAAGTTTAGGTTTAGGTTTAGGTTAGGGAGTTGAGATTATGATTTGGTGTAGGTTTAGGTTTAGGGATTTGAGAATAGGTTAAGGTTTAGGTTTAGGAAATCAAGTTCGGGATAGGGTTTAGGTTGGGTTTTCAAGTTTAGGTTTAGGTTTAGGTTAAGGAGTTGAGATTAGGATTAGGTGTAGGTTTAGGTTTAGGGATTTGAGAATAGGTTAAGGTTTAGGATTAGGAAATCGGGTTCGGGTTCGGGATCGGGTTTAGGTTTGGGTTTTCAAGTTTAGGTTTAGGTTTAGGTTAGGTTAGGGATTTGAGAATAGGTTAAGGTTTAGGTTTAGGAATTATGATTTGGAGAATAGGTTAAGTAGGTTTAGGTTTAGGGATTTGAGAATAGGTTAAGGTTTAGGTTTAGAAATCAGGTTTAGGTTTAGGAGTTCGGGATAGGGTTTAGGTTTGGGTTTTTTGAAGTTTAGGTTTAGGTTTAGGTTAAGGGTTTAGGTTGAGAGATTAGGATTAGGTGTAGGTTTAGGTTTAGGGATTTGAGAATAGGTTAAGGTTTAGGTTTAGGAAATCGGGTTCGGGATAGGGTTTAGGTTTGGGTTTTCAAGTTTAGGTTTAGGTTTAGGTTGGGAGTTGAGATTGATTTGGTGTAGGTTAGGATTAGAATAGTTAAGGTTTAGGTTTAGGAAATTAAGTTCGGATAGGGTTTAGGTATTTTTCAAGTTTAGGTTAGGTTAAGTTAAGGAGTTTTAGATTTAGGTGTAGGTTTAGGTTTAGGGATTTGAGAATAGGTTAAGGTTTAGGTTTAGGAAATCGGGTTTGGGTAGGGTTCGGGTTTAGCTTAGGTTTGGTTTTCAAGTTGAGATAGGATTAGGTTTAGGTTTAGGTTTAGGGATTTGAGAATAGGTTAAGGTTTAGATTTAGGGATTTGAGAATAGGTTAAGGTTTAGGTTTAGGAAATCGGGTTTGGGTACGGGATCAGGTTTTGGTTTGCGTTTTCAAGTTTAGGTGTAGGTTTAGGTTTAGGGATTTGAGAATAGGTTAGGTTTAGATTTAGGGATTTGAGAATAGGTTAAGGTTTAGGTTTAGGAAATTGGGTTCGGGTACAAGATTGGGTTTAGGTTTGAGTTTTCAAGTTTAGGTTTAGGTTTAGGTTAGGGAGTTGAGATTAGGATTAGGTGTAGGTTTAGGTTTAGGGATTTTAGAATAGGTTAAGGTTTAGGTTTAGGAAATCGGGTTCGAGTTCGGGATCGGTTTATGTTTGGGTTTTCAAGTTTAGGTTAGGGAGTTGAGATTAGGATTAGTTGTAGGTTAAGGTTTAGGGAATTGAGAATAGGTTAAGGTTTAGGTTTAGGAAATCGAGTTCGGGTTCGGGTTCGGGATCGGGTTTAAGTTTGGGTTTTCAAGTTTAGGTTTAGGTTTAGGTTAGGGAATTGAGATTAGGATTAGTTGTAGGTTTAGGTTTAGGTTAGGGAATTGAGATTAGGATTAGTTGTAGGTTTAGGTTTAGAGATTTGAGAAAACATTTAGGTTTTAGGTCATAGGTTTACATTTTAGGCATAGGTTTAGGTTATATGTTTAGGTTTAGGTTATAAGTGTAGGTTATAGGTTTAGGTTTAGGATAGGTTATAGGTTTAGGTTTAGGATAGGTTGTAGGTTAAGGTTTAGGGAATTGAAATAAGTTAAGGTTAAGGTTTAGGAAATCGGGTGCGGGTTCGAGATCGGGTTTAAGGTTTAGGGAATTGAGAACAGGTATAGGTTTAGGTTTTGGTTATAGGTTATATGTTTAGGTAATTGAGAATAGGTTTAGGTTATAAGTTTAGGGTGTGGTTTAGGTTAAGGGTGTGGTCCCTGCAAATACAGATATAAACATGGCCACCAGCGCAAATGGTCAGGCCCTTCCAATGTTGTCTATAGGAAATGGATAGCTTCATCATGGTCATAACAGCGGTTCCCACCTTCCAGGGACCCCCGCTCATCCGAATAGCTCCGACGCACATCCGAGTCTGCTCCATTAATTTCGAACAAATACATAAACACATGCATGATGATCCATCCATCCATGATCTAACAATCCATCCATCCTGGAATGCATGCATAAAGAAAATTAATGGAATGCATCCATGATCTAACAATCCATCCATCCTAAAATGAATCCATCCTAGAAAAGAAAATTTCTCTTGTTTTCCCAAATTTTCCATTTCGATCTTTTTTTGCCCAAATCCATGTCAATGCATGAGAATCATGCATAAACATGGATTTTAAGCAAAATGCATGAGGGGAATTACAACATAGATATCATGCACATGATATCACATAATGTATTGTTTGATGAACTACACGTGCATTCTTGACAAGAGACATACCAGATGCTTGAATCTGAAATATGCAGCTCCAATCCTCCCACATGCAATATCCACCTAAATGAATGCGCATAACCATCATGCTTGAGTAATCAATATAGGAATGTACAAGTAAAACCATAAAACTAGAGATACTGCATTTTCTGGATCTCCTCCATAGTTACAGCATGGACCATTGAGAGTGCCCCCAACAGGCAATCACAGAGTTGGGGAGTCGATACGAAATCTAGTAATTCATATTCACCATTGTATATTTCCTCTTATATATAAAAGAATAAGGGAAAATTCTGATATTTTTACCTTATAATTCCGAATACCAGCTTACCAATAGGAGGGGTCTCCTTCCAATTCTATCAGTTAGGATTGCACCCAATGCTGTCATCAGAACCTAAAAAACAGTACCATATACAAAAGTTTGAAAAAAGGGATCTTAAAGTGGAGAAATTTCTGACGTGATTTGCTAGCAGCAGCACATGTGCCAATGTAGATATATTAGGATCCAGTCCACTCATCAGGGGAGCTACAAGCATACAGTGAGTATAGGCTGTTGGTCATCTTTTTTCCAACCTCCTTTGGTTGATGACTGGAGAGACCCAAACTTTTACACCATGGCATGTTCATGACAGCCCCCAACTAATGAATGTTCATTCAACAGTCTCTGAGCTATCAGATCAATGATTGCAGCAAGACGAAAGCTAGTGACGGAAATGAAGAATCAAATATTTCTAAAACATTCTCACAATAAGCATATTTTATTAATTGTAAAAACATTAAAAGAATGTAGGGGCCAAGTTATTTATGAAACTATTGATCAGAAACAATCTGTCAAGAACAGTGAGAAAATTCAAATTTGAAAATTTTCCCACTTAGATTTTCCTTCACACAGCATCTATCAGACAGCCTTGTACCATATCATTTCTTTTTAATTGGAAACCAACTCTAACACCAACAGAAATGGCACAATGTGAACATAGTCCGGGATAGAGTACTGTACACTCAAAATTCACCGCAAGAAAGAAGAAGATGAATGATTGATTGAATAAATAAAAACTGATATATGTGCGACAGTAATGACAAGCCGAGTACTAACCTGTATATGCGGCAGAATTTCGGTAATTTTCTTAAATATGCAGAAATCAAAAGCATTCAGGTGTATTATTAGTACTAGTTCTTTTATGAGTAGAAAACTTACAGCGGGGCTTTTGTCCATTTCTATGAACACTGCTTGCATCTTGCCATAGATTTCCAAGTTGTTGTCTTGCTATTTTATCCTTCCTTTGCAATCTTTAGTATCTTCTTATGAATTAGCTACACATCGCCAATATCCAATTACATCAGCAAAAAACTACATCAGTCTTTTAATCAACAATGCAGCAGCAAAATCTTTAGAAATCCTTCAGTTAATCTGTCTTTCTAAAACAAAAAGGCTTTTGGGCCACTGCATTTAGACAATGGAACCCTCTTGTTGAGCAGCTTGGTTCTCACAAATGTCTGGCAGATTGGCATGTAGAAGCCATGAGCCCCTTGTAAGGTTCACTTACATAGTGTCCATAAAAATCAATCCTAGCCATTAAGACACTCAAAAACAAGAAGATGGAACACAGAGCGAGAGAGGGCATCAGTATACACACCCAGGACAAAACATCACCGTCCACGACATGGGTTTCTAGGACCAATGAAAAGAACTCCTGAATTAAATGAAATCTAATTATGCATTAGAAAAGAAAAATAGTTGTTTTGATAACTAGGCAAGCTTTAAAGCACTCAACCAAGTCAATGAATCTTATCCGATCATCTTTTGAACCATTTTCAATATTTCCAGTGTAGGGTGCTTTTGGTTGCACTAAATATCATGAAATTTCATGGTTAATCAGTCTAATTAGATGAAAAATATCATGAAATTTCATGATATTTGGTGCAGCCAAACGCAAGCTTAGCTACAGTAACTTATGCATAAAACTTGATTGGCTCGCTACCTATATGATTTCAGATTTGATTATGATTTTTTGAATGATTAAAAATGGTATGCACAACTATACAGCTGAAGATAAGCATATGAAAGAGGAGATTCACTGTACACATGTAAGAGATCCTAGCCATTCACCATGTGACGGTAGCAAATTGATGATATTTTTCAGATCTTAGTATTCTTTTGAGAACATTATTGTGCAAATGCTTTCTTTTAGCTACCATATTCTATAGTGTGATGATAACAATCCATAGCCAACACAGTCTCACATTAGGGGAGGTGCAAAGGAGCTCTTACCCCTGAAGTAGTTATAAGGCATAGCCTTACATCTACATATCAATTATAAATGAAGCCTAGAAGAGGACTAATAGAAATTTCAATTGAATGTGTCTATATCATCGATGATATGTAGATTCCAGAAACAACCGAGGAGAACGAATTTTACTAAATTAGATATAAAAATGGCTCCATGGAATAATAATAACAATAGAATGACGAAATCAACATACAACTGCATGCACAACTTTCCATGACAGCATAGTAGCAGCATGCTTGTTCCTTCCTATATATGATAATAAGAATGTCTAAACAATCTTATACTGTGAGAAACTTACATAATCACAGATGTCAGTGTCATTTGGGAAAGCAAGATGGCTAGGAAACTATATAGGGAGGCTTTTAAAAAGTTTCCTATGAGATGTTCCTAAATGAGAAAAATGCACTTTAAAATATGTTGTATACACATTTAAACTAAGAAGATGAATGTCTTATACACCAATACACATCTAAATTAAGAAGCCACTATCCAATATTTACAGCCACCTTTTCATTAGAATTTCGGCAACATGAGAAAAGCTACCTTTAAGTTCTAATTATTTCCACCCACCCTTTAGAGAAAAATAATTGTAGATCAGTACATCAATTTTCATATCAGGTGCACTGCACTCAAATTGTCCACATGGCATAACAGTCCATGACCTACCCCTTCATTGATTGTCACCCCCCATGGATGGACAAACATAAACTGCTGGATTGGATAATGCCACCTATCCAGCTTGTAGACCCACCAACTTCAATTCTAACTGTGGCCAATATTCTTCCCTTCCATCCATTTTTAGCTCACTAATTAGAGCATTTAGATAGTCCACCCTATGAGATTTCCATGTATGGACTAACCAGATGAATAGTCCATATGATGGACCTCCCGGCCACATGTCCAATCTAAGCAAGCCACTCCAAAAAATGAAATTGGTGAAATGCACTCCCCATTTGGATGCCATTCCAGAAATCATTTGTTGGGAACAAATTCTATGTAATGCCTCACATAATGAACAGTCTATAAGATGGACCTACTCGCCACATGTACGATCTAAGCAAAAAGTGGTGCAATGTGCTCATATTAGGTCTCATTTATATGTGGTCCAGAAATCATTAGCTGGGAACTAATTTCTGTGGAGACAAGTAATTGGAAATTAGGTCTTCAGTCTAAAAATGAAGCACATCCAAAGCTCAAATGGACCACACCATCGGAAATAGTTTAGGTTTGGGTTTAGGTTAGGGAGTTAGGTTTAGGTTAGTTTGTAGGTTAAGGTTTAGGGAATTGAGAACAGGTTAAGGTTTAGGTTGAGGAAACCGGGTTCGAGTTTGGGATCGGGTTTAAGTTTGGGTTTTCAAGTTTAGGTTTAGGTTTAGGTTAGGGAGTTAGGTTTAGGTTAGGTTGTAGGTTAAGGTTTAGGGAATTGAGAATAGGTTAAGGTTTAGGTTTAGGAAACCGGGTTCGGGTTTAGGTTAAGGGTGTGGTCCCTGCAAATACAAATATAAACATGGCCACCGACATAAATGGTCAGGCCCTTCCAATGCTGTCCATAGGAAATGGACAGCTTCATCATGGTCATAACAGCGGTTCCTGGGACCCCCGCTCATCCGGATAGCTCCGACGCACATCCGGGTCTGCTCCATTAATTTCAAGCAAATACATAAATACATGCATGATGATCCATCCATCCATGATCTAATAATCCATCCATCCTAGAATGCATGCATAAAGAACATTAATGGAATGCATTCATGATCTAACAATCCATACATCCTGGAATGAATCCATCCTAGAAAAGAAAATTTCCCCTGTTTTCCTAAATTTTCCATTTCGATCTTTTTTTACCCAAATCCATGTCAATGTATGAGAATCATGCATAAAAACGGATTTTAAGCAAAATGCATGAGAGGAATTACAACATAGATATCATGCACACGATATCACATAATGTATTGTTTGATGAACTACACATGTGCATTCTTGACAAGAGACGTACCAGATGCTTGAATCTGAAATATGCAGCTCCAATCCTCCCACATACAATATCCACTTGAAAGAATGTGCATAAGCGTCATGCTTGAGTAATAAATACAGGAATGTACAAGTAAAACCATAAAACCAGAGATATTAACTGCATTTTCAGGATCTCCTCCATAGTTGACGATCTCATTCTAAAGCCCTTCTCCCTCGTCTATGAAGTAGTTGAAGGAGCTTTGTAAAGATTTTTTCACTCCATCCATGATTCACTTTTAATTTGAAAAACTGTACAATGAAAGTTAGCATGATGAAATCTTGGGCCCCAGGGTATAGCTCAGTCATTGCATCTCGCAGATTTACTTCAAACTCATTAGTTTCATTTTCTCCAAAGATGCCTTCAACTATAGGGGTCACATTGGGCTCATCGTGTACAACTTCATCTAGGTTATTACCACCAAGTTCTTCAACGATCGCGTTGTGAACCTCATTTAAGTTTGGGGCACTATGGTATTGTTGGGAACTTGATTCACATACAGTACACTTAGGCGATACATGCTCCCCATGCATGTTCCATACCCTATAGCTTAAATTGAATCCATTTTTCATTAGATGTATTTCCATATCATCATAAGAAACCGGAAAACATGCACATCTATAAGTGGTGCATAGACAAGGAACGGATTCTCTACCAGGAAGTTTTTCTTGTGTAAACTTTGAAAAACTTCTGATTCCTGAAAGAAAACGTGGGTCTAGGAAACTTAGTGTCATCCACTCCCTATTCATTACAGCCGAATCTCGATTAAACAAGGGGTCCATTTTCAACCTGCACCTTACCGAAAATTAAAGTTGGAAATTAGCCTCATGCACCATCTTCCTCAAAAGTTGGAAATAAAGGAAGTGGTATCAGATGATTGAACCCATACAAATATTATCTACCAAATACAATGTATTAAAGAGTTTGCAATCATTGTATTTTTATAAAAAATTAATAATGTTGCTAACATTTTGCTCTACTCAATGTGGTTTCTGTGAAACCAATACAATGAGATATTTCATAAAAAGTCTCAAAAGAAAGATACTTTTAGTTTTAAGATGTTTTTGTAAACATGGTATAAATGGCTCTTAAAAGAGAAAATATATATTGGCTGTGTCGACAAGGGAAAACTAGTTTTCAAATCATGTTAACATAAATCAACAATGACGGAGGGTAAAATGAAACATTCCAAACCTCAATTTGTTAGTGATATAATCTAAAACTTGGTTATAGAATACAACAAGCTTTGGAGTTCTCCCTATGTTTCCCCAATTTTTCTACTTCTATATTTGTAAGCACATTATAAATTTCACAACAACTCTGACCCGCTAGGAAAAGGCTATGATTATGATGAAGACAATACTAATGGTGATTGGGAAAAGGCTATGATTATGATGAAGATAGTACTGATGGTGATTATTTCCAAAGATTTAATGGATAATACCTAATTGTAGGTTAGGGATGCATTAGTCCAATTCTAGTTCGTCTTTCTAAAATTCTAAATAATGCACAGAGATGGACGCGCAAAGTCCATGTGCTTCCCTATAGAATGGATTGTTCTCTTTGCATAACAAACCATCAAATGGGCTTAAATTAATACCCATACTTGCACCTGCACCCATTTAACCATCCACATACCCAACCTGTTTCGAGCCAGGTTCGGGTACTTGCCTATTGCCACCACCATCTTTTTTATCTTTTTCTTTTTTTTTTCTGTTTTGAAGATTTGCATCCACACCGTTCTTGATCTATCCAACAATAAAATCTACGGAGGAATACACATTCCTGAAACCCATGAGGTATTTTATTTGGGATCTTTCCATGGATGGCTAAAACCTTCCAAGTGGTTTACTAGAAATATCTTTCTCTTGAATCCATGCTCAAAACAACAAATCAAACTCCCTATCCAAGCCAAAATTTGGAACTTGATAAATAACAGTAGCTATGATGTTAAAGATCTTGGGCAAGGCTATGATATGCCTTATAGTACAGCCATACTATCATCTACACCTACTTCAGATGATTGTGTGGTTTTGCTCGTGCATGACGAGAGTAGATCATTATCCTTCTGTAGACTAGGAGATGAAAGATGGGCAGTCTTCAAAGAAGTTCCCTTTTATGATATTGCATGGTATAAGGCACGTGTTTTTTTCATAAGACGAAGAGTAAGATATGATCATATCAATTTACTTCACTATCCCAATTACTTCAGGGGGTGGAATGGTCTTCCACCCAAAGAAATTGAAATAGAGGAAGATTATATTGTTGATAAGGCTTATTTGGTGGAATCATGTGGGGATTTGTTAATGATTCTAAAGTTAGGTCAAAATGATTATGAATGTTCCGAGATATCTCCAGCAAGACAAGAATTTTGTGTTTTTAAGATGGATGAGAGTGGGCAATTTTTTATTAAGGTTGAAAGCTTGGATGGTCAAATACTTTTCATCGACAAAAGGTGCTCCAAATCCTTTTCAGCTAAAGGCTTGTTGGGGTTTGAAGAAAATTGTATATATTTTAGTGATGATTATACGTCTAGTTATGTCTTCCACATGAAAGATGGGAGTATCAAGCCATGCTTTCCAACCTGGTATTTCTCACGCATTCTTTGTCCCTTCATTTGGCTGATGTAATAGCTATTTTTTTAAAAAATAATAATAATTTTATTATATTTCTTTATTTGTTAAGATGTATATATGTTAAAATCTTTGCAGATACTTCACACGGATCTTCCTATATATTAGTCATGATTTCTACAAAGTAGTCTTTTATGTTTTAAGAGAATTAAGTGCCTAATTGCTTAAGTCCAGATTGATAGATTGTGTTTATTTTATTTTACTTAATAATAATTATGTATAAGATACCTAAAGCTCTATTACATATATAATGAGGTCGTGTTAATAGTAAAGTCTTGATCTCTAATACATGATTATAGTTAATTAAAATGAGATGAAATTCATTTTTAGGTGTCTATCAAATGGAGCCTTAGCTTTTTTCCCTTTGATAAAAATTCATTTTTTCCCTTTTTTCCCTTTAATTAAAATGAGATGAAATTTATTTTTCCCTCTAATACATGATTATAGTTATTTAAAATGAGATGAAATACATGTTGAGAGTAAAGTCTTGATCTCTATTACATAAGGCTTATTTAGGCTTATTTTTCAACAAGGATTTACAGGATGAATTTGGGTTGGTGGAACATACATCCAAGGGGTGTAGCCTATCACATATGTAGCCGCTCAAACCTCCACCACATGAGCCTTTTCACTTGAGTTGGATCCTTCTCATAGCTCCATCAGCCCCTTTCTAGTCCATGAAATGAAGACAACCGGCCCTAGAGTCCACATTACTTACATTTAGAAAATAAGGAAAAAGAAAATTCAGGATAAAAGTCGTAGCCATAGACCTATTACAAACAGGGAGCAAACAAATGCCACAAAGCAGAGCCTCAGTCAGTTACTAGCATGAATATGAGCCTGTCCGATAATGGTGCTGCCACTGTGAATGAGGAAAAGGTGACTCTATTAGACAATGAAAATCACAAAGAGATTAATGCTAGTGGAGATCAGTTCCTTGTTGGGAGTGGCGACAACTTGATAGGCGCTTTGGTCGAAAATCCCTCTATTCCTTTTCAAGCTGACATGGGTCTTGATGGGACTGCCATTCTGAATTCAATGACTAGGGAAGAGAAGATGCCAGTTGATCTTCCAGCAGGTGATTCTAGAAATGATGTTCAAGTTGTAGAGGAAGATAAAGCTTGTGCTTCAAAAAACCATGCTGAAGCTACAGGTGAAGAACATACTACAATAAATAGTAATAGTTATGTCAAATCCAAGTTACTTGTTGAGGATCATTCCTCTATTTCAGAAGGCCAAAACCCAGATGCTCTTCCTATCAAGCAAGTTGGTCATCCCCTGACAACTGCTGCAGGAGGTGGTGGTAACTTGGCTGCAGTGGAGATGGAAGAGAAAGCGACGGATGAGGTTAATTAGACTCAAACAACTGCAGGGAACATAGAAAAGGTGATGACCGATGAGGTTGATCAAATTCAAATGGCCACTCATTCTACATCAGATGTGGGTGGAGACACGAAATTCAAAAATATTGATCCAGCTACTGGGATCAATGTTGTTCCAAATGAGAAGGCCATGGAATCAGATGGAAAGCTAGTGGAAACCATTGCGAGTTCTGAACAGGCAAGCATAGAACTGGATAGTGAGAGAGTGCTTCGATACATGAGTATACAGATGCTGGAAAAAAAACTTGCTGTCAACCGTTTGATGTTCTCGAAATTCGACAAAACCACTGATTCAACATTCTCTTTATAATCATAAAGGTCCATCAATGTTTTCTTCACAATATCCACAACCCATTAAACAAAATCCTAAAATCTCCAAATCCCTAATTTGTAAAATCAGAAAAACCCAAATTCAGGGTCCACATTCAAATCTATAAGCCCTAAAATCCCCAAATCCCTAAATGAGGGTCCATATTCGAATTGGAAATCCACAAACCCAAATTCATATATCAACATTGAGATTGAGAGAGATTGAGAGAGAGAGAGAGAGATACCTCATGGGCTGGGAGAGAGAGAGAGAGAGAGAGAGAGAGAGAGAGAAGTGGAGCCGTCCGAACGAGTCCCTCACGCAATCGAGGATGGGCAGGGAATGAGAGAGAGAAGTGGGGAGAAGATAGAGAGAGGAGCGAGAGAAAGGAGCGAGAGAAGAAAGAGAGAGAGAGGTGGGCGCGCGAGAATGAAAAATGTAGTGGCGGGCTCTTTTGGTTTTTATGTGCGCAGCCGCTAAAGTCAGATGAACGGTCATGTTAGGGGCTCCGTGTGGCCCACAATGATGTATGTCATTTATCTATGCCTTCCATTCAATTCAAAAAATTATTTAGGGATTTATCCTAAAAAATGAGGCAAATAGAAGACTCACATGGACCACACCACAAATCAACAAAAGGCACTTAATCTCCATTGTTTCCTATGGTGTGGTCCACTTAAGCTTTAACTTTATCTAATTTTTTATCTAACACATTAAAATGATCTGTCAAAATGTATGGACGGCTTAGATTGAACACAAAAATTGTGGTAAGCCCCCCATAGAACTTCCAAGAGAGCATTAAAAGGAACAAAGGCTACGGATGATTGGAGTATATAGCTACGGATTTAATCCGTAGCAATATAACTACGGTTTATATCCGTAGCTAAAGACTCCAATCATCCGTAGCCTTTGCTCATTTTTTTGGTAGTGCATGTTTATCATCTGAACGAAGCTCTCTATGGTCTCAAACAAGCACCATGTGCCTGGTATGAACGATTGAAGAATTTTCTTTTGGATCATAAATTTTGCAGAGGAAGTGTAGATAAAATACTATTCACTAAAACGTTAAAGGAGTCATTGTTGAGGGTCAAATATTGCATATTAGACCTCAATTACTACATGGATTTATGAACATGATACTGCTTAACGGGTTATTTTAATCATGTTTGTGATGCAAAGTGAATCTAGAAGCATGGACTAAAAAGGATGCCAAAAGCATGGATTTAATGTTCTGGCATTACCAAGGCATTGGACGGAACTCCATGGGACCAAGATCGAGGATTTACACACCAAATATCAGAGAAATCTCAGCCACTCACATCAAACAGGCCTGAAAAATGTCCAGAATGCAAGATTACAGGGTTCTCACCATATGTTCGGCTCGAGACTTCATATATGGCCTGAGGACCATAAATTAACCGTACATGTCAAATTTCAGCCCTATAGAAGTGGCCCAATGTGCAGATCAGCCCATAAATCTCAATCTGGGGTCCACCTGATCTTTAGGATATGTTTAAAGTTTGGTCTCAACACCTTAATTTAGATGATAAAGGGGTTAGACAGATTAGATTTCTCAAAATATCAAGGTGGGACCCACTTTACACGGTGTGTGTACACAGCACACAAGCATCGGATGTGCACCGGACCGCTCAAGCCAGTCAAACTCGGTTTGACCGAGTCTTCTTCACAAAAACGGAAACAGCTGTTTCCTTTTCCAGCGTTCGCATGCAAACTTACGGGTGATTATCGTGGGCTACTATTGTGGTCCAGATGATGAATCTAGACCGTCCATTATATTCCCACGGCACATATTACCAAGGCGTAGGTGACGAAATTTATAGAAGACAGCGAAGATTGGTTTTTAACCGTTCAAACACAGGTTGGACAGTGGAGCAGAAAACTTTGTGGACCACATCAATGGATACCCAAAACTATCCCTTCACGAACAGTTTTTCGAGAGGAATATAATGTACGGTTTGGATTGATGAAAACAACATCGAAGTGGGCCCCACCATCACCACAACGTAAACAGCATGCATTTTCCTGTTTACACGTCCGGAAACCGACTGACTTTTGGGGGCTTGCACAATCAGATCATTGATCAGATGGCTAATCAAAGCCGTCCATCATGTAGGCCATCGAAAACAGTCCCAAGGGACGTTATTCTTTTGGAAAGGATCACAGAAACAGAGGCATTGGGAAGCTCCAAATTTTACTGCGTAAAAGCCTTCGCAGGCAGTTTCTAAACAGGACATAACCGCATTCTCCACACGACCGCCTCTCCTTGCGAAAATTCCAGCCCATCCACCGTCTTAGCTGCTGCCTATAAGAGAGAGGGAGAACGTGAAAGGGGGATTATTCAATCATCCACGGCTTGGACGTGAGAGAGAGATCATAGTTTTGTTTTATTTTCTTTTCTTTTTATTTTTATTTTTTTGTTTTTATTTAAGAGATCTAGCCCTTTCATGTTGGGCTGAACCTCTTAGCTAGGGCTAAGAGGTGAAGCTTGTGGTGTGATGGGAGATCTTTACAGCTTGGATTCATGCTATGAACTATGTTGATTCTAGTTTTGATTAAAGGGAATATTTCTAGTTTTTAATGGTTTGTTGTGACTAAAATTACAATAGATCTGCAATGACTTTATGTATTCCTGTGCCATTATTTTGATTGTGAAGTTAGTAAGCCCTGTTGTTCACCATTGCCCCTTAGACATGGTTGGATGACGGAATCCTTACTAATATTCATACATCGCTCAGATTAGCTGTGGATTGGTTTAATTCTGTTGTTTGCTTTGTCTCATGGGCATGGTTTTGTGATGGAATCCATTCTAATTTACATCTGTCTTATCTCTTGAAAACTAGATCAGAAGACGTTCAGATTTGATTTTCAGGTTATATCTTCCAACTGGATGAGGATGGGACTCGAAGTCCAGTTGAGTTTATGAATCAAGCGTAGATCTCCCTGATCTCTACAAGTAGATCCTTGGCACCCTAGTTTCCTACCTTTAAATTTTACTAGTTTTAGATTAATATTTTCACCATTATTCCTTCATATTTACTTGACTTAGATTGCATCTTATTCTAGTTCTAGTTCTAGTTAGTTTAAGATTACGTATAGGTTTCAGTCCCTGTGGATTCGACCTCAGTCTCACCGAGTTTATTATTACATCACAACCCTATAATTGGGAAGTGAACAGTCATTGCTCATTGCGCAGATTTATGTGGATGATATAGTCTTTGGTTCAACATGTGAAGATACTACATACAAATTTACCGACCTCATGAAATTAGAATTTGAAATGAGTATGGTTGGTGAATTAAACTTCTTCTTAGGATTACAAGTCAAACAACTAAATGATGGAATCTTCATTTGTCAAACCAAGTATGCAAACGACTTGATGAAAAGATTTAGGCTTGATTCTGGTCGTACTTATCATACTCCTATAAGCACCACACTCAAACTCTCCAAAGATGTTAATGGCAAAAGTGTGGACTAATATCTCTATCGGAGTCTGATAGGAAGCCTACTATATCTCACAGCCAGTCGTCCAGATATATCATTTAGTGTGGGAGTATGTGCTCGGTATCAGGCAGATCCTAAGGAATCCCACCTAACGCCCGTTACGAGAATCATCAAATACATCGCAGGAACTACCTCTTTCAGGTTGTGGTACCCATTTGAAACATCCACCATCATTGCAGGATACTCTGATCCTGATTGGGCTGGAAATCTGGATGATAGGAAATCGACAAGCGGAGGATGTTTTTACATTGGCAATTGTCTGGTCTCCTGGAAGAGTAAGAAACAAAACTCAATATCATTATCCACTGCCGAGGCTAAATATATTGCCATAGATAGTTGTTGTGCACAACTCCTTTGGATGAAATAGATGTTGTTGGACTACGGGATTGAGCAACCCACAATGAGTCTTTTATGTGATAACACAAGCGCTATCAACATTTCTAAAAATCCTGTTCAACATTCTCGAACCAAGCATATTGACATCCATCATCATTTTATCCGAGAACTTGTTAAAGACAAGATTATTGTGTTGGATTATGTATCCACAGAAAAGCAACTCGCAAATATCCTAACTAAACCTCTTGATACAAATAGGTTTAGTGATCTTCAAAAATCAATTAGAGTATGCACTCATTGATGATATCCCAGCGGCCACGATCCTCATAGGTAAATCTTCATGCTGGGATATTCATGGTTAAGTATCAGCCACAAATCTAAACCTCATGAATTAACCATGTTAGTTTTTGGGAATAAAAATGCCAGATTATCACATTCTTGATGATATCTAGCCTGTATCGATATTATTAATATTTAAATTTTGATGATATCGATATTCACCATCGATGCAATCGAAGGATCTCAGGAATGCAGGGTCATAACCAGCGGTCCTTCCCAACAATTGGACTGCCTCAATTTCCACTGGATATTTGCCTCTTCCCAACGGTCATCATCACAGTCTTTGATGTTACTATGAGCATAATGTCAATACCATCAATGAGAACTCGATATCATCGACGACTCTGGTATAATAGAGAAGCGTGCATTCGATTTCAATCTACACAACTCTTCTCTTCTCTGGTTGTCTCCTCTTACCTTTACATTTTTTTTTACCAACAAATCATGGTCAAAGGTAAAGGAAAGTCTCTTCCTCAATCTTCAAAATCTAAGAACAAGTAAACTAAATCTATCCAACATCATCTCATTTCGGTGGTAAGAAATCCAGTCCCACAGTTGAACGTCTTGTTTTGAACAGCGCCATTGAGCCCTTTGGCGTGGATCTTCTCCTGGAAGTGAACAGATGGCAGAATATATTGAATCTTGGTGGATCCTATCAACTAGGTTTGATCCATGAATTCTTCAATAGTTGTGATATCATTCGTGATGATCCTCCCTGTATTCGAATCGAATATGTGCATCACTCCAAACTCATCACTCCCATCACTCTTGCACGGCTTCTGAATCTTGAAGTCACTCGAATCCCAGTGACAAATCGGAATCTAAATGGTCTGGGTGTCTGAGGAGAAATAACCCGTGCATTATGTCATGGCACCACAGTCCCCCGGAATGATGAAAATTTGCTTCACATCAATCATCTTGGACCTACTTTTAAAATTCTCCATAGCATTCTCGGATCCAATGTATATCCATGTGATGTAAAGGGTAATCACCTTCCTCCCTTTGTGCTAAATGTTCTTTATGATGTGTATCAAGAAATTCAAGTATGCCTTCCACCGCTGCTTCTCAAGCAGCTAATTCTTGTAATCCAAGGCGATCATCGGGATACACTACCCTTTCCTGCACTTATATGTAAACTCGCTCATTATGTGGGCCTCCCTACCTCATCCGATGTCGTTCATCCAGAAGCATGGTTTGATAGTGACGCAGCCCAGGAAGCTCAACAGTTGTGTCTCTCTTCAAGTCTTCCTGAGAATATTGCTCCCATGTAGTCGACTGCCCAACATGCTTAACCTTCATATCCTCCTACTCCTTGGGGATCTAATTGAACACCACTGCTCAGTCTAGAGTCTATCACAAATTGCCAAGCTCATCACCTAGAATATCACCTACTTAACGGGATGGCTGGTATGGAGGAACGTCTTTACAACTGTGAAAGACGCCTCCCCACGATTGAAGAAAAAGTCAATGTCCTCCAACAAACAAGCCAACAACTAGTGGACTTACTCATGCATGGCGAGCCTCGTGGACGTTAGGTGTCAACCGAGAAGTCCAATGTTGTTGTGGTCTGCACTATGTTTTTTTTGTGCTCATATTTAAGCCAAATTGGATGGTTTTGTTGTTTTAAATAGAATGATACTCTACTATCAATCCTGGGTAGTGTATATATATATATATATATATATATATATATATATATATATATATATATATATATTGGAAATTTTGGGCTATGTCTAATTATTACATCTAATATATCTTACTGCCATATTTTGAATTCCCCTGGTTTCTCTAGTTCCTATAGGAAATGGAATATGATGCGTGTGATGCTTGCTCTTTATTTTCATATTACCTGCTATTCACTGCTCTTCTTATCCAGATAACCATATATGTTTTCTTAAATGAGACGATCTTATACATCTATCTACTGTGCTTATACTCCCTGAATTTTAGTTCTCCCATATTATCTAAACTTCAGTCAATATCAACTGTTACATTATCCTTTGCCAATGATTGACAAAAAGGGGGAAAACAAATCCACACCCTGAAGGGAAATTGTGTGTATCTATTTTTTGATGGTCGTGCAGGTGTTAGGGGGAGCAGCTGCAAGAAGACACGAGGAGATTGCTGTTAGGAGGAGCAGCTACTGATGTGTATATGTGAAAACTAGATAAATTTATAAAATTGTGTAAAGTTCATGTACATACAATTTAGGGCATTAATCTAGACGTTGTTCTAGGGTGTTTTGGTGTTTTGTCACGTAATTGACAAAGGGGGAGATTGAAAGTGTCCTGGTTTGTCAATTACCGTGTGCGTTGAGTTAGCTAGGCAGAAGAGCCCCATAGGAAGATTGATCAAGCAACTGCCTCAACTAGATGTGTGCCTGAACTCATCACAGGTAAATCTTGAGCCTCACATCCCATGTCCCAAAACACTAAGTAATTAATTCCCTTAAAATTGGTTAGAACACCCTAAGGGATTATGACTAGATAACTCTTTTCAAACTCAGAAAAATCTCTAAGTTTTCTACCTTTGTCGATTTATCGACAAGTGGTTCGATGAAATTGAACCTTGTTGTCGATGTCCTCGAAGCTCAATCGATATTATCGAAATGAGGACATATGATGTCCAGCAACCACAAAGACAACTGGATGGAATTATCGATGTATCGATAGAGGGTTCGATATCATCGAAATTTGAATCTCGAGTCCATCGAGTAGACTCGATAAAATCGACATCAGGTCTGTTATGTCCAAAGTTCTACTAAGGCAAATCATGTAATCTTCGATATATCGAAGAGCTTCTCGATATCATTGGAATTCAAATCTCGATGATACCGGAAGCCCTTCAATAATATCGGATTGGGACACACTTACATCCAGCAAGTTTTTCAGGATATTTTTTCTCAGATCGAGGGTCACTCGATAAAATCGATATTCAAATATCGATCATATCGAGGTATGGTCGATGTCATCGAAAGTGGACAGAAACTGTCCAGCATGCTTATAGGAAAATTCCTTGGAATTATTGATGAATCGACATTGCCCTCGATATCATCGATATTCAAATTCTAATGATATCGAGTGAAGCTCGATCATATCCGTTTCCTGAAAAACCTTCAAAGTCAAGTCTCTCACATTTTCAAATGTCGAGGAATCGAACCTCATGTCGATGGAATCGGAGTTCGAAATCCAATGACATCGACGCATGTTCGATTTCCTCGACCAACTGGCAAAAGGTTTCAAAAGCATTTGACATTTGAGTTCACATCATCAAGCGGCCAGTCGATGCTATCAAGAGTATACGCTCGATGATATCGACCCTGCTCAATGATATCAAACTCTGTCAAAAATGTGACCGTTTTATAACCGTTAGAACTTTCTGCCTATTTAATGAGAGCTTGCCCTTGGTTGTTGGGGAGAGAAAAGAGAGAGTGTTTTTACGTGTTTAACTCTAGATCATATACCCTAAGCCTTTTTCTCTCAAGGGAGTTCATCCTCCAATCCACCCTCATCATCGACATTCAATAGAGTGGATTGGGGAATGAACTTTCACATTCAAGGATCCTATAGCTACCACCTTAATAGAAAATCATTAAGCTGGGATGCCTTGAATGCATAGATGATTATAATCGCTCTATCTCGCTTATAGGAAAATATTTAATAGAGTAGGATTCCATTATAACCTTGACCCAACCCGTCGCCATGTATTGGTACATCTTCTTAATTGCGGTTCAAGGAAGCTAAAGATTCTTCATCATCAAAGGAAGAGATCTTCATCAATGTGTTAAACAAGACTCATCTACTTATTTGTAAGTCATTAGAATCTAGAGGACCCTTATGATCATTCCTTCTTAGGATTAGGTCTAAGGTGTTTCTCACCCCTTGCAAGTCCTCGTAGGAGGCATCCGACAGGAGTGTACATGGGGGTGCTTTGTGTTGACCCTTGCTCTGTGGAGAACATAAACCTTTAGGTCCTTGTGAAGGTCCTTGGCCAGTATGGCTTAAAAGTCGGGTGCTATGTGTTGACCCTTGCTCATGGGAGCATAAACAGTGTCGTGTAAGCACATTGTGTCAGCCTAAGTGTAGGTTGTACTGGTTAAAGGTTAACCTGATTTAAAACCTTCAGTTTGAGGTGAACCTATTGTGAAACCTCTTTAGTGAGATCCGGTACAATCAAGGGTTGAGTGCGTTTGTCGGAAGTGGAGTAGACAAGTAATCGAACCACTATAAAAATGACTGTGTTTAAGATTGCTATTGTCTTCCATTACTTATGTGATTTCCTTAAATACTTTCATACTTGATTACCTGAGATTACGCCTCACACACAGAGTCATATCTATCATAAACTGATTTGCATATTATTTATCTCTCAAATAGTATTATGACTAGATCCTCTACGGGGCTTGGAAGCCAGTAGAGTTACTCTTTAGTAATCCTAATGTATACTTGCTTTTAGGATTAGAGTGATAGGATTTTAAATTGTTATAAAATATTAAAAAGTCCTATTCACCGCCCTCTAAGACATTGGCATATTCCTACTTCAACTAAAGCGATCATTACCGCAATTTCAAAGATAACGTTCTCAACACTAATAGTAGTTCTACCGGTGCACAAAGAGTCATTGAACGACTCATACAAAGCTAGGTGAGAATTCAGTAGAATGAATGCCTCATCCTCATCTTTCATCATTTTCTCTACATCCAACAATCTGCAAATCAATCTATTAACGTTACTAATATGGGCCTCAACATCAGTCCCCTCCGCCATCTTCAAATTGAATAACTAAAGCTTCAAGAACAAACGATTCTCAATAGACTGCTTCGTTAGATGTTCTCTAATTTTGCTCATGTACTTATTGTTGTTTTCTCTCTCATGACATTATAGTGGACCTCATCCATTAAGCACAATTGCATAGAGGTTCTCACTTTCTTATCCATCTTATTACATTCTTCTTTGATCATAGATTTTAATCACTTTTCAAGGAGGACATCATCCAAACCATGTTGAACTAGGATGCCAGTCATCTTGAACTTCGATAATTCAAAATTATTTTTGCCAGAATATTTTTCAACATCAAACTTCGGGTTAGATGTCATTGATACATTACTTTCATATTTGATCGCTTCCAACGTTATCTGATTTTTACGTGGAAAAACCCTTTTTAAGAAAAACCATGGCACAAAGCGATGAGCAACGCACTATGAAAGTAGAAATTATAAGATATAGAAAATACCAATTCGAACAAGCTTCGAATCTACTCCACAAGGTTGAGCTATGATCTTAAAACCCTTAGGAACAATTTAGAAATCCTACAACACCTCTTCTTCTATCCAAATCCTGATTACTGATGCTATATATAGCATCACAATCGAAATAGGAGATAAATCCTGTACTTAAGCAATTTTGCACACGTGCTCGGTGTCACCGTCGATGGAATTTCGATGGTATCGATGATCTGTCGATAGCATTGAACACCTTCGATGACATCGACTAAAACACCACAAGGTTCAAGCGAAAAAGCATGAATTTTTAGGATTTTTTCGATGGCATCAATAACTACTAGATGGCAACGACAAACCCTTTTATTTATAGATTTAAGACATCAACAACAAGCTATTCCCTTACATGCTCGTAACGAGCAGAATTGTTCTATTAGCATATTCATCTTTAGGGATTTTCCTTAATTTCATTTTACTACATTGGATTTCAAATTCATCAAATGTGGTAAATACTTATAGATCTTTCTCACTC
Organism: Magnolia changhungtana; assembly: GCA_030180095.1. Lineage (NCBI taxonomy): Eukaryota > Viridiplantae > Streptophyta > Magnoliopsida > Magnoliales > Magnoliaceae > Magnolia > Magnolia changhungtana. The sequence goes on along the minus strand of JASAUF010000440.1, from coordinate 163,188 downwards.
ACTCTCTCTCCCTTTTTATGTTTTGTCGTGCTCTCCAAGAGATGCTCCTCTCCGCACCCATCTTAAGCGTTATCTACTCATGTGGTGACCTGCTGATGCTGCAGTTGGAGTCTTTGATGCAGACGGCTTGAGGTTCCAATGATGGATGATGGATTTGGCTTTCGTTGATTGTAGGGTGCATTGGTAGTTTGTTTTGAAAACTTTAAATAAATTGTTAATTTTTGTTCGTATTGTGCTTTTATGAATGAATTAAAATGAGTGATAAAAATAGGTGAAACATGAATGGGTTTATTTTAAAATATTAAATATTTTTAGCCATGATTCATAACTAAGGCTAAAATATATTGTGAACCACGGTTGACAAAAATAGAGGCTAAAGATGGATTTAGCCTTTGTTAGCATACAAAAAATTAGATTTAGTCTCAGATGCTAAATCATTTAGCCTTGATAGATGCCAACAAAGACTAATTCATTTTTAGCGCTAAAGGCTTTAGCCTCAGTTATTGAGAACCGGGGCTAAAAGTATATTTAGCTTAGGTTAGAGGCAAATGGGGCTAAATTTTGGATTTAGTCTCGGTTGGCTGAGGCTAAAAACTTGGTTTACCCTCATTTTGAGGCAACTGAAGCTAAAAAGGGTTTTTGTAGCTTAGTTGAAGAACTGCCTCTGTTGCCAAAAGAGATGCTAGATCCTTTAGCCAACCTCAGTTTGGGTAGCCGAGGCGCCTCAGTTTTTAACATTTTTAGCCACGGTTTTGAACTAAGGCTAAAGTTGCTTTTGTTGTAGTGACACCTCAATTTTTAGGAGGCCAAACGTAACGTTTACGTGAGATCTACTCTTATTATTAGATGTTGGACCCTACTTTAGCCTAAGAGAGAAAACTTAAGCAGATCTGTGATTAAGGTAGGCCACATCTAAGGTAACAGCTTCAACAGAAGTCCACCCTTATTCTTACAGGGACCATTGTCATGATTATATAAAATCCACTCTAAACATTAAATTCCACGACAATATTTAGGAAAAAGGCTCATATGTGATTCAGGTTGGCCATACCAAGGAAAACGGTTTGGAGGGTAACCGTTATCTTGTATATCATTTCCAACTATATGGCCCACTCAAATTAAGGATAGGGCTTATGTTTGGGTCATGGGTCTGGAATAGTGTGACAGAACTAATGGTTAGGGTGGATTTTACATAAACACTAAGGTAGACTTCACCCAAGCCACAACCCACTTTCCAAGAAATCATGTTAAAAAATGGTCCTCAAATGGCAACCCGCGTGAATTTTGTCCGCAGGTAGCTCTGCTCAAGACGCCCACCCTTTATTTTGAGGGGACCCATCATGATGTGTGTGTGAAATACTCTCCGACTATTAGTCCCAAGTTATGTCCATAGCGAAAAAAAATCAGAATGATCATTGATGATTTAAGTGGGCCACACTAAGGAAAATAAGTTGGAAGAGTGACGTCCAGCCTTGATATTTACAATGCTCACCATAGTAATTATCTAAACTTCACTACAACCATTAGATACCACATAAAAACATAGGCACGAGGCCGCAAACATCGATCCCATATAGGCCATACAAATGGAAACAATTTGAAAGGTGATTGCAGCCCTGTATACTATTTCTAATCATGTAGCCCATCTGATATACGGACGCTGTTGATTTTTGAGTTTTAGGTACAAAATTGGATGGAACACCTTTGGTCAGGTAAATTTTACATAAACACCATGGTAGGGCGTGCTTGAGCCGGCAACCACTTTTAGGTAAATACAATCTCTCTCTACTGGGAAAGGTGAAATAATTCCAAAGTATTTAAATTTTGAATGTGAATCTTTCAGAAGTAATTAAAATTTGAATGTCAAATGACATTTTAAAGCCAAACGGCCAGGTAGGCTCATGGGCTTGCACATGTCTTGGTCTAGGCCTGGCCCAATTTAAAAATGGAATTGAACATTAAGCCTGGGCCCGTCGCTCAGGCCTAATACTCTAGCACAAGGTTGGCCTGACCGGGTTGATTTATCTAAGAAATTCCTCTAATCTCTCAAAGTTAGAAGATTAATGAAAAGGTTAAAGTCGACGAATTATGGAGTTTTTCTCTCTTTTTTTCTTTTTTTCTTTTCTTTTTTTTTTTTCTTTATTTATTTATTTATTTTTATTTTTTTTTGGGAGGGGGGCATGACAATTCACGATGGTAGTCATAAGTTCAATGGCTTGGATAAATCAACCATGGTCCCACATGTACAAACTCTTTTTTTTTTGGGGGGGGTTAGCTTGTTAGTACACACGTGCAAACTCGGTGCACAACAAGGAAGCTCCCTTTTTTGCTGCAGATAGAGAACACAGACTCTAAGAACATATTCAGAATAATGTTTAAATACATAAATATTGTGGCTATAAATAAAACAAATCAATAGGATAAATTCACTATTCACGGTTTGTGAATTCAGGTCGCGTGTTCAAAAGAAATATGGCTATGGGTGCCTCTTTTATTTGAGAAACACCTGCAACTGATCGAAGCGGTGTATATGAATCAAATGAGTTAACTTGGCTAAGTTTGGAGCTTTCCACGCAGTGGAATGGACGGTGAGGATCGTGTAAATGCACTTCATGTGGGACCCACTCAAATGAGGGGTGGACGGAGTGGAAGACTCAAGAAACAGTGTCGAGGTCACGGCAAGCTTCAAGAACTGACTCTAATATCAATGGCGGATTCAAGTACATCACCATCTTTGCTCTTCTCTTTATTAATGGCAGACTCAGTGGTGATACAACCTGTGGTTGTTTGAAATGATAAAACTCAGAATCTGTTGATTGGAGAAGATAAATGTCTACAGGCCTGAAGTTGGGCCTGCATCTCTTGCAATGGGCCTGACTGCAGATTTGAGGACGTTTTGTACGTAATGGACCAAAGGCCCCACTCTTGAGCACTAATGGACGATCCAGATCCTCCATCAACACTGATTAAAGGCAATGTGTAGTGGCGTTACATCTTGGCCCGTATCTGTGTATTTTTCCTCTTTTCCCTCTTGTCGCTGTCCAGTGGCGACAAGGAATGCTGCCACTAGAATCCGTAGCTGCAGATCTTGTTTTTGTACTTCTGGGTTTTCAATAAGATTACAAGAAGACACTAATATGATGGGCTTCTTACGGGGCCTTCCTTATATGGAGATGATTTCCTGAAGATGTGATGTAGAGCGGGTCGCTGATGAAATCCGATGATTTCATGACCAAGATGGACCAGAAAAGGACTGATAGGAAGTGGAGGTGATCTGGACCGACAAAACATTAAAACCACGTATCTCGCAAACTGGAATAAGTTACTCGGTGTACCATATATGATTTTGAGATAAGAGAAGCTACTCTAACCAACCAACCTGGTAACATTCGGTTGCCCATGCAGAATTTGCGAGATTCCATCAAATCGACTGTCGAAAATTTAATTTATTTTCATTTTTAGTATTTTTAGTAAGTTTTGGTTTGATTATAACTCTTCATCGTTTGAGCTTTAGGAGTTGTGTCAACATGAAAAGTTAATAGAAAATTTAGGAGAATAATGTGGTTGAGCCACATAGGACACTTACTATAAATAGTAAATAAGTTACGAATTTAGGGAATTTGAGTTAGAGTCTAACCTTGAAACTTCTTTCAAGGTTTGGTATCACTATTGAAAGGGTTATAAATTCGTTTTTATTATCTATCAATGAATTTTCGAATTTATTAGAATTTATTTCTATTCTTTCCTATTTTTTCCCTGTGGATTCGAGGTATCTCTATGAGTCCAGAGAAACTCCGTGGATTCGAAGTAGTTATCCCCTTGAGGAAGACGGTGATCGACCTCATCACACTCAGCCCTGCATCAAGAGGTGCTTGCATCGACCCATCGTAGCCGTGCCGATGTGGATGAGGCTACGAGGAGGGTCGAGCAAGAAGAGGTAATGGCGGTTGAGCATAGGACTGAGGTGTAGGTCATGCAGGAAACGATAAATGATACACAAATATGACAGGTTTAGTTGGAGGAGATGGTACGTGCCCTCATGTCACAGCAACCCCAATCATATCCTCAGTGGTAAGTTTAATGTCACATTTAAATTATGAAAGTAGTGAATAGTCACTAATTATATTTTATTTTAATTATTTTTCAGATTTTCCTATAGACTAGTGCTATCTTCCTCGGCCCCACCGCATTATCAAGGGCGTACATTTCTTTTTTATTTTATTAATTTTTATTGGACAATTTAGACATGTGTACTTTTTTGTATTTTGGATAATTATAAATTTATTTTTAATTTAATTAAATTATTTTTATATTTCAATAGATGATGATGAATTTTGATTAATACATGTTATTTGGTTCGATTAGTTGGTTCAAACAGGAAAAAAAATATATAAAAACATATTTGTGTTAGGGACAACTTTTACTTGTCAATAATAAATAAATCAACATAATTAACGACGACCAACACTCCTTAGAGTTTCAACATATTTGTGTTAGGGTCTTTGCTCTTACCCGGGTGGTAGACTCCTTAGAGTTTCAACACTGGGTCAAGGGTTCGAGTACCCATGGTGGTGAGATCCCACTGTGTGCGTGTGTAGGGTGTTGTGTGCGTGTGGTGTGAGTGTGTGTGGGGGTGTTGAAAAAAAAAAAAAACGACGACCAACACTCGTTGATAAAAGTCTTTAGCGACGTGTTTAGAATTTTTAACAATGTTGAGGGTCAAATAGTCCATATTAGACCCCATTTATTACCTGGATTTACGAACATAATAATGTTTAATGGCCTGTTTTAATCGTGTTTATGTTGTAAGGTGGATTTATAAGCATGGACTGAAAAGGATGCTTAAAGCACTGATTTAACACTCTGATGACACCAAAGGCAAAGGACAGACTCCAGGGGACCAAGATCAACGCCAGAGATCCAAGAAAATCGAGAAATTGAAGTTCAAGTGGCCTGAAAGTCAGCCAGAATATAAGATCACAGGGTTCTCACCATCCATTTGGGTCCAAACTTCATACATGGCCTAAGAACCATAAATGAACCCTACACGTCGAATTTCAGCTCTCGAGTCCTTGTGGAAGTGGTTAAACTGATAGATCAGCTTCTAAAAATACTGATCTGAGGCCCACTTGATATCTGGATAAGCTTCACTCTTGGTTTCAACCCATTAAATGAGATGGAAAAGTGAAGGGACGGAGCGGATTTCTCAAACATTGAGGTGGGACCCACTGTATATAATGAAAGTGTGCATGACCACGTGCACAGAGGTGCACCAGTGATCGACGAAATCGGTCGAGTCGGCCGACCCGATGCGACCAAATTAATTTACGAAGAAGGAGTTGTTGTCGACCCCTGGTGGGCCACCATCATCACATTTTTTAAAGATCCGCACCGTTCAACAGGTTCACGAGGTTAAACCGACCGTACTTTGATTCGGCTCTTGTTTTATTTAGACACTGCATGAACATGGAGGTGTAGACGCAGGATTGAACGGTTCCAAGAAAAATGACGATACTCTCGACGTTGCTGATCCAAAACCGATCAGCTCCGACCGATTTTCAGGAGAAGCCGAATGAACGGACTGGATTTCGAAGATGGAGTAAATCATGGCTTCACTAACCTCAGCACAGGAACAGCGGACGGGCAGCGTCCGTCCGTTTTTCTCTTGTGGGCCCCACTCGTCATCCTTTTGAAGAATCTGGACTGACCATTGCTTCCACAGGGGATGTTGGACCCTCACCAAGGTGATATTTTGGTCCCATGTATTCGATCAAGAGATGTCCACCGTTCAAACTCAGACGGACGATGGAGAAAATTATTTTGCGGGCCACACCAAACTCAATATAAAACCAGCCTTGTCTCACTAGTTTTTCGTCGTGATTACAATGGACGAGGAGGATTGCATCGAAAACATCACTGTGGACACCACCGACCATCACAGTGCATGGGTGCGCGATCTCTGTTTCGCAACAGAGGTTGCGGTCCTCTCTTGTGGGCCACCATCAGGGCCCATTAGCCTAATCAGGGCGGTCCATTAGGAGCCTAAGGGTCCTATAGTTCAAGCTAGGTGTCCTTTTCTCTCCATGCGTGCGAGTATGCGTTAATCGTGATCAACAAAAGGATGGACGGTGGAATGAATTCTTCCCTGAGCTGCATCGACTGACAGCCAAAACCGGCTGTCTCCCTTTATATTTCGAGGAGAAGCTAGTGAACAGAGTGGATTCCCTTTTTGCATCCAAGATTGGGCCCTAGAGAGTATCAACATAACACCAGTTGTCTCCTGCTGCAACAGGGAGTGCGTGACTTCTTGCGCACTCTCAGTTTTGGGTTTCTATATAATAGAGAGAAGAAAGACCAGGAGGGAGGAAGGAAGTGGTGGACGTGGACAGAGAGAGAGAGAGCAGTTTATTTTTCTTTTTATTTTTATTTGCTGTTTATTTTTTTACATGAGATTAACCCATTCATGACGGGCTAAACCTCTTAGCTAGGGCTAAGAGGTGAAGCTTGTAACATGAGGGGAGACTCTTTGCTTATCCTTTTTTTAGACTGAATGAATGTTGATTTTGGTTTAATTAAGGGAATGTTTCTAGTTTTAATGGTTTGTTGTGACTAAAATTACAATGGGTCTGCGATAGCTTTGAGCATGTTCCTTTCCTCTTATGTTTATGACGTCAGGAAGTCCTGTTGTTCACCATCGTCTCCTGGGCATGGTTGGATGTCGGTACCCTTCATAACCTTCATAATCATCTGATTGGTTGTCAATTAGTTTAATTATGTTGTTTACTTTATCTCTTGGGCATGGTTTGGTGATGGAATCCATTCTAATTCATATACCTTTCATCTTTTGAAAACTATATCAATGGCAGTTCAGTAAATTTTCATAATTCGTGATAGTGGCATAAGATCTCCCTGATCTCTACAAGTGGATCCTCTGAATCCCTAGTTCCCTTCCTCTGAATTCTCTTAAGTTTTAGATAATTATTTCACAAAATTCCTTAAATTCTATTTAATTTAGATTCCATCTTAATCTAGTTCTAGATCTAGTTAGTTTCAGACAACGTACAGGTTTTAGTCCCTGTGGATTCGACTTCGGTCTCACCGAGTTTATTACTACATCACAACCCTATACTTGGGGTGTGAACAAGTTACAGGCGCCCGTTCTTGAATCGATGGCTACGATTCTCCGAAAATAATTGGTTTTAGAATTAGATTAAGATTAGGATTGTACTAACTTTAATTTTAGATTTTTCTTTCTTAAACTAACTTTCCGTTTTGTAGGGTCTTTGATAGATTGTCTAAATTGGTAACTTCGTCCTAATCTCTCTACTTTTTCTATTTTTTTTTAGATTTGGTCTTATCTCTTAGATACTAACTTGGGTTGTTTTGTTTTGCAGGATCTTAACATAGGAACTTCTTATTTGGTAACACCTTTCTAACTTCTCCTCTTACTTTCCATATTGTTGTAGGATCTTTTCTTTTATTTTTCTAGTATTAGACTCAGAGTTAGGGTTCTACCATGGAAGCGTGGGTACGTGCATATGCTGAGATGGATAGGAGATATTGGGGAATGCCTGAGGATTGTGGAATTCAACGAATACCTCAAGATTTCTCTCCATCGAGAACAGACATTGAGAACCGACTAGAACGTTGTGTTCCATCGGTTAATAGGGCCGTATACGATCATAATTATGGGAATGAGGATTATTATCAACCATCATATTCTCTCATGTATGATCAGTATGACTATAACCAGTGGAACCATCAAAACTAGGAAGATGAACCAACAACATATTGTAATAATTATTCTCTTGGATCCCATACCTTTGAGATCCAACCAGAAACGATCCAAGAGGATTCATGTTTTAATCTAGAACAATTCAACCAAAGATGTTGCGAAAATGATGAAATCATTAGAGGCGATTGAATCGCACCTCAATAAGAGGAACAAGGCTAGTTCACCCCAGCTGCAACCCAGTCCAGAAATACAATGTAATCCTAACTTGCTTTTGGAGAATTCTGGAATTTGGAATGAAGAGTTGAATTGTGCTAATGAGTATATGGTTCACTTTCCCAATGAGTCAATCTCGATGACGGTTCAAAATAATGGGGAAGAGATATGGTTATCTTTCAAATACAGTGATGATGACACACTTTCCTTATATGACACACAGGATCTCAATGATGAGGTTGAGGTTAGTTTATTCGAACCTCAACCGAATTTAGAATGTAAGGAAAGCGACCCCATCCCAAGTGTGCACTTTGCAATTAGATGATGATGCGTATTGGGATGATGATCATAAACGTGCAGCCCAAATTCCCCTTGAATCAATTTCAAGATTGGTCCAGGTCAATGATCAAGACGAACACGAAGTGATCGGTCATAATGAGCCACTCCCCTCACCTGACATGTCTGATTTAAAGGTGGAGGACGAGCCCCTTACAACTGACACTTCTAACTCTTGTGAAACATGTTTGGACCACTCCTCTGAATCGAATGATGATATAATTCGAGAGATGGACGAGCTACTCGATACGACTCTGGAATTTGAAACCACGCAGTTGAGGTCACCATCTGAACTATCGAATTTTGACGATTCATCGCCTCTTCTGAGTAGTATCAATGAGCAGAATCCGCACATCAATACTTCGTACACTGACCCTCAATTTGTCTGTGCAGGGCTGGAGCAAGAGAGCACACATCCGTTTACCTTTAAAGACGATGGATTCCTTGGGCAGATCATCACGAGCTCTAATGTGAAACATAAGTCACACTCAACTGAATTTCTCAACTCTTTGGATGATTGCTTGGCACACTTTGCAGACTCAAATGATCCCATAATAAGAGACATAGTGAATGCCTTGCAAGACGATATCTCGGTAGTCATCATTGACCGAGAGAACCCTTACTCTGAAGCCCCTCCCTCCCCAGATCTTCACTATTTACCATTAAGGGAGGAGGAGCTAAAAATTGAACCGAAGTCTGATACTTCGGAATGTGTTAAGACTACACCACTTCTTGAAAATTTTTCTCAATTTGATCTACCTGTAGTCTCTGATTCACCATGGGATACTAACTTCGAAACTTCTTCTGTTGCAGGTGAATCATATATACTCTGGATACCTCAGGCGAATCAACAATAAATTTTTGATGAGGTACATAAGTTTCTCTGGAATGTCATACTCCAGGGCATCCAAGCCTATTGCAAAAAGGGCTTTTGGATGATCCTATTAAGAAACCTACTGAGAAATTTATCACGATACTGGCCAGAAGAGGAACCTTGCTGCATGACTGAGTAGTTTTTCCCTGCTTTCTTAGGACTAGGGTAGTTTCCTTTATGTTGTTTTAGGATAGACAGTAAACTTAGCGCTCCTGGGAGGCAGCCCAGCTTTTCATTCCATTTTCCTAGTTCAATGTTTGTGGGTAACATTACTGCAAACCCTCACGAGACTACAACTCGTCCACTAGGGGCAACCTACGGGTTTAAAGGCTTGTTGCATACGCTAAATGCAATCGAGAGCGCCTGCGAAAGTGGTATAGGTAGGATTTCATTTTTGTTAGTTTTGTGTTGCTTTCTCTCTCGTGCTGATTGGATTCCATGTTGCAATCTCTTAGAAAGTCCCTCACAATTCATCATCCAGGTACTATCTTCCCATCATTTCACATTTACTTTTGTTGTCCTATGCGCATTCCATACTCATATCTTTTACATTGAGGACAATGTAGCTTTTAGGTTGGGGATGGGAGATTAGGTTACCTAATCAGTGTTTTCTTCGTCTTGAGCAAAAATTGTGAAATTTTTTAAATTTTTTCTGAACTTTCTGGTGAATTTGAAGTGATTTGACGACCATCTTTGATTTAGAATTACAGGATATGGAATGTTGGTGATTTACTACTCTTGGATTCAGTTGTCCGTTAGATTTCACAGTTAAGGTTGAATTATTAATCCATGATTAGAAGTTGTAAACATTAATTGAGTCATGATTTCACATGTCACATCTCGTTTATACATTGAGGTTTCAGTTCAATATTAAAGGATTGACTTGGTAATCATTGAGCATAAAAGGAACCATCCTGGACTATTTTTCCAGCATGATCAATAGAAAAAAAAAAGAATTAAAGAAAAAGAAAATACCCGGCTACAAGATAGCCGCTTGCAAAAAGGGTTGGGCGAATGAACTTCACCATAGGTTTGCTCCCTATAGGTGTAGATTCGATTTTCCACAGTTAATTTTTGGAAAAAGTTAGGCGACTAGTTCTCACCATAGGTTTGCTCCCTATAGGTGAGGATTTGTTTCCCCTCCTTAGCACTACTGTTTATGGAAAAATCGAAAGCTGTTAGAATGAAAAAGTTGATCTGTGAGGTAAGTTTTGGTTTAAGTGATTGTCCTGAATACTCTTATTGGTTGCCAATGATATCATGAAATAATGAATCGGATCTTAATGGTGATAAGTCGAGATCACACTATACATCCATGAAACTCAATGCTTAGAATTTTTCTAATTGATGGATTAATATTTTAAACTTGACTATGAAGTTTACCGTGCACTTGAGCTCAGAAGAAATGAATGCCCAACATTCATGAATCTTAAAATTCTAACATCTGGTTTATTTTATTCAAAAATCACTCGAGTTCATAGAAATTGTCCTATAACTCTGAACTTAATTTTCGCATACTTTGCTCGGGACTAGCAAAATGCTGGTTGGGGGTTGTGTTGAGGGTAAAATAGTGCATATTAGACCCCATTTATTACCTGGATTTACGAACATAATAATGTTTAATGGCCTGTTTTAATCGTGTTTATGTTGTAAGGTGGATTTATAAGCATGGACTGAAAAGGATGCTTAAAGCAATGATTTAACACTCTGATGACATCAAAGGCAAGGGACAGACTCTAGGGGACCCAGATCAACGCCAGAGATCCAAGAAAACCGAGAAATTGAAGTTCAAGTGGCCTGAAAGTCAGCCAGAATATAAGATCACAGGGTTCTCACCATCCGTTTGGGTCCAAACTTCATACATGGCCTGAGAACCATAAATGAGTCGTACACGTCGAATTTCAGCTCTCGGGTCCTTGTGGAAGTGGTTAAACTGATAGATCAGCTTCTAAAAATACTGATCTGAGGCCCACTTGATATCTGGATAAGCTTCACTCTTGGTTTCAACCCATTAAATGAGATGGAAAAGTGAAGGGACGGAGCAGATTTCTCAAACATTGAGGTGGGACCCACTGTATATAATGAAAGTGTGCACAACTCACGTGCACAGGAGGTGCACCAGACTGACGAAATCGATCAGGAGTCGCTAACCCGATGCGAATTCGGAATTCCGAATTTACGCAGCAGGGAGTTGCTGTCGACCCCTGGTGGGCCACCATCATCACATTTTTTAAAGATCCGCACCGTTCAACAGGTTCACGAGGTCAAACCGACCGTACTTTGATTCGGCTCTTGTTTTGTTTAGACACTGCATGAACATGGAGGTGTAGACGCAGGATTGAACGGTTCCAAGAAAAACAACGATACTCTCGACGTTGCTGATCCAAAACCGATCGGCTCCAACCGGTTTTTCAGGAGAAACCGAATGAACGGACTGGATTTCGGAGATGAAGCAAATCATGGCTTCACTAACCTCAGCACAGGAACAACGGACGGGCAGCGTCCGTCCGTTTTTCTCTTATAGGCCCCACTCGTCATCCTTTTGAAGAATCTGGACCGACCATTGCTTCCACAGGAGAGGCTGGACCCTCACCAAGGTGATATTTTGGTCCCATGTATTCGATCAAGCGATGTCCACCGTTCAAACTCAGATGGACGATGGAGAAAATTATTTTACTGGCCACACCAAACTCAATATAAAACCAGCCATGTCTCACTGGTTTTTCGTCGTGATTACAATGGACGAGGTGGATTGCATCGAAAACATCACTGCGGACACCACCGACCATCACAGCGCACGGGTGCGCGATCTTTGTTTCGCAACAGAGGTTGCGGTCCTCTCTTGTGGGCCACCATCAGGGCCCATTGGCCTAATCAAGGCCGTCCATTAGGAACCTAAGGGCCCTATAGTTCAAGCTAGGTGTCCTTTTCTCTCCATGCGTGCGAGTATGCGTTAATCGTGATCAACAGAAGGATGGACGGTGGAATGAATTCTTCCCTGTGCTGCATCGACTGACAGCCAAAACCGGTTGTCTCCCTTTATATTTCGAGGAGAAGCTAGTGAACAGAGTGGATTCCCTTTTTGCATCCAAGATTGGGCCCTAGAGAGTATCAGCAAAACACCAGTTGTCTCCTGCTGCAACAGGGAGTGCGTGACTTCTTACGCACTCCCAGTTTTAGGTTTCTATATAAGAGAGAGAAGAAAGGCCAGGAGGGAGGAAGGAAGTGGTGGACGTGGACAAAGAGAGAGAGAGCAGTTTATTTTTTTTAATTTTTATTTGCTGTTTATTTTTTTTACATGAGATTAACCCGTTCATGACGGGCTAAACCTCTTAGCTAGGGCGAAGAGGTGAAGCTTGTAACATGAGGGGAGACTCTTTACTTGTCCTTTTTTTAGACTGAATGAATGTTGATTTTGGTTTAATTAAGGGAATGTTTCTAGTTTTTAATGGTCTGTTGTGACTAAAATTACAAGGGGTCTGTGATAGCTTTGAGCATGTTCCTTTCCTCTTATGTTTATGACGTCAGGAAGCCCTGTTGTTCACCATCGTCTCCTGGGCATGGTTGGATGTTGGTACCCTTCCTAACCTTCATAATCATCTAATTGGTTGTCAATTAGTCTAATTCTGTTGTTTACTTTGTCTCTTGGGCATGGTTTGGTGATGGAATCCATTCTAATTCATATACCTTTCATCTTTTGAAAACTATATCAATGGCAGTTCAGTAAATTTCCATAATTCGTGATACTGGCATAAGATCTCCCTGATCTCTACAAGTGGATCCTCTGAATCCCTAGTTCCCTTCCTCTGAATTCTCTTAAGTTTTAGATAATTATTTCACAAAATTTCTTAAATTTCTTAAATTCTATTTAATTTAGATTCCATCTTAATCTAGTTCTAGATCTAGTTAGTTTCAGACAACGTACAGGTTTCAGTCCATGTGGATTCGACCTCGGTCTCACCGAGTTTATTACTACATCACAACCCTATACTTGGGGTGTGAACAAACAACGAATAGATTCATAGTACAAAGTCTTTATTAGCGAGAAGTTGTTAGGTCGTGAAAAATAATTAACTCATTAGCGACGACTTGCTATTTTTGTCGCTAAATATAATTTGTAACATCGTATTTATGACAAAATTGGCGACAATCAATGCTCATTGCAACAAAGGCTTTGACGACGACTTTATGTTTTTTTTTAGTAATAAGTGGACTCGTACTAAAATGTCTTTATTCGCAACGAGTTTCATGTTTAGTAACGTTTTACGATACGTAATGACGACATGTAAACTCATTATAAATAAGATATATTTAGCAACAATTTATTAAGTTGTCACAAATAATTAGTATTTGTGATAAAATCAGTGACAAGCAACACTCGTCGCATAAAAGCTTTTGCGACAAGTTTGGGGTTGTTAGCAACAATAAGGACTCCTCACAAAATGTCTTTATTCATAACGAGTTTCATATTTACCGATGTTCTACAATATGAAATGGCGATGTGTCAACTCATCGCTAATTAGCTGTATTTTGCGACAAGTTATTAGGTCATCACAAATAATTGAGTCATTGGCATCGGGTTGGTATTTTCATCGCTAAATAAAAATTTTGATGCCGTATTTGTAATAAAATTGGTGATGAGCAACACTCATCACATAAAAAATTAGTGACGAGTTTGGAGTTTTTAGCGACGAGTTGACTTATCACAAAAAGTCTGAATTGTTGTAATGAAATCAAATCACTTATCTCATATTGTTGTTTCAGGTTAGGGAAATGTTGGGCTGGAAGATTCCCTTTCTCCTGAACAGCTAGTCATGACACAATTCTTTAAATGAATGATGCAAACACACAAAATTATTTTGATATCCTGAAATGCTTGTAGCATATTCTAGTTAAATTGCTCTTGACTTTGCATGAATTTTTTAACCGTATTCTCTTAAGACTTCCTTTAATTGAGAAGTTGTGTAAGGACCTCCTGAGGGGTAACCATTTGTCTTTTCCTCCAACTGAAATTTGGATGGTTCTCCCAGCTGGGATTGTATGTATTTAAGGTGGATTCGTTGAATGGTCATTGGTAGTTGTGAATTATAAGACAATCTTGTGTTAAGTGTATATTGCTAGCACAAATACTGTAAGCAATTTCAACGGTTTCGTCGGGCTTGGCCGTCTCTACCTTCTTAAGTATCATAGCATCGACTTTCCTTGTGAGATTAGCCACCCTAGCGCTTATGTCATCATCGTCTTTTAAGACATAAATCCCTCCCTTCTCTCTTGATTGAGTTAGCCTAGAAGTGGTGGGCCTTGAGGAGGTGTCTCATGATTGCGCATTTTCAGCAAGTTGGTCAAAATAATCACAGCATCATCAACCTCCTTATTCATGAATTTACCGTTACACATCATTTCTACAAACTAGCGCGTGGGTGAAGTCGATCCATCATACAAAAAGCTCATTACCCACCATGTTTCGTAACCATGATGTGGACAGGAATTCAAGAGATCCTTTAATCTCCCTTAACATTGGAAGGTCTCTTCCTCTTTTTGGACGAAATTTATAATCACCCTCCATAAGGTATTTGTTTTGTGGACTATGAAGAACTTTTTAAGGAACTCCCTGATCATCTCGACCCATGTGCTAATGGATCACAACCTTAAGGCATGTAACCACGATTTAGCCCTCTCATGCAGAGAGAAGGGAAGCAATTTTAGTCTTAAAACATCTTCGAAAATGTTATTAAACTATAAAGTGGCAACTATCTCATCAAATTCCTTTAAGTGCAAGTATGGGCTTTCATAATCCAACTCATAAAACTCGGGAAGAAGTTGGTTCACACCCTGTTTAAAATCTACGTTTCCTGCATTGAGTAGAAAAATCATGCAGGAAAGTGTACTCGCCCTCGCCGGTTGTAAGTAATCTCAAATGTTTTAGGCAATGGAGCATTATGCACCTCATTCTCATCTTGAACTTCTTTAGCCAGATGTCGAAGTTGTTTTGCAGCCATGATTTCTATTAACTCAGAGGATATTAAGTGGTGTCTAATCCGATGATGGATAGGCAACCCTTTGACTAATCCTCCTTCGCTTAAGAGACGTAGAGTGTTATCACATACTCACTTGGGCATGAAACACTCAACACACTTCTAGTTCTAAACAACTTACTCCTAAAAATAGAAATTTAGAAACTAGAAAATAAAATCTTAAAAAGAGAAGAGTTAAAAGGATGTTACCATATGAGAGCTACTAAGTTAGATGCTACAAAACAAAAAAAAAAAAAAAAAAAAAAAAAAAAAATCAAATTAGTATTAAATGAGAAAACAATATTAATCTAGAAAAATAAAAACTAAACTAGAAAATCTGAAAAAGTGAGTCCAAATTCCTACACTAATTCTAAAACTAGAATAATCTATAAAAAAAAAAAAAAAAAAAAAAAAAAAAACACAAGGTCTGGAGTCCCAGATAAAGGCGCCAAAAACTTGTTCGCTTGTACGCCAAGTGTAAGGTTACGAAGCAGTGATAATCCCTGTAAGATTGATGTGTAACACCTCATACCTTTTAGTACTCGAGTGTTCCCATTATAATTTAAATAAGCATAGTGGTGTGAAGGTTCACACCTATACTACACTGTCCACTAACTTTGAAAATTCATAATCTGCACACTTCAACCATCTATCCTTAGTCTATAACCATCACATCAGCAGAGAAAATCTATTATTAGGACTTCAATCCCTTTTATAAATAAATCAAACCTTCCACCATTGATGTCGAACCCAATATCATCCAACCTACTGGTTATAATTCACATTTTATCATCATTCACATAAGTAAAACATCTTATTCCAAATCAATTGCAAAACTCATTTTCCATATGATAATGATCCTCGAATGTAGGTAATTAAGCTTTCATAATAAAAATTCATAAGCTAGATCATTAGGTCCACCTATTGTTAGGCAAACATCACTAAATGTAAGAATCCAACAATGAACATCTCAACTAAATTATCTAATCATTAAATCAATAGCTGACTATCCTCAAACAAGCCCAAAAACTTAATGTTTCAGTGTGGTTCTGATTTGGAATATATTTGATCGTTGGGTTATAAAGAAACATCAGTAGACGCTTGAATCAGAGAGTTTTGACCCACCTAAGACTTGGATCTGCCTCCTCCTTTGGGATGGGTCCTAAATCAAGCTGGCAAGGCGAATGAACATAGTGGATCTGTCAAGACCATCTTTATGGGAACCACCATTGATGCACATGCACATGGAGTGCGTGCACTCGCTGTGCACTGGACCAAGGAGCCTGGTCAACAAGGGCTGACCCGATCACTCCAAAAAAAAAAAAAAAGAGAGAGAAATCTCTCTCTTTTCCCACCCAAAGGGCGTTTGAACAAGCAACAACTCACTGACATCTTCGATGGCCCACCATCGCGGATCAAATTGACAATCTGAACCGTTCATCATGATCATCAGGAAGATTTGACTATAACTCCATCGCCCCTACATGTTGAAACGCTTGTGCATGTGCACGATAGAGAGCACATGTCGAGCTTCGTACGGAAGCTTTCCAAAAATGGATATTTCGTGACATCGTTGTGTTGACATTCCGCACAGCATTTCTTCCCTAAATCTTGACCATTCATCCAAGGAATCTTAGCCTTACAAAGCTAGGGTTTTTCCAAAAGAAAGAGAGAGAAAGAACCACCATTCATGGTCTAAACGGATAACGTCCGTTTGCGACCGTTGTGGGCCACCATCATGATTAGCTTGGATCATCTAGACCGTCCATCAAGTTCGTAATGAAATCTTGACCAAACCCTCAATACTTCCACGTGTGGTTATGTATGTACATGTGCACAATCTCGGGTGAAAAGAGAGTGCGTGAGAGAGAATTTTTAAAAGCAAAAACCGTTCGGCTGATAGGCTGTCTATCCACATGCGAAACTCCCTCGCAATCTTATCCCTTTGGATAGGATAATCCTAGCCATCCATTCTCTTCACATGGCTTAAGGTTTCCATCACAATGAAAGAGCCGCCACAATGAAAGATCTCGAACCCACTGAGAAATGGTGTACAACCATCCCATTGGGGGGTCCCATAAGGTCTTTATGGCCCATCTAGACCATTTAAAATTGGTGGACTAGGAAATAAAGGGCCTGGTTTGATTTCTCCATGAGAGGATGCATCATCTTCTTCGTTTGGTGGGCAGAACCCTTCGTTTGTCGTAGCCTTAGTTAGTTTATCTGAAACATCTAAAAGGTGGACCTTGATAGTATATCACCACCCACATGTTTGGATCATAACCATATAGCAGAGGATGGCTAGGACCAACAGTTTTTAGCAACAAAAAAATAATAATCTCCAAGAAGCTTGGATTTACTCATAACCTTGGTAACTAATCCGCGATTAGTTGTCGGACCTTCTAGATGTCTAAGAGACTATAAATAGCCTCTTTCCTTTTAGGGCAACATTTTCCAAAAGAGGAAAGCGAGAAAAGAAAGAGAGAGAGAGAGAGAGAGAGAGAGAGAGAGAGAGAGGAGCGTCATTGCTGCAACTAGCGAGTCGACTCAGTTCGAGTCGTGGTGATTTCAGGCTGAGTCCAAACTCATCTAGATGTGTGGAGAGTCAAGGAGAGAGAGGAAGAAGGGAGAATGGAAGAGGAGATCGGAAGAGCTGCTGCCTTCTTTGCTGAGTCAGGGTCGTTATTATCGTGCCACAGCAAGGCTAGACCGAGTATGATCCAAGAAGGATGCAGATCTGACTTGAGTTCAGACCTCATAGAAAGAGAGAGAGAGAGAGAGAGAGAGAGAGAGAGAGAGGAGAAGGTAGAGAGGAAAATGAGAGAGAATGCGTCGTTTATGGTGTCGCGCAAGGTTGGATCAACTTGGTTCGAGTTGTTATGAGTCGAGCCAAGCCGTGCTCAATCCAGTTGCTGGACATGAATTGCATAAGGGAGAAGATGGAGAGAAAGTAGAGATTAGAAAGAACAAAGGAAGAATAAAGAGAGGGGGAGTTGGGTGATGTTGTACCAAGCTGTCAAGTTGACTCACCGAATTCCACTGAGTTGAGTTTTACTGGATGTGGGTTGAAAGGATACGGGAAAGAGGAAGAGAGTTTAGGCTGACTCGTTGTTGAGTCAGTTGGGTCGAGTTGGGCGTGGACCTAACTTGGGTTTGGATCTTATGAGACTCTAGAGAGAGTAGAGGGAAGAAAGAAAGAAAGAAAGGAGAAGAAAGAGGAAGAAAGACAGTCATGGACTCCTAGGTGCTGCTGAGTTGATTTGATGAGTCTACACCGAGTTCAACCAGGTTAAAAACCAAAACATATTCGAGTCTAGTTCGCTGAATCGGAGACTTGACCCTAAAGTACGCACACACATACTTACAAGTGATCCTTTTTAGAAGGTGCGGATCACCTTTCAAGCTTTTCTATATCTTGATAGTTAACTTAGTTTGTTTATTTCATTAATTGCTTAATATAATACTTAGAGAAATGTTAATAAATGTTAATTTCTAATTGAATAATTTTTCTGAATAATTTTTCATAAATGATTGATCGTTGGATTTACATTCAAATATCTGAACATGCGATAGACCTCAAATATCCCACTTTACATGTGTAAATGCTATTGATATTGTACGTGGCTTGTTTCACCACTTGTGATTACTTTATGGTGTCTTTGGAAGTCCTCGAACTAGTGGCCATTTTAACTAATAGAGTAAATAAAATTTCTTTGTTATGGATTTACCATCTTGTGGACCATTGTGCCTATGTGGTGTTCGGGGACAATCCTTTTTTTATCATATCATTGAATGGACTATTTGCCATATGTAGCTTTGATCAACTATTTACCCTTTATGGCTTTGATGAATTATTTTCATATAACCCTGTGATGATAAGTTCCACTTATTGAACTATAATTGGCCACTAGTTGAAGAGGTTACCATCAAAACATTATATTTGTTAGTCTCATGAACTAGGGATGGTGGAATGGGACATTATGCTTGAGTTGTCGACCTATGCTAGGTGACAAACCCCCCATAGTGACCTTTGAGCTTTCTTAAAATAGTTGCTTGAAATTGGAATAATAATGGTTGGGTTAATCAGGCATCTCATGGCATGGGGACTTTACCGGGTGGTCGATATAAGACGTGAGGTCTTCTTGGGTCACTACGGGCTATACCGTAGAGTATTTTACCTAGTGATCCTAAGTTTTCGTTACGTGCATTCGACTACCATGAGCTATCCTTTTTCGAGTGTTTAGTTTTCCTTGGACGTACATAGAGTACTCTTCCAGGAAGCTAGACCACCTTGTGGGTCCTCGTTACATAGTCTTTTTTCGGTGGCTAGTTCTCCTTAGAGTGTACCTTTGAGTACTTTTTTGAGAGCTAGTTCTCCTTGGGTGACTTTTTACCAGCTGGATGTGTATCCTCAGGTCTGTGAGCAAGTGCACGCATCCATGCATTTAAACAATATTATCTTTGTAGAATTTATTTAATGAATGTGTATTTGGCAAACCTAATCTAAGTACTATGATAATCATTGTGAAATATTTATTATACACTATTCTTAACAACTATGCTTAACTATCTTGATGATACGATAAATCTTGGGGGTTATACCTTATTGGGATAGTCATTGACGCTATCAAACTGTATTCAGTGTGCAGGTTACATTGATGATGTATGGGTTGACTCTAGTGCGTCACATGGAGAGATCGATGGCTATGCGGCTCTAATTTCTAGACTACTTTTATTATTTGGTTATTAAATCTTTAGTTATAAGACATTGGTTTGTATAAGTTTTCAGGCAACCACAAGAATATATGGTTATGTATATTTGCACTCCCTCATATATTAGAGTTATTTCTATTCGGCTAGTTTACTAACTCTGACAAAGAAAAGAAAAAAAATATATATATGTACACGAAATTTGGACTGTCTCTAAAGGTTAACACTCGAGCTTTTGGAAAACGAGTAGTGCACTCAGGTTTCGAGAATCAAGGTGTTACATTGAGGTCAAACCCACAGGGACTGAATGTGTGTGTTTTTCTAAGTTACTTTGGATTTAGAATCGATAACTAAACTTAAAACTATAATTGAAAGAAATGTTGTTTTGAAGTGAAACTATCAAGATAATGGAAACTAGAGCACCAAGGATCTACTTGCAGCTATCTTAATGCATCCTTACTTGATCCAATCAATACTTAAACTAGAATCGAAGTCTTAATCTATCCATTTGAAATATTCAACAATTAAATCATCATAAACATCCCATCATAAATCTAAACATTCATAGCATCAGTTCCACGTATAACCGTCTTATTAAATTAATTGTAAAAAGTTCAAAGCATCTACCATGCCCTTAGTCAATGGTAGATCAAGAAATTCTACAAATCAAACAATCTCAATATAGAAGAGAGCATTCATGAAGTTCTCAAACATCCAATATGCCCGAAGTAGACGATAGATCAAAGTAAATTAAAAAATCATTCTTCAATTAAAACATAAACTATGAAATATCCAACATGAAGATCAAATAACTTGAATCAAAGTTAGAATAACATTAAAACAAACTATAAGCTTCACCTCTTAGCTCTAGCTAAGAGATTAGCCAACCAAAGACATGATTGAAACTAAAATCTTAAAACAAAACATGAAAAAACTAACTAGAACGGAGGATTCAAAGAAGATTGAAGACTCCTTGAAGCTTTTCAGCATCTTGCCATCTTCCTTTAACCCTAATTCGTGTCTAGAAACTCTAAAAGGACACCTATTTATAACATTTTCTCGAACTGACTTTGAAATCACATCAATTTACATAGTCGACTTACGCTTCGGCTACAGCTGATCAATTTTGGTTGCACCAAACTTTGAACTTCGATCGGACCGACTTAACGTTTGGTTGAATCGAATAAACTATGTTTCGCATCTGAACTCTCTGTTCACCTTCGATCGCACCGGGCCTTCCTACGGTCACATATCCAACTTCGGCTTGGTCGTCTGCATCGGGATTTGGTCGAACCATATTTGCTCTGAAATTCATCGTTCTTCGCTGGATTGTTTTGTGCAACTTCGGTCAGACCGAAGGTCAAGCCAAACAGTCTATTTTCTGTTATTGCTTCTGCGATTTTTTTAATCTTTTCTTCCTTCTTTGCACTTGGTTTTCTTAGATCTTTGGTATGTAATTTCTTCATTCTTGACCTCAAAATCTCCAAGCATCACTTTGGCAATCTTTTGAGCATTAATTCCTACTTTAAACGTTTTTTTCTTCAAAGCTCTCGAAATCACCTCGTAAAAAAAACATGTGTAAATAAATCAATAAAGCACTATCATGTTCATAAAACTAAGAATTAAATAAGAGGAATATATAATATTTCATACTCGACAAATATCCAGATCTTTTATCAAAGATTCCTAGTGGAAGACAAGAGCAATTGTAGAGAAAGAAGCAGTCATGGTGACTGCAAGAAAATCAGACAAGCGAAGGGTCTGAGTGAATGAGAAAAGAAAAGCAAGATGTGAAAAAAGGAGAAAATTGACTCTATGTAAAAATTTATATGTTGATCACAATACATGCGCATTAATGAAAGGTTAATCATGACTCCTCACACAAGACAATCATATGCAACGTACTACAAGGACATTCGAAAGAAAAGAGAAAAAGACCATCATTTGGTTTTAGCCTCGGTTAAGTGGAATCAATGGAGAATTGACACATGTACGAACGTCCGATTACATTAATTGCATCGGGCAACCAAACAACATTGCTTTCACCCTCCACCTAAAGGTGAAGAAACGTGGGGGGATAATGTTGTACCCTATTTCTAACCGTTCCAAGAAAATCCAATAGGGGGTGACAAGTAGCATTACGCAAGAGATAAGAGGTGTATGAAACGATTTTCTAAGATACTTAGAGCGCTTTTTGCGAAATCATAGCTGGTATCGATTTAATGTTGCATGTCATCAGATGACCGAAAAAGTAATTCGACCAAAAAGATAGAAGTTAGATGCATGGTCAAAGAGCAGGCCATGACCAAGAGAAATAGAGCTTGGTCGAGAGAAGAGGAACAATAAATAATTTATTTTTATTTTAAAAAAAAAAGGTAAATGTAACAAGAGAAGTATTTAGATGACGACTCTTTGGTTGCCATAACTATCCAATAAAGAGGAGAAACATCTAAAGGAATAGTTGAGGGAGGGATCTATAAATAGTAAGAGAATTAGCATAAGACAACACAATCAAATCCAACAAACACATCAAACAAGTTAAATTTATCTTACGTTAGTATAATCAAGTAACTCTATTAAGGAGCAGTGATAATTCAATAGTGGTAATCTTTAGCTGTAATCCAAGTCCATGCTTATAAACTGGACTTGATCCTTATTCAATAAAAGCAGTTCTTTTAGAAAAAGCATTCTTGCAGTAGTTCTTTCCTGACTGATTGTAAGTATTACCTTTTATTTAATTGCACCGGTATACTGGAAAGTCATTTTTTATTAATGGCAAGGTGCAACCTATCTTTGGTTGCAAAATCTCATCCTGCTACTATCACATGATCATCACAATTATTTTGGCTGAGTAGGTAACCAATTTCCTCAGATTTTAGTCATATATTGTCAAGTTAGATCTATTGTCCTTACTCTTGCAGTAGACTAGATCTATCCATCGCATGAGTGTATTTAGACTATTTTATTTTGACATTTGGGATCAAAGCTGATCAGTTTCAATCAAGCTGTTATACTGATTCTGGAATACCTGCACACATTATATATAACATGAAGCAAACATAGCACAAACAATCTCAGCTTTTGAGTAGGATTATGCTTTTGTAAAATTAAGATCAATGACTATTTCCCGCTTTAACCATCGTTGTCATGTCCACCAACCAGCCTGGTTGATAATTTTTGTACTACAAACTCACTGAAGTTAGGCATACAATCGTGATTTACAGGACTCCTATTGTATAGCGTCCCCTTGTTGGTGCTGGAAAAGCTGCTCGCCTTGATGTATGTAATTTATCCACACCATCCATTTGTTATTTTCACCTCATATTATACCATTCGCCCAAAAATAAGGTAGATCCATACCTCAGTTTGACCACACCACTTGAAACACTAGTGATTGAACGTTCCACCAATAAAAACTTCTTGGGGCCACAAAAATTTTGTATCAGATATTTGTATCTTCCTTCATTCAGGTCTGTAAATAAACATTATAGACCTTAGATTTGGATGGCATATAAATATCGCAACGGGTATAAGAAGTTTTCAATGCTAGGTGTTTAATCACCAGTCTTCCTGTCGTGTGGTCAACTTGTCTCATTTTTAAGCTTATCCCTTAAAATGAGTTGGCAAAATGAATGGACGGCGTGGATGAAACTCATTGATCATGGTGGGCCCAAAGCTTTTCCGCACTAACCACTACCGGAGTGGTCGTTGCCGAATCCAAGTATTTTAGAATAGTCAACTTTGTTTAGATGTATACCACGTGTCTAATTTCTGATTGCATGAGAATAAACCGTTACACTTTATCAAGAGCTCTTTTTTCATTTGAATTTTGAATTTTAAATTTTCAGAACGGAATGTGCAGCTCTTCACTTCTACGGCTAGGCCTACTCCACACATGACAATGTAGCACGTGGGTATCATCAGGGCCATAATCGCGAAGGTCCACCACTAGTGTGGCGATGTCTTGAAAAACTTACTGGTCATGAGGTGGATCAGATTCGTAAATTAAATGTGAACGGATGGTCCATCTTATGATTGTCCATTAGTACATGTAGGAGTGTACACGATTCGAGCTAGTTCTCTTGACTTGACTCCAAAAAGCTCGATTCGTCTCGGTTTGAAGCTGAGTTCGAGACAAGTCAATTTGATTTTTTAAGCTCGAAAATGAGTTTGAGTCGAGTTCGAGCTGGCCCAGTTCAACTCAACTCGGATCGAATCCAACTTGAAGTGAACTCGGATCAAACCAACTCGGAGACCTGGTTACTTTGATATTGATGTTGTTCACCAAGTGTTTAATGAAATGACTCAACGAAGTGTAGCTGGGTAGCAAGGAAGGTATGTACATGAAATAAATATCCTTTTTTCTTGGTTTTTATGTTCTTTAGAAGGTGTTTGATAAAATACTTTGAAAACCATTGCTGGGAAATCCCACATAGTGGGATTTTGAAGGTGGAGTCTAGGTGTTTGTGGAAATGCTGAACAGGTGAACTCAGCTCTATCTTGGCTCGAACTCAACTCGAACTGGTCCCAGCTACTGACTGAACCGAGCTGAGCCGGCCAGTCAAGCTCAAGGACCGAGCCAAGCTGAGTTCGAGTTGAGGTCAGCTAGTGGCCGAGCCGAGTCGAGCCGAGGCCAGCTCAACTAGATCTACACCCCTAAGTACATGTGTAATCCATTAAATGGCCAGACTGCCCAAATTTTTTGGCCACGGCACATAAAATTGGACCCATTTGATGGGTTTGGTCCCATGTGTCGATTCCCGGTCGTGATGATATTACAAGGTTTTTAGAAATAGAACTTTAAATACGTTCTAGATTCTAGCCCATCATATTCCGACGGTGGGAGTTCTTACTACCTCCCACTATGCCGTTACATCTCGTTGTATTGCAATAGGGTATGTCGGGACATTAGCCGTTTTGTCTGGATTATCTGTCATTGATCCAAACCGTGTATTTGATTGGATCACGTCAATTGGGCGTCCCCATCCAAAGGGAAGCATGTCACATGCATTATAGGAATCCAAAGCCAATGTCCAAGCCCTGATGTATCGGACTGTAAGCCCTGGTATGTATTCGATGCAAAACTCTTTCGTTTTGCTAACTGCAAACCGCATTACAGGAAACGTGAAATGTACTCGATCACACGTGGAAATCAGGCATATGTGCATGACATTAGGGCCACTTAACAGAGGCGGATTGCTTCCGAACCCGGTCGGACAATAACCCGTAGGACCAGAGATCCTGTGGGGCCCACCGTGATGTATCTGTTTATCAACTCCATCCACCCACAGATCATTTTAAGGTATGATCCAACGCTCAAGTTTACCACACGAGATGACTCTTGCATTTTAATGGATCTTGCATTAATGCTTTGGGCGTTTAATGCAACCCAAGCTTACTATTTGATGTGGTCCACTTGAGCATTGGATCTACTTCAATTTTTGGCTCGTACCTTAAAATGAACCGTAAAAATGGACGAACCGCATGGATAAACAAATACATCACGGTTGGCGATACAGGAGCTCTGGACGGACAGCTTTTTGTCCGACCGTGTTCAGACGCAATCCACTTCCCCTGGATTGGACAGACATGGACTCTTCAATGGTGGTTACTCAATCCCCATTGTTTTCTCTCATGTTGCCCACTAGAGTTTTAAATCTACCTCATTTTTTGTTGCTTACAATAAAATGATCTTGTAAAACAGATAGATGGAGTGGATTCCTCACAAATATCAAGGTGGGTCCCACCTTCCTTAACAACGTAAGAACTTCCTAGCTCTCGCTTTTAGAGGAAATTAATCCCACGTGGAAACCGTAGTTCCCTCCTTATCCTTCCCTACTCCATGCACCAAATCCAATGTTAGAAACCTACTATGAACCAAACATGAATAATTTTTAAAACTAGGGATTTAAAATTTCATTCCACTTAATACTATTTAATTTCATGCGCCAAACACTCCCTATGTGTTTGGACAGGCAGATTGAAAGGGATTAGATTGTATTGGACGGGATTGGAAGGAGCAATCCCGGGATTGGCCGGGTGTGCCAAACCGGCACGTTGAACTTCTGCCTGGATTGGAGCAATCCCGTGAGATTGTCAGCAATCCACTGACATCACTATCATTACCTTAAAATCCACCCAATCCCTCCTAATCCCATATATTTTACCTAGGACATGTTTGGGTGGACGAATTGGAAGGGATTGGCCGAGCGTCCTGGGATTGGCTAGACGGGCCAAACATACGCAGTGGTAGATTCTCCGGATATAACAATCCCAGGGAATTGCCAGCAATCCACTGACACAGCCATCATTACCTGCCATACACCCTAATACAATCTACTCCCATGGGATGGGCCCGTCCAAACACGCCCTTGGGGGCCACTTAATGTATGAGTTTTATTTACACCGTCCATCCATTTTTACCATATTATTTTAAGGTATAAGCATAAAAATGAAGCAGATACAAGGCTCAAGTAGACTACATAGTACGTGGGAATTAAACTGTCCCCATTAAAAACTCCCTATGGACCACAGAAGTTTTGGTACAAGTCGGTCTTTCTGAACAAGTTAACAGGTTGAATGGTAATTACCCATAACGGTGGGTCCTACGAAGGTTTCAACGGTGAGTGTCGTTATCACCCCTCCTTCCCATAAGTGTGATCCACTTGAGCTTTGGATGCGCTGCATTTTCGAGCTTATGCTTATGGAAAAATGGACGGACAGTATCGATCAAACCCATACATCACAGTGCCCGTTCCAAGCTCCAGACCCGTGGGTTTAGTTCCCAATCCACGTTGCACACACGTGTCTCAAAAATCAGCCCCTTAATTGTCAAGTGAGCCACACGTGTGCATCAAATTGGGATTTATGCTAAACTTCCTAGCCGCTTAATTCTTCTGTGCCAGGAATACCTGATTGTAGGATTAGCCAATTTTTCAGACATGCCATCCAACCGGTGGAGAATTACAATGCTTTGGTGGATCCCAAATGGAATCGAATCGCATATTGAGTAAATTCTATAGGACCCACCATGTATTCATCCATTTTTACCAACTTATTTTAGGACATGAGCTTAGAATTTAGTCATGTCAAAGCTCAAATTAGCCACATTGCAGTACCCATGGGAATTGAATGCCTACTGTTGAAAACTTCTTGCGAGTACTTGAGTTGTTGATCAAGCTGATATTTATGAGTTCCGTTCAATGATGCCTGCGTAAGTTTACGAACAAGTTGGATGTCCTCGTTTTTGTTGGTATGATATGGAAAAACTAATGGACAGTATGGATAAGACACATATATCCATGGTATGCCCCACCGTATTAACTCAGTAAATAAGACATTTGTTTACTCAACAGGCAATCCCCTTCTATACCAAATCCACCAAGGTGGGTGGATCCCTACTATGAGGCCCATCTTGATGTGTGTCTTACATGCACATCATCTATCCGTTTCTCCGTCTTATTTTAGTGCATGAGCTGGAAAATGTAGTAGTCCAAATTTAAGGTGGACCACGCCCTAAGAAAAAATGGAGATTGAATGCCCACCTTTAAAAAATACCTGAGGGCCACCTTAAATGTTTAGTTGCTATTCAACCCGATGATAAGGTCACAAAGACCTGGACGAAAGGACCACACTATCAGCTTCATTCTAGACTTTTATCACCCCAAAAAGGTTTTAATAACAATTACCTCTGTTTCCTGTGGTGTGGTCTACATGAGAGTTGGATCTACTGCAGTTTTGGTCTGATGTTCAAAAATGAACTGGTTGCATGGATGGACAGCACGGATGTAAGACATGTCAAGGTGGACCTCATAGTCAGGGATCCAATGAAGCTGCACCCAAGTGAGTGCAGTTAGCATCTCTAAATACGGGCTGTGGCCATGTGCATGGAAACTTCCCATGCGCCTAGTTGCATCTGTACTCATTGGGATAAACATCACATATCCGGACTGTTTGTTAGGTCCAACGAGCTCTTATTCCACCAGCGTGCACGAATCACAACAATCGAATGGTCCCCAAGACATGGATTCCATGCTAACACTGCCGAAAGCGACTACACGACATTGTTGTGGGGCTATCATGATGTATATGTTTCATCTACGTTGTCCATTCATTTTTCAAATTATTTCAAGACATGATCTTAAAAATGAGGCAGATCAAAATCTCAGGTGATTGAGCACACACCATTATAAACTTTTGTCATGGGGTCACAAGTTTTGGATCAAGCTTACATTTGTGTTTTTCCTTCGTCCAATCTTTGGTCCAAGTTAGTGTGACCTAATCAACAAGCTAGATGTCAAATAAGCATTATAATGGGTCTAACATAGTTTCTAATAATGACGTGCAGATTAGTTACCACCCCTACCAAGACCTAACTAGAGATGGACAATCCTATCAGGTGCTTTGTGGGGCCTCAATGTATATGTTTTATCCCTAACCATCCATCCATTTTAAGAGATCATTTCATGGGATGAAACTGAAAAAGAGGCAGATTAAAGGTTCAAAGTGGACCACACCAGAGGAAGCAATGAGGATTGAAAGCCTATTGTTAAAAACTCATTGAGGGCCACAAAAGTTTTGAATCAAGCTGATATTTATATTTTCCCTTTATAAATGTGAACAAGTTATATGGCAAATAAACATCAAGTCGAGCCCTAAAAAGTTTTCATGTAAGAGCTCAATCCCTACTATTTCCTGTAGTGTGGTCCACTTTGAGTTTAATGGGTCTCCTTTCGGGGCCTAAAATGATTTTTCAAAATAGAAAAAACAACAGATAAAACATATGCATCACAATAGACTTCATAAGCCCCTTCAAGACTGTCAGTTTCTATGTTGGTCGGGTGGACATCAAATAATGTCTGTCCAATTACCACTTTCCCATTTTATTTTATTTTTAAATATGGTTAACCTAAGATTTGAATTTGCCTCAATTTTTATTTCATACTCTAAAATAATTATTCAAAATGACACGAATAAAACACATGTATAGCTATGGGACATGACATAGAGGAAGACGTGAGGTCAAGCACCATCTTCCTCAAGAGGATAAGTATTCCGAATCCACGGAACTTCTCTGGACTCCTCACAGAGACTTCTCGAATCCACGAGGAAAGAAAGCATAAAATAGAAATAAATTCTAATAAATTTGAAATTGATTAATGAATCCATAAAAACGAGTTCACAACCCTTTAAATAAGGGTACCAAGCAATGGGAAAGAAATCAGAATCAAACTAGAACTAAAACTCCTAGAAATTGCGACTTACTATAAATAGTAAACTTACTATTTATAGATGTGTCTACTAGTGCGCAAGGTTTTCGGCCAAAAATAGTAAGTGTCCTATTTCGCTTCACCAAACCATTCTCCTAATTATTCTAAGCTCTTTTCACGTTGGGCGCAACTCCTAAAGCCCAACGGATGAAGAGTTATAATCAAACTAAAACCTACTATTTATAGTAAAAATGAAATTAAAACAGGGAATGATTGTCGATTTAGGGGTTTTTTGAAATTTCGGGCATCGCAACCCAGCATTGCTAGGTTGGTTGGCTAAAGTAGCTCGATCTACCCCAAAATCATATATTTTACGTCAGCTAACTCATTCCGGATTATGAGATACGCCCGATTTAAGGTCCGATGGTCTGGATCACTTTTGTCGCCGACCGGGCCTTTTCTGATCCATCTGGGCCATGAAACTGTCCGCAACCCGCTCTACATCAGCTCCTCCACTTCGAAAGAACTCGTTCTCAAGTTCTCATCCTACACTGGTTCATGATACTCAGTCAGGTTCGCGACGTTGAAAGGCCGTGAGATCGCATGTCATCTGGAAGATCAACAACATAAGCATTGTCATTGATCTTTCGGATGATTGGTACCGGTCCAATCTTTTTATTCTTCAACTTGTTGTACGTTCCGGTCGAAAATCGTTCTTTGTGCAGATGGACCATTACTTGATTGCCCACCTCGAACACTTTTTGTCGTCGACACTTGTCCGCTCGCTCCTTGTACTTTTCGTTCGAGGCATG
This sequence comes from Magnolia changhungtana, assembly GCA_030180095.1. Lineage (NCBI taxonomy): Eukaryota > Viridiplantae > Streptophyta > Magnoliopsida > Magnoliales > Magnoliaceae > Magnolia > Magnolia changhungtana. The sequence continues at coordinate 133,285 of JASAUF010000440.1, read as the reverse complement.
TAGCTTGGTTTGTACCTCTGCATGAATGCCCATGATCTTGTCAACCATATGTTCTGCTGCAATGCTCATGCCTGGGAGCTTTGGCAGAAGGACCAAATCTAGTGTGTGGCGAGGTACTCGTCCGTAAATAACCTGGAATGGGGATTTTCCTGTCGAGCGGTTCACCATGTTGTTGAATGCAAACTCCGCTTGAGACAAAGTCAAATCTCACTACTTCGGTTTTTCTCCTGAAATACATCGAATGAGGTTTCCAAACTTGCGATTCACAACCTCAGTTTGACCATCAGTCTGTGGGTGGTAGGCGCTGCTGAACTGAGTCGTGTATCGAATCGAGTCCACAAAGTCCGCCAAAAGTGGCTTATGAACTTCATCTCACAATCAGAAGTGATAGTCTTGGGAACCCCGTGTAGCCGTACAATTTCTCTGAAGAATAGATTCGCCACGTATGTTGCATCGAGAGTCTTCTTGCATGGAATAAAGTGCGCCATCTTGGAGAAACGATCTACTACTACGAACACCGAATCCATGCCGCGTTGTGTTCATGGGAGACCAAGCACAAGTCCATACATAAATCCTCCTAAGGGCCGTCAAGCATGGGTAACGGGGTATAGAAGCTTGTATTATAAGATTGCCCCTTGGCGGTCTGACAAATATAACAACGTTGGACTGCCTTTCCCACATCACATACCAATTGCGGTCAGTAATACCGTTCTTCCACAAGAGCTCGCGTCTTGTCTGGCCCAAGGTGTCCACTATGGCCTCCTCCATGTAGCTCTTGGATTATCTGTTCCCTTAGCAAACTGTTCGAGATGCACAGTCGATTTTCCTTGAAAAGGAACCCGTCTTGCATATGTAAGTCGTCGGGGCGACCTTCTTGGCATCTAACCCATGCGTCCTTGAAGTCGTCGTCATCGGCATATATGTCTTTGAGGCGCTCGAACCCGACAATCTCATTGCTCATAGTGACTAAAAAAGTTACACGGCGACTCAGTGTATCAGTTACTTTGTTCTGTTGCCCTGAATTGTGTTTTAGTACGAACGTGAATTCCTGAAAAAACGAGATCCATCTAGCATGCACACGGTTAATGTTAGCTTGACTATTAATGAATTCGAGAGCTTGATGGTCTGTGTAAAATATGAATTTCCTTTGAATCAAATAATGTTACCAGTGTCACAGTGCCTGAACCACCGCATATAACTCGATCTCATATGTAGACCACTTCTTGCGTGCATCGCTAAGTTTCTCACTGTAGAAGGCTACCGGCCTACCTTCTTGAGACAAAACTCCTCCAATTCTAACATATGAGGCATCACATTCGACTTTAAACAGTTTGTTGAAGTTGAAAAGTATAAGAACCGGGGTCGTGGATAATCTACGCTTGATTTTGGCAAAGTTCCTGTCGGCTTCGTCAGTCTACTGAAACTGTCCTTTCTTCATGCAATCTGTGATTGGGAACACAATGGTACGAAAATTTTTCACGAACCGATGATAGAATGTCACCAGTCCATGAAAACTGTGCACTTCGTGAATATTTGTGGGAACCGGACATTCTCTGATTGCCTTCACCTTTTCCTCATCCACCCGAATGCCCGTGGATGTTACGATAAAACTCAGAAACAATAGGCTATCAGTCATGAAGCAGTACTTTTTTAAATTGAGATACAATTTATTTTTAGTGAGCACTTGAAGGACCTTCTTGAGGTGTTCCATATGGGTGGTTTTGTCTTGACTGTATATCAAAATATCATCGAAATAAACCACAATGAACCGCCTAATGAAAGGTTTCAGAACTTGGTTCATCAATCTCATAAATGTGCTAGGAGCATTCGAAAGACCGAAGGGCATAACCATCCATTCGTATAATCCTTCCTTGATCTTAAAGGCTGTTTTCCACTCATCACCTGGCCGTATTCGAATCTAATGATAGCCGCTCCTTAGGTCCAATTTAGAGAATATTTTTGCACCATCTAACATGTCCAGCATATCGTCCAACTGTGGTATAGAAAACCTATATTTTATGGTGATTTTGTTGATGGCTCGGCTGTCGACACACATGCGCCAACTTCATCTTTCTTTAGAGTTAATAGAGCTGGTACAGCACATTGACTCATGTTTTCTCGAATAAGACCCTTACAGATCAACTCCTCTACTTGTCCCTGTAAAATCTCACACTCATTCGGACTCATTCGATAATGAGGACGATTAGGTAAATTGGACCTAGGGACAAAGTCGATATGGTATTGGATATCCCGCATGGGGGGTAACCCATCAGGAAGGTCATTGAGCCATATTTCTTTGAATTCATGCAGCAGGGGCCTTAGTCTTTCAGGGATGATGGTAAGCTCGAGTTCTTCCCCTTTTACAATTAACGCATAAGTCTGTCCTGTTTCTTTAGATTCTTCTACGAAGTCTCATATGGTTAAGAGAAAACGGCCCTCCACTTTAGAAGTTTCAGGTGGTCTCTCTGGATCCATAGGGGCCAATATGGTCTTCTGGCCGTCCTTGACGAAGATATATATGTTATCTTGCCCTTTATGAGTGGTATCACAGTCATATTGCCAGGGCCGACCGAGTAGTATGTGTCATGCTTCCATGTCAACCACATCGCATACTACTTCATCCTTATAATGTTTGCCAATTGAAAAGGATATGATGCACCGTTCAGTTACCTTTGTTTCGCTGACCTTCTTGATCCAACTGATTGTATATGGAGAGGGATAACGCTCCGTTTTTAATTACAAATTTTCCACCATGACCTTGGATACGATGTTCTCGCTGCTCCCACTGTCAATGATCATGTCACAAACCTTTTGATTCACCGTACACCTAGTGCGGAAGATGTTATGCCGCTGTAGATGCACTTCTTTTCTTGGCGCATATAATAGTCACCTCACAACGAGCGACTCGCCATGATCTTGCTGAACCCAACCTGAATCATCTGCCTCGTCCTCTGTGGTATGCTCCTATTCTTCAATATCTGGATCTTCATAAGCATTATCAGCACTACCATCATTGATAGCGAGGTTTGCCACTTTTTGCTGGGGGTAAGTATTTGATAGGTGGCCCGGTTGGCCACAACGATAGCAGTTGTCGAGCCTTGGCCAAGCATAGGGATTTGAGATTCTACTTGGACCAGTAGCAGTCGATATGCCCCTTTGGGGTCTAGCCTGATCTCGGTTCTCAGACGTAGGAGGTTGAGTACGTGCTCCTACGGGCTCCTTCCCCTTGGGTTGTGCAGTTCCCTGGGGCAGACCTTCCATAGGGATCCTTGCAGTAGGATAGGTTCATATGTTAGGACATTCAAGTTGCGCTTCTGCCCGAGTAGCCAACTTGATCGCATCATTCATCGTATAGATGGATTGCATCTGGACCCGATCCTGGATAGCCATACGCAACCCACCATTGAATCGGGCGACTTGCTATGATTCAGTCTCGACTAAATCGTTACGCGCCACCAGGCGGTAAAATTCTTCTGCGGATTCTCTCACCGACCGACTACCCTGTCTACAATTTTAGTATTGTTGAAATAATACCTGATCATAATTGCTATGGAGGAATTGGGCATGTAGTAGCTGCTTCATCCACTGTCAAGTATAGATTGGTGCTTTCGTCTGCCTGGTTTGCTCGAGTTGTAGTTGTTCCCACCAAGCTGAAGCTCTTCCTTTCAGCTTGTAGGTCACAAGCTTGACCTTCTTTGCTTCAGGGATGTCCATATAGTCGAAAAATCGCTCAACTTCAGAAAAGCCAATTGAGAAAATCCTCAATGTGTATGTAACGCCCCGAAAAATCGAGGGCCGTGCATACGCTCGACTCCCGAGTCCCCAAGTGTCACTTATCATCAATTTTATGGTTTTATGATTTATCAAGTTTAAATGCGCAGTATAAAATTAATTGAAACATGAGGCACATCCATAACTAGTCAACTGAACTGAAAGAAATCAATATATATATGTTCATAAGAATATAAATGGGCCACACAAGGCGATGCCCAACAAAATCGCAAAGAAAAATATATGCCCAAAAGAATGGTGCGCTGAGCCCACGACTCAACGCTCCAGAATCCAGTTTCTTAAGTAGATGGAGAACCGCCCATCAACTGGAAGTATAACAGCTCCTCCTCCTCGTCGAGAGTAGCATCGCCATGCTCCATCTGCTCTGCATCCCCGGTATCTATGAGAGAGTCTGGTTGGTGTTTTAAAACACCGTCCCAAAGTGGGAGTGAGTGATCAACTCAGTGTGAACTATTGGTCTCAAGTTTAAACAGACATCAATTATAATGTGAACTTAATGAAAAGTAGACAATCATCAACACCTAGCGACTCTTATTTAAATGCATACATGCGGGATGATATGATGCATGCCCTCGCCACAACGCTCCCTCAAGTGACTCCATCTAACGATCGCATATGGTAACACTCACTTGGAGCGACCTCAACTGCTGAGTCACCACCCTAGCTAATGCGATGCAATGCGATCGTGTTAGCCGAGTTATTAGTTAAGTCCATTCATCCAGCATGTTTGGGAATCTGATACACCCCACGTATCAATGCCCTAAACTGGTTGCGAGGCCAAGGCCCCATCAATGCGTGAGGCCGAGACCCTGCGGTCTGTGATCCCGTCGGGTTCCTCATCCCCGACTTTAAGCACATGAGGAGTGCCAAGAGAAAGGGATCACTCGCGGTCACTACGGGGAGGCGCGGTACCCCAGCTTAGGCCGACAGCTCGGACACAGTGTCCCATTCCACCATGCCCGGCTCACGAGACTGTGGACCACTTTCAATCTAGTTATCAATGGGCCACAATGGTTGTAAGGTGGTTCAGGTTTCATACATATGTGAGCGAACAGGGTTAACAAACAGGGTTAGTCAGATAGTAGGCTAAACCGCACAAGTCAAGCGAGCGTGAGACGAGTGACCTCGGGCACAAGAGACCCATGTAGTCAAACTACAACCACCCGAACACACCCGCCCAAACCACATGGGTTTAGCCTGAGGGTAGTCCCACCAATGGGACTACCATCTCTCCTCATAATTCCTGACCAACCCAAGGGTATGGAGGGTGATTCATAGCATGCCGACTACCAATGTATAATCTAGTATAAACCACATCATGTTCTCATACTTCTCAACATATCATTCAAATTCTCATAGCACGCATGGTTAACAATATCATGAAACAAGTGCATGTGAGGTATGTATGTGTGGGTGAGGAAGTTACGCACTTCCTCCATCTCAAGCCATCATATGCACAAGGGTGATGAAAGCATACATACTATGAGGTAACAATATATGGGGAAAACAATAAGGCATAAGCAAGGATTCATCCATACACATAAGCATGTGGGAAGCAAGAATAACATCATGGAGGCTAAGCATGCAAATCCATACGGTTTCAACAACATACATTCCTAGGGCCTTCTCTAGATTATTAAATCATGACATCCAAGTAATCAAAATCATTAAGCTCGTACTAAAATTGCTGCTAGCCCACATAAGAACAATAGTCTGCACCTATGGATCGTTGGAGATTAGGAAAACTTCCTAGGAGAGAGAGTTTTGAGGTCGATCGACCGGAATCCCTAAAAACAAACTCTTGCCTGTGAGAAATCTAAGCCAATCTCTTCTCAATACATGGATTTCAAGAAGAAGAAGTAAAGGATCTTACCTAGACAGCCAACGGACGATTGTGGAGGTTATGGAGGAGAGCTTCTCCCTTAAGGAGAAGTAGGAAGTTGAAATGGTTGATTTCCATGGGCCCCACCTTGATCTAAGGTCCATCTAGCTCTTCTTCACCCACACTTTCTTCTCTCCTTTCTCTCTTGCTCGCCCTTTTTCTCTCTTCTCTCTTTCCTTCTCTAGGGCAAAATCGTATGGGGAGAGGGGGTGCCCAAATGAGGCCCTTTTATAATGTCAAGTTTGGTGTAAATGGCCCCAAGGGCTAGGTTTTTACTATACTAGACTTATGGGAGAGTCTTTCTAGGATCTAGGGCCCTATCACCCCTCTGGCCACCAAATTTGGTGTGAAAGTGTCTCATGACCCAATGAGGGGTCAGGCAAAGTTTGGGGACAAACGGATCAACGAAAGTGGGGTTTAGGCTTAGGGTTCTGATCTTTAAGTGGCCCTGTGGGGCCCATTCTGATTGATGGGGTATTTCTAGTGGCCCTGTGGCCATGAAATTTATAGGGTAGGTGCTCCATGGCCCGATGAAGGGCCACACAAAATTTGGGAATGATCGGATATGGAGTTTGGTCATACGGGTTCGATTCGCGATCAACGGTCACCGTTCCACGATCGGATCCCAAACTTGGTGGACGGGTGTAGAAAAATACAATAGACCTTCACCGTAAACGTAAAAGAGATCCGACGGCTGAAAAGCCTAGAATTCTAGTTTCATTCAAGTGATGCCAGATTCCAATTTGGCATTGGTGGGGTGCATTTGGCAAGTGCCAGATTTCAATTCTGAGTGTCCACTGGGTTCGCAGTCCGCGATGGACCACAAGCCCAATGAGATATATGATTCCCTAAACTTTTAGATTTTGTTGACCTTCCTCGGTCATTGGGTGGCCCACGCGGGCTGTTGTTAAGTGTAAACAGGCCATCTGGCTTGGCGGCCCGTACTTGGTCCCATCATAACTAGACTAGTCCACCCCAGTATAAACTAACATTGAGTACTAATGGTCATAAGTGATTTTATAAGTTAATTAAAAAAAATTTTAAAGGATTTTTGGAAATTCCAAAACAGTGAAAATCCAGGATGTTACAATCTACCCCCCTTAAAAACAATTTCGTCCCCGAAATTGCCTAAGGGTAATAAGTAAAGATATTATCATTTCATTTGCTTAAGTTTTACTGGTTTCGGGTTTATATATGTTTTAGGGTATATATATATTTAATACGCTAGCCCAGCTCATTATGATCTACCCCCTTAAAAGTTTTCACATTTGAGGTTTGAAAACAAATGTCAAAATCATCATTATCGCACTATGTGTTTGACAATAAAGTTTACCTAAGGGTGGTATATTATGCTCTTTATGATTGGGTTAATATGGAAAGACAGTTGTGGTAGACTTGATCCAATACGTCGATCCTCTGCCTGACCAAAACAGAAAGATCATTGTATCCTTTCTTAGTTCTGGTAGATCCTGGTCTTCTGCTCGGTCAAAGCAGTGAGTCCATTGGTATCCACCCAGGAAGGAGAATTGGGTTAAGCCGCGAATACTTCGTAAATGCATGGTTCCGTAATTCCGTAGTTCTATCATTCTTAACATTTGGAAGACATTAAAATTCATTAACAGTTCAAGCTTTACATTTATAATATTTTAGTGGGTGGTAAGTTTCTCGCGATGCCTATGATCAAACGACTATCCTAGAAAGGTTTTCAGGATCTTAAGGTTCCTCTCGACATTACCGTTTTGATCCTATGGTTAGTGAGTTATGGAAAAATCACGCTTTGGTTTCATAAATTTCAAGAATGAAAGAATAGTCGAGGTTCTAATGTATTCGGGAGGTTTGGAGTGCTAATAACGCTAGTAAGGACGCAGTAAGGCAATTATACATACAAGCATTCACAAGGCGACAAGAAAATTCTAAAACAATCCATACATTCATATTGAATTCAAAATGCCATTAGTATGGCCAGTTATATCCTACAATATGGATTTACATGTATTACTAGATACTCTAAACATAAAGAAAGAAAAAGCAGACAAATCAAGCAGGAGTTTTAACTATCTTTAATACATGGTAGTAGTCCTAACTAACTCAAAACAACTACTAATTTCTATGAAGTTAAGCTATTATTCTTCTGGGTCGGACGAGGACGGGGCTACCTCTTCCCCTTGAGGGAAAGGATCACCGGAATGGTGAAGAAAGAGACAACGGTTGCCAAGAACTCCATATCCGTCTGCTAGGATGGATTGACCGTGAGAAATATAGGTGGGTCGTTGGAGGGAAGGTTTTAGGGGTGGTTTTGAGAAGACTAGAGAATGAGTTTAGGAATGTATTGAGGAAGGTTTGTTAAAGATGGGTCGTGGGGAAATGGGTTGGAAATGAATGTGGAAGGATGGGTGTGGGAATGGATTTGAGAAAAAGGTTTAAGAGTGAAAAGGGAGAGGAGGATGATGGATTTAGAGTTTGAGATTTGAGATTTGGATTTAGTGTAGGTGAATGTTGAAGAGGGTTGAGGAAGATGTGGGTTGGGTATGAAGAATAAGAGATGAGTTTTGGAGAAGGAGAAGAGAAGTGGTGGAAGTGGGATGCCTTTGTATGGTTTCCTTGGAAATGGATTAAAGCTTGAAGAGGGAGATATTTCTCCCCTAGGGTGTGGGAGTAGTAGAGAGTGTTGTGGGGTAAGAAATTGGGTATTGGTGCCCTTAAGTTGCAAGAGAGGGAGACCCCACTCGTGTGTTCATTGAAAGGGAGGGGACCCATCTTATAACGTTTCTTATACTTTTAGTAACTGTATTATTTTTAAAATTTTTATGATAATTTACCATCAATTTTTAAGTTATCCCACCAAATTTCATATCATTTGAAGTTGTAAATAATTTATAAAAATTCTAGAAGTAACCACCGTCTTAAACTAACGATTTCTGAGTAGTTGTCAATTCATCCCAAATATAACTATATCAAAAATTTTATTTTATTTTTATTTTATTTTTATATGATACTAGATTGTTAAGCTTCAATATGGCTTTTGAATCACCTAAATCGGAGTTGTAACGAAGGAGATATGACTTTTTGAAATTGGGCTTAAAACGGTAGAAAACGGGCCGCGCGGCCGGCTGCGACCCGCCCGGCCCGCTGTCGGGCGCTGGCAGTGCCGGGGCTGGGCGCTGTGGCGCCTGGCCTCTGGACCGTGGGCACTGGTGGTGCCGGCTCGGGCGCTGTGGTGCCGACGCTCTGGAGTGTTGCGCGCTGGTGGTGCCGGTGGGCGTTTTCCTATGGAGGTGCACCTTGCAACGGCCATATCTCACAAACCGGGATGAGTTATTCGACGTGCCATATATGAATTTAGGGTAGGAGAAGCCGATCTACGTTATGGGCCTAGTTATTTGGTGATATTCCTCTCAATTAGTGGTTAAAAATTTATTTTATCTACATTTCCACTATTTCCAGTAAATTTTCATTTTCCCTTAAGTCTTTATCCTAGAATGGGTTAGAACTAATAAATTTGACTCTAACTAACAAATTTGACCCAAAACTAGCTCATTCAGACTTGAATGTTGGCTTCGACCGTCAACTCTTTCAATTTTCGGCTCGCTCCTAAGAATGTACTGGGGAAATTGAAGAACAGAGTGATGGTAGGTGAAGATTTTAAGGAGATGGGTTGAAAAGAGAAATTTAGACTTAGGTCTGTTTAGCTAGTGGCATTAAACTGTACCAAATGGGATTTCAATACTAATCCCAACTCAAAATTGAAAATGACGTGTCTGGAATGAGTGAGGGATGTGGTTCAAAATTAATTTCCTAAGCTTGTTAGAGGAGTCTTGTGTTGGGAGGTGTAATGCGGGATTTCTAAATCCCTTGACGAAGAATTTCCAAGTATATTTTGGAAGGAAAACCCGGGATTCACCCCTAATTGAATACATTTCAACAAGGCATCATGGAACATGGGATGCTTCCATCCCAGGGACAATACCTTACCTACATTTATCGCTACTCTAAAATTTATTTCACCCTAATCCCTCCTATTTCAATTGGCCCAACGGGCCTGTCACGCCCCGAACTCGGAAACCGGGCTCACAAAATTCCCGATCGCCGAATCCGGCGCCGACAGCCTCCGTAGAACCCCATTCTCGGCTCCTAGCGCCCATACGCTATGTTCTAGATCCTGGGATGCTACAAGGAGGATTTCTAATAATCAATTTGATTCGTAATGAGCACAACCACAAGCATAACCCACGAACAATAACCACAAGAACACCATCACGAAATCCACTATGAGCAAAAACTTTGAGTACAAGGTGTATAAAAGGAAATACAGTATACTGAAAATGACAAAACTCCAAAAGCTCGGCTGCACGCTCCAACTGCGGCGAGACTACGGCTAAGGCCCTCAAGGCCACCTCGCACGCATCAATCGTGCATAAGCTTATGTAAAGCTTAGGGTGGTGTAAGTGTGTGCGCAATATGAGCGTGCTCTGTAACGCATGGTCGAGTAATGCGGAAACATGCCGATGAGTACATGAACACACCCAGTACTACAAGGCTATGCAATGCGAGATAAGAATACTATCGGTCCATGCCAATGCCATGCGATGCATAATGCAAGTCAAGCATGCTAATCCACATCCAAATCTTTATGTCAATACGCTTCTCGGCCTGGATAATCACCGGGTCTAGTACACTCTACGCCCTTACGTCCCTATCCGGACGCACAACCGGAAGAGCGAAAGAGACCTCACTATCCGCCCACAATATCGGGCCCGGCTCGTCGATAGCGGACCGATTCCTCAAGCCGGTCAAACTCAACCTGAAATTGCCCCCTCACTCAAAGCGGTAAGGTCACACCCCTTTCCAACCGACCACGACACGGTGGGAGACGCGGCCTATCGGTATACGGCCCTCGCGCACTCATGTGTCCACTCGGTCTCGACGTTGGAGTCATCCTCCGGTACCATCGGGTTTAGGGATTTTCACCCAGGGACATCTATGGCGCCCGTATGCTGTAGAACCAAACATTTCGGTATCCAATCCACCACCCACGATGTGTCTCGTGGAGGCTATGGCCCCGGTGTCGCTAGGGCATACAAGAACTACAATCACACAATGCAAGTGCATGAGTCACACTATCACCATGCAACCATCCTGCGTAAACCATGCGCTCATGCAGGCAACTCCGCCATCGTGGGGCCCGTAATACCGCCCAGAAGGCATATGTTAGATCAGTCCACCCTCATCTCAAGCATGCATATGATGCGTATGATCATGAATCATGGGGCAAAGACTATACTTATGGTATGATAATGGGGGTTGCTCAAAGTGAAGATGGGCCTAAACGAATCACAGAGTACAAATATGGGCCTATCGTTGGGCCTTAAGGAGTGTGATAATGCGACATTTAACCAACATTATCTTTACAATGTGGACGTCCAAACCAACATTGTTCCCAAGGCGTAGCCCGTAGTGAATACCATTACATGAACCAGGTTGGGGTCACGCATTGCAATGGATCTTAGGTACATCCCATTGGGCATTAAATACATCAAATGGGCCCTGTCGTATGGGTATATTCATCAAGTGGGCCACATCAATGAGTCGCACCAATGGGCCTTAGTTACATCGAATGGGCCTCCTAATATGGGCCTTAGAATACATCAAATGAGTCCAATCCCATGGGCCTGACATATATCAAATGGGCCGCATCATATGGGCCTTTTATAAATCAAGTGAGCCACATCAAGGGGGCCTTATGTACATTGCAATGGGCCATATCCCACGGGCCTTTGAATACATCACAAAGAGCCTTGTAACATGGGCCTTAAATACATTGAATGGGCCCCATCACATGGGCCTTATAAATATCAAGGTGGGCCTCAACAATGGCCACAAATACACATTCAGTGGGCCTCAATAACGGCCACAATTACTCATCTAGGTGGGCCTCAATGACGGCCACAAATACACACCCAGGTGGGCCTCAACAACGGTCACAAGTACACATCGAGTGGGCCTCAACAACGGCCACATGGTTGAACAACTTAGATGCAACACATGCATCATGGTGGGGCCCATAGAGGCCCACCATCATATATATATATTATATAATATAATATATAATTTATATATATATATAAATATATACAATATTATATATAATAATAATATAATATTATATATATATATACATATATATATATATATGTATATCCACACACACACTCACACACACACGTGCACACACACCCACATGCATACACACGTGCACACACATGCACACACGTGCACACTCACGCACACATGCACACACGTGCACATACACACGCAGGGGGTCCCACCGTCCAGGGAGGACGGTGCGGACGTGCACATACATCAGTAGGCCCACCGTCCGTCTGGACGGTGGGCATAAAACACATACATCACTGTGGGTCCCATGTGGGGCCCACCATGGCGTTTACTTTCCATCCAATCCGCTCATAAGGTCACGTAGACCTGAAAGACGGGGAAAAACAAATCCCACCTTGATCCAAAACTTCTGTGGACCCAGAAAGGTTTTCAATGGTAAACGTTCATTTACACTGTTTCTTATGATGTGGGCTACCTGAGCCATGGATTGGACTGATTTTTGGAGGGGGCCTAAGTCAGGCAGTGGCCCACCTCATGGACGGTTTAGATACAAAATATACATCATGGTGGGGCCCACATGAGGGGCCGTGGGTCCCTGCACGGACGCCCGCTGCACGCGGCCTGCGCCTCTGCGCTCATGTCACGCTGGAAGTGCAGACGGCAATACCGCCCTCTTCTTTCCTCTTTTTTTTTTCTTTTTTTTTTTCAAATCTTAGATTTTGGGGTTTTTCGAAAAGGGGCCCACATCGTGGATCCGTCCCTACCATCAATTGTCAGGGGCTCAAAACAAACCCAACGAGCCCAATATTGGGTATTTTTCTGAGTACGTAAACCAGTAGGGATGATTTTTGACGGTAAAGAAGTTATTTTCGTATGCTCTGACCCACCAGAAAATCGGATTAGTCCCAACTTTAGGCTCAACGCCTAAAATGATCCCCGAATGGGATGGACGGCGTGGATTGAACACATACATCAAGGTGGGTCCTATACAAGTGGGTCACCCCAATGGCTTGTAAATCCAAGCCAATATTTGTGTTTTCCTTTTCACGTCAGAGAGTCCCTGGACTCTTCTTCTTTTATTTTTTTTTTTTTTTTTTTGTGGGCATGCAATGCCTTTAGGGTGGGCCCTTTGTAGATGGGCCACCACATGGTGAGGTGGTGTGATCACCATACGTATGTAGAGTAGGCCCCACCTTTAGATGGTTTGGATTCCAATGCATGCTCCTTTGTGGGGTCCATCCAAGTGGGCCACACAACTATATCATCACAAGGAAAGAAAAATGTAAAGAGAGAGGGAGAGAGAAAAGAGTGGGACACACGTGTGATGGAGGGACCCCGACACTATGGGTCCTCCTTGCATCCAGTCATACATTAAACAGTAATCAAAGTGGGCCATCCACATCTTAGGGTCCCAAGTGAGATCCACACCATTGATCGGTAGGCCTCACTTGGCCCATTATTAAAACAACGAAATCTAGCCTATGGAAGCACCCACCGTCGATCTTCTTCTGGTCCGTTGGAATGCCAACCTCCTTGTGCTCCTCTTTGACTTCATGTGGAGATGAGAAATCAAGGGCTAGGATAAGGGATTTTTTTAGAGAGAAAGGTGGGCCACACAACTCATTTTTTTTTTTTCGCACTTGGGGAGAGCTTGGACGTGAGCTCCTTTTGGTTGCTTGGAGTTGTGTTGGGAAAGAGAAAGAGAGAGAGCGATAAGGAGAGAGAGTGATGGATGTGAGGTGAGTGATGTGAGGTGAGTGATGGGTGTGGTACTTGACATGTAAGGTGGTGTAAGAGAGAGGGTGAGAAAAAGTTGACTTTGGAGAGAGAAAGCATGGGTTGCATTGTACTTGACATTGAAGTGATTGATTGATTGATGTGATTGATTGATTGATGGGATTGATTTGACATTGTGTAGAGATTCTCTCGGGATTGAGAAAGCGCGGCGCTTTCTTCTCGAAATAAACGCCGCTCACATCTTCTGGTCAGGGTATCGGATCGGTGCATGAGTCGCGGCGTTGGAACCGCGGCGACGGTGCGGTCACAATGATACAGGTCTCGCATTAAACCGACTCGAATCTAAAATATACGACTTACGATCGATCGCAACGTCGATTATCGGGCCGTGGATTGCCGACTTCGGACGGAAATGATCGCAGATTCATCTAACAAGACGAACTAGGATACGGGTCTTACAGCTCTCCCCACCTAATAAAAATTTCGTCCTCGAAATTTACACTACTATCGCAACTAAACGTAACTCATAAGAGGATAGGAAACATAACATCATGTATGATCAAAATACATTACAACATACATCAAACATCAAAAGACGGGGATGACGCACATGAATCTCAAGCTCTAATTTTCAAGACACATCATCCATAAGCAATCTAGCAAGATGGTGTAGGGGCCAAGTCACATGAATCATCGACGACTGCTCCTGATGACTGAGGGTCCTGCTGAACGGCATAAAATCTGCCCTGGGCCCGCTGGGGAGGTGCAGTCCCTCGAGGCCTCTCCGCCGCCGCGGGGAGGTCCGGAGGCCGGTGCCGCCGCCGAGGGGCCTCTGGTGGAATCCCGCCGCCGCCGCCGCCGCGAAGGCCGCCGCGTGCTCTCGGCCGCCGTGGTGCTCTCGGCATTGTGGGAGGCCGCCGAGGTCTGGGACACTCCCACCCACGGTGTCCCATCCCACCACAACCATAAAGCAGTGCACGTAAAGCCGCCCGAGGTGGTGGTGTTCGCCGGGGGTGCCGTCGGTGCACCGGGTGCTCCGGCGGATGGGTGGCTCCTAAACCTCTCATGGCCGTCGATGCCGCCGTGAGCCACCGGAGGGGCCCGCCTTTCCGACTCCTCCTCCGATCTCGGTCGCTTCGTCCGCCGCCCACTCGCCTCATAGATCTAAGCCCTCCGCACTACCGCCCGGAAGGTCGGGAGCTCATGTCCAATAACACGGCCTCGAAGACCGTAACGTGGCCGTTCTCGAAACGGCGGGCCTTTCGCCCTCATCATCAACCATGTATGGCGCAAACCTTGATAGCGCCACAAAACGAGCCGCGTACTGCGCCACGGCCATGTCCCCCGCACTAGAGTCTCGAACTCCAAGTGCTCTCTCGACGTCGATGTGGTCGGGAAGTACGTTCCTCGAATCTATCGATAAAGTCATCCCATGTCCGTACGTAATCGTCCCGCAACACGGCAACGGAGGTCCACCAATGCTCGCCTCACCCCGGAAAAGGAATACCGCCAACCGAACTCGATGCCGGTCGTGCATGACATAGTATCAAAGATCTTCTCCACATCGAGCGCCATCTCTCGCTGCCGGTCGGACTGGCTCGCCCGGAAACGTGGAGGATCAAGCCGTCTCGAACTCACGTAGAAGAGCACTCGCACGCTCCCGCTTCCGCTCGCTTCCGGTGAAACAACCGGGCGTCCGCCCCGCCCCCGAAGCGCAGCAGCTACCACACCGCAACATCCGGCCGTAATCGCGAGGCACTCACAGATACGGCCGGATCCGCACCGACATCGTGGAGGAACATCATCCTCAAAAAGGGAGTAGGGATCTCTCGCGGTGGAATGGGAGGCACAGTGGTAAGGCCGGAGCCTCTGGATCCTCGTGGTGGGACTCAGGGAGTCGATCGGGTCACTTTCGCCTACGCGCATGTCCTATAGGAAGAATAAGGATGCCAATCAACCTTGAGAATCGCACGTAGGGAACTAACTCCTGGAAGGTTTCGCACTCGGAACCTAATCGCCTTAAACTCATAGTAAACATGTGATGTCGTTTCTGCTATCCCTAAGTTATGCTCGATACCAACTTCACACGCCCGAACTCGGAAACCGGCTCACAAAATTCCCGATCGCCGAATCCGCGCCGACAAATTTCTCCGTAGAACCCCATTCTCGGCTCCTAGCGCCCATACGCCAGGTTCTGATCCTGGGATGCTACAAGGAGGATTTCTAATAATCAATTTGATTCGTAATGAGCACAACCACAAGCATAACCCACGAACAATAACCACAAGAACACCATCACGAAATCCACTATGAGCAAAACTTTGAGTACAAGGTGTATAAAAGGAAATACAGTATACTGAAAATGACAAAACTCCAAAAGCTCTCTTTCGCACGCTCCAATCTGCGGCGAGACTACGGCCGCGTCTCCGGGCCACCGCACGCATCAATCGTGCATAAGTTTAGAAAGCTTGAGGGTGGTGTAAGTGTGTGCGCACATGAGCGTGCTCGAACGCATGGTCGAGTAATGCGGAAACATGCCGATGAGTACATGAACACAAGCCACCGTACTCAAGGCTATGCAATGCGAGATAAGAATACTATCGGTCATGCCAATGCCATGCGATGCATAATGCAAGTCAAGCATGCTAATCCACATCCAAATCTTTATGTCAATACGCTTCTCGGCCCGGATAATCACCGGGTCTAAGTACACTCTACGCCGCCTTGTCAGTCCCTATCCGGACGCACAACCGGAAGAGCGAAAGAGACCTCACTATCCGCCCGCCAATATCGGGCCCGGCTCGTCGATAGCGGACCGATTCCTCAAGCCGGTCAAACTCAACCTAGAAATTGCCCCCTCACTCAAAGTGTAAGGTCACACCCCTTTCCAACCGACCACGACACGTTGGGAGACGCGGCCTATCGGTATACGGCCTCGCGCACTCATGTGTCCACTCTGGTCTCGACGTTGGAGTCATCCTCTCGGTACCATCGGGTTTAGGGATTTTCACCTGTGGACATCTATGGCGCCCGTATGCTGTAACCAAACATTTCGTATCCAATCCACCCACCCACGATGTGTCTCGTGGAGGCTATGGCCCCGGTGTCACTAGGGCATACAAGAATTACAATCACACAATGCAAGTGCATGAGTCACACTATCACCATGCAACCATCCCGCGTAAACCATGCGCTCATGCAGGGCAACTCCGCCTATCGTGGGAGCCCGTAATGTGAGCCCGAAGGCATATGTTAGATGGCCACCCTCATCTCAAGCATGCATATGATGCGTATGATCATGAATCATGGGGCAAGACTATACTTATGGTATGATAATGGGGGTTGCTCAAAGTGAAGATGGGCCTAAACGAACTGCAGAGTACAAATATGGGCTATCAGTGGGCCTTAAGGAGTGTGATAATGCGGACATTTAACCAACATTATCTTTACAATGTGGACGTCAAACCAACATTGTTCCCAAGGCGTAGCCCGTAGTGAATACCATTACATGAACCAGGTTGGGGTCACGCATTGCAATGGATCTTAGGTACATCCCATTGGGCATTAAATACATCAAATGGGCCCTGTCGTATGGGTATATTCATCAAGTGGGCCACATCAATGAGTCGCACCAATGGGCCTTAGTTACATCGAATGGGCCTCCTAATATGGGCCTTAGAATACATCAAATGAGTCCAATCCCATGGGCCTGACATATATCAAATGGGCCGCATCATATGGGCCTTTTATAAATCAAGTGAGCCACATCAAGGGGGCCTTATGTACATTGCAATGGGCCATATCCCACGGGCCTTTGAATACATCACAAAGAGCCTTGTAACATGGGCCTTAAATACATTGAATGGGCCCCATCACATGGGCCTTATAAATATCAAGGTGGGCCTCAACAATGGCCACAAATACAAATTCAGGTGGGCCTCAATAACGGCCACAATTACTCATCTAGGTGGGCCTCAATGACGGCCACAAATACACACCCAGGTGGGCCTCAACAACGGTCCACAAGTACACATCGAGTGGGCCTCAACAACGGCCACATGGTTGAACAACTTGATGCAACACATGCATCATGGTAGGGCCCATAGAGGCCACACCATCATATATATATATATATAATATAATATATAATTTATATATATATATAAATATATACAATATTATATATAATAATAATATAATATTATATATATATATACATATATATATATATGTATATCCACACACACACTCACACACACACGTGCACACACACCCACATGCATACACACGTGCACACACATGCACACACGTGCACACTCACGCACACATGCACACACGTGCACATACACACGCAGGGGGTCCCACCGTCCAGGGAGGACGGTGCGGACGTGCACATACATCAGTAGGCCACCGTCCGTCCTGACGGTGGCATAAAACACATACATCATCGTGGGTCCCATGTGGGGCCCACCATGGCATGCTACTTTCCATCCAATCCGCTCATAAGGTCACGTAGACCGAAAGACGGGAAAACAAATCCCACCTGATCCAAAACTTCGTGGACCCGAAAGGTTTTCAATGGTAAACGTTCATTTACACTGCTTTCTTATGATGTGGGCTACCCGAGCCATGGATTGACCGATTTTTGGAGGGGGCCTAAGTCGCAAGGCCCACCTCATGGACGGTTTAGATACAAAATATACATCATGGTGGGGCCCACATGAGGGGCCGTGGGTCCTCGCACGACGACGCCCACCGACGCGGCGCTTCGCGCCTGCTGGCCCAGCCAGCCGGGCAGCAGCCATTGCCTCTTCTTTCCTCTTTTTTTTTTTTCCTTTTTTTTTTTGAAATCTTAGATTTTGGGGTTTTTCGAGTGCGGGGGCCCACATCAGGTGGATCCGTCCCAACCATCAGTTGCTAGGGCTCAAAACAAACCCAACGAGCCCAATATTGGGTATTTTTCGGAGTACAGAAACGGTAGGATGATTTTTGACGGTAAAGAAGTTGTTTTCGTATGCTCTGACCCACCAGAAAATCGGATTAGTCCCAACTTTAGGCTCAACGCCTAAAATGATCCCCGAATGGGATGGACTACCTGGATTGAACACATACATCAAGGTGGGTCCTATACAAGTGGGTCACCCCAATGGCTTGTAAATCCAAGCCAATATTTGTGTTTTCCTTTTCACGTCGAGAGTCCCCTGGACTCTTCTTCTTTATTTTTATTTTTTTTTTTTGTGGGCATGCAATGCCTTTAGGGTGGGCCCTTTGTAGATGGGCCACCACATGGTGAGGTGGTGTGATCACCATACGTATGTAGAGTAGGCCCCACCTTTAGATGGTTTGGATTCCAATGCATGCTCCTTTGTGGGGTCCATCCAAGTGGGCCACAACTATATCATCACAAGGAAAGAAAAATGTAAAGAGAGAGGGAGAGAGAAAAGAGTGGGACACACGTGTGATGGAGGGACCCCGACACTATGGGTCCTCCTTGCATCCAGTCATACATTAAACAGTAATCAAAGTGGGCCATTGGCCACATCTTAGGGTCCCAAGTGAGATCCACACCATTGATCGGTAGGCCTCACTTGGCCCATTATTAAAACAACGAAATCTAGCCTATGGAAGCACCCACCGTCGATCTTCTTCGGTCCGTTGGAATGCCAAACTCCTTGTGCTCCTCTTTGACGGTGGAGATGAGAAATCAAGGGCTAGGATAAGGGATTTTTTAGAGAGAAAAGGTGGGCCACACAACTCATTTTTTTTTTTTTTGCACTTGGGGAGAGCTTGGACGTGAGCTCCTTTGGTTGCTTGGAGTTGTGTTGGGAAAGAGAAAGAGAGAGAGATAAGGAGAGAGAGTGATGGATGTGAGGTGAGTGATGTGAGGTGAGTGATGGGTGTGGTACTTGACATGTAAGGTGGTGTAAGAGAGAGGGTGAGAAAAAGTTGACTTTGGAGAGAGAAAGCATGGGTTGCTTGTACTTGACATTGAAGTGATTGATTGATTGATGTGATTGATTGATTGATGGGATTGATTTGACATTGTGTAGAGATTCTCTCGGGATTGAGAAAGCGCGGCGTTTCTTTGAAATAAACGCCGGCTCACATCTTCTGGTCAGGGTATCGGATCGGTGCATGAGTCGCGGCGTTGGAACCGCGGCGACGGTGCGGTCACAATGATACAGGTCTCGCATTAAACCGACTCGAATCTAAAAGATACGACTTACGATCGATCGCAACGTCGATTATCAGTCGTGGATTGCCGGACTTCGACGGAAATGATCGCAGGATTCATCGGAACAGTACGAACTAGGATACGGGTCTTACAGGGCCCTAGGAATTTGATGAACTAAACTAACTACATCTCCTAGTCAATCCAATCGAATCGAGTCTTGCCGCCAGGTTCCCAATTTCTTACCCGGGAATGGGTCGTGTCATTGTAAGACTCTCGAATCCTCCTCTCTAGCATTATTATTCCCTCTCTTGCTACCCATTCCTGATTACTTATGAGTCCTACTTTCCGTCTACAATTGTTGGTTCAGGGTCTGAGATGGTTCCTAGAGTTCCAAGTCTCTGTTATGTTTTCTAATACATATCCTCTCAAGGACCGGACGCGTTAGTGAGTTCATGACCTACAGCCCAAGAGATTCCAAACTATTGCTCTGATACCATCTATAACGTCCTGAAAAATCAGGGGTCGTGCACACGCTCGACTCCCGAGTCCCCGAGTGTCACTTATCATCAATTTTATGGTTTTATGATTTATCAAGTTTAAATGCGCAGCATGGAATTAATTGAAACATGAGGCACATCCACAACTAGTCAACTGAACTGAAAAAAATCAATATATATAGGTTCATAAGAATATAAATGGGCCACACAAGGCGATGCCCAACAAAATCGCAAAGAAAAATATATGCCCAAAAGAATGGTGCGCTAAGCCCACGACTCAACGCTCCAGAATCTAGTCTCCTAAGCAGATGGAGAACAGCCCATCAACTGGAAGTATGACAGCTCCTCCTACTCGTCGAGAGTAGCATCGCCACGCTCCATCTACTCTGCATCCCCTGTATCTATGAGAGAGTCTGGTTGGTGTTTTAAAACACCGTCCCAGAGTGGGAGTGAGTGATTAACTCAGTGTGAACTATTGGTCTCAAGTTTAAACAGACATCAATTATAATGTAAACTTAATGAAAAGCAGACAATCATCAACACTTAGCGACTCTTATTTAAATGCATGCATACGGGATTATATGATGCATGCCTTCACAACAACGCTCCCTCAAGCGACTCCATCTAACGATCACATATGGCAACACTCCCTCGGAGCGACCTTAACTACCGAGTCGCCACCCTAGCTAATGCGATGCAATGCGATCATATTAGCCGAGTTATTAGTTAAGTCCATTCATCCTGCAAGTTTGGGAATATGATACACCCTACGTATCAACGCCCTAAACTGGTTGCGAGGCCAAGGCCCCATCAACGCGTGAGGCCGAGACCCCGCAGTCCGTGATCCCGTCGGGTTCCTCATTCCCGACTTCAAGCACATGAGGAGTGCCAAGAGAAAGGGATCGCTCGCGGTCACTACGTGGAGGCGCGGTACCCCAACGTAAGCCGACAGCTCGGACACAGTGTCCCATTCTACCATGCCCGGCTCACGAGGCTGTGGACCAGTTTTAATCTAGTTGTCAATGGGCCACAATGGTTGTAAGGTGGTTCAGGTTCCATACATATGTGAGCGAACAGGGTTAACAAACAGGGTTAGTCAGATAGTAGGCTAGACCGCACGAGTCAAGCGAGCGTGAGACGAGTGACCTCGGGCACAAGAGACCCATGTAGTCGAACTACAGCCACCCGAACACACCCACCCAAACCCACGGGTTTAGCCTGAGGGTAGTCCCACCAATGGGACTACCATCTCTCCTCATGATTCCTGACTAACCCAAGGGTATGGAGGGTGATTCATAGCATGCCGACTACCAATGTATAATATAGTATAAACCACATCATGTTCTCATACTTCTCAACATATCATTCAGATTCTCATAGCACGCATGGTTAACAATATCATGAAACAAGTGCATGTGAGGTGTGTGTGTGTGTGGGTGAGGAAGTTATGCACTTCCTCCATCTCAAGCCGTCATATGCACAAGGGTGATGAAAGCATACATACTATATATGGGGAAAACAATAAGGCATAAGCAAGGATTCATCTATACACATAAGCATGTGGGAAGTAAGAACAACATCATGGAGGCTAAGCATGCAAATCCATACGGTTTCAACAACATACATTCCTAGGGCCTTCTCTAGATTATTAAATCATAACATCCAAGTAATTAAAATCATTAAGCTCATACTAAAATTACTGCTAGGCCACCTAAGAACAATAGTCTGCACCTATGAATCGTTGGAGATTGGGAAAACGTCCTAGGAGAGAGAGCTTTGAGGTCGATCGACCGGAATCCCTAAAAACAAACTCTTGCATGTGAGAAATCTAAGCCAATCTCTTCTCAATACATGGATTCCAAGAAGAAGAAGTGAAGGATCTTACCTAGACGGCAAACGGACGATTGTGGAGGTTATGGAGGAGAGCTTCTCCCTTGATGAGAAGTAGAAAGTTGAAATGGTTGATTTCCTTGGGCCCCACCTTGATCTAAGGTCCACCTAGCTCTTCTTCACCGACACTTTCTTCTCTCCTTTCTCTCTTGCTCTCCCTTTTTTCTCTCTTCTCTCTTTCCTTCTCTAGGATAAAATAGTATGGGAAGAGGGGGTGCCCAAATGACGCCCTTTTATAATGCCAGGTTTGGTGTAAATGGCCCCAAGGGCTAAGTTTTTACTATACTAGACTTATGGGAGGGTCTTTCTAGGCTCTAGGTCTCTATCACCCCTCTGGCCACCAAATTTGGTGTGAAAGTGTCTCATGACCCGATGAGGGGTCAGGCAAAGTTTGGGGACAAACGGATCAACGAAAGTGGGGTTTGGGCTTAGGGTTCTGATCTTTAAGTGGCCCTGTGGGGCCCATTCTGATTGATGGGGCATTTCTGGTGGCCCTCTGGCCATGAAATTTATAAGGTAGGTGCTCCATGGCCCGATGGGGTTTGGTCGTACGGGTCTGATTCGCGATCAACGGTCACCGTTCCACGATCGGGTCCCAAACTTGGTGGACGGGTGTAGAAAAATACAATAGACCTTCACCGTAAACGTAGAAGAGATCCGATGGCTGAAAGGCCTGGAATCCTAGTTTCATTCAAGTGATGCCAGATTTCAATCTGGCATTGGTGGGGTGCATTTGGCAAGTGCCAGATTCCAATTCTGAGTGTCCACTGGGTCTGCAGTCTGCGATGGACCACAAGCTCAATGAGATCTATGATTCCCTAAACTTTTAGATTTTTCTGACCTTCCTCGGTCATTAGGTGGCCCACACGGGCTGTTGTTAAGTGTAAACAAGCCATCTGGCTTGGTGGCTTGTATTTGGTTCCATCATAACTAGACTGGTCCACCCCAGTATAAACTAACATTGAGTGTTAATGGTCATAAGTGATTTTATAAGTTAATTAAAAAGAAATTTTAAAAGATTTTTGGAAATCCCAAAACAGTGAAAATCCAAGATGTTACAGTGTAGTTGATCATTAAAGCTCGGAATATCAACCCGCATCTTGAATTCTCGATCCGTTCGATCTACTCGATCGCCGCCATGTCTGGAGTGTTGAAAAATTATGTCGTCGATTTTCTCCTCACTGGAGCCCCATTCCTCAGTTATGACCCTTGGATGCACTGCCGGTACTATCCTGCGATCAGGGCGATTACGAGTTTCAACAATTGGCGGTGGAGGATTACCACCAAGAACACGGAGTTGCCTTAGTTTTTCCGCCAAGAGATCCGCTATGTGGTCGATGGAAGCGTGCAGCCCTTGCATAGTTTGCCGATTCTTTTGTTGCGCTACTTCGAAAACTGCCGCCGTTAAAGGTAAATTCCCTGGAGCACCGCCCATGGGATTGTTGCCCGACCCGTCGTTAGAAGCCATCGATCCGAGGAGAAACATCGCTTTGATACCAAACTGACACAGGGGAGGACGTGAGGTCGAGCACCGTCTTCCTCAAGAGGATAAGTATTCCGAATCCACGGAACTTCTCTGGACTCCTCATAGAGACTTCTCGAATCCACGAGGAAAGAAAGCATAAAATAGAAATAAATTCTAATAAATTCGAAATTGATTAATGAATCCATAAAAACGAGTTCACAACCCTTTAAATAGGGGTACCAAGCAATGGGAAAGAAATTAGAATCAAACTACAACTAAAACTCCTAGAAATCGCGACTTACTATAAATAGTAAACTTATTATTTATAGACGTCGTGATGTCTACTAGTGCTTAAGTTTTCGGCCAAAAATAGTAAGTGTCCTATTTGGCTTCACCAAACCGTTCTCCTAATTATTTTAAGCTCTTTTCACGTTGGGCGCAACTCCTAAAGCCCAACGGATGAAGAGTTATAATTAAATTAAAACTTTCTATTTATAGTAAAAATAAAATTAAAACAAGAAAACGATTGTCGATCCAGGGGTTTTTCACAATTCCGAGGCGTCATGAATCCAAAGATAGTCAAGGTTGGTTGGCTAAAGTAACTCATTCTACCCCAAAATCATATATTTTACGTCAGTTAACCCATTCCGAATTGTGAGATACGCCCAATTTAAAGTCCGATGGTTTGGATCACTTCTGTCACCGACCAGGCCTTTTCTGATCCAATCTTGGCCGTGAAGCTGTCCACGACCCGGTCTACATCAGGACAGCCCGAGGTGCCCCGTTAAATAGCGACTTCGCTGCCGGCATTGTCAGTATCCAAATCTGCTAATGGTACTTAAACATCCCTGGTTAGACCTATAAAAATTCTACCGAATCTTTTGCATCCATTTTTTCTTTTTTATCCCACTCATCACCAATCAGTGCAATTTTCTACTCAAGGCAGCCTAGGCAGCCAACGAAATACGGATTATCTACAAGTCCAAATACAACAAAATACATTTGGATGGGTGGTCTGGAGTGATGACATGGATTATCTACAAGTCCAATGTAATCACGAATAACGATGAGTTCTCTCGATTTTCTCATCTATTGTTACGTGTAGGACTCGAGCTTCCGTCCGTTGGACTAGGCTAGCTAGTCCGCGTGTGGACACATGGAGGGGCGTGATTTGCACTACCTCAGCGCCAAATGTGTACAGATCAGATCGATGCCGTCCATCAGGTATGCCACTGCATTTTGACCATGGATCATAAAAATTATTCCAATCCAAGATTCTGATAGGCCGCACCGCTATAAGCACTGTAAAATCACACCTAAATCTCCAGATTTTCAATGCGTCCCTTCATCTCCTGCGGGGCACGTTAGCTGAATGGATTAGATGACACATGAAAATTGTACGACCGGATGCGGATTGATACATCATGCTGGGGGCCATAGAACTCGGTGACGTCACTTCAGTAGCTAGTCTCCAGAGACTCAACTACTCACCGTTTCAGTAGCTAATCCGCGTTCGTTGCGATTTCCTGCAAAAGCCTTTCGCGGTAAGATTGTGTGCAAGATTCTGTGTGAGCCCACTACGATGTTTGTGAGAAAGTTACCTCGTACATCCATTTTTAGAGTTCATTTTAAGACATGCGACTAAAAATGAAAAGGATTAAAAACTCAAGTAACCCATACTAGAGGAAACAGCGGTGATTTAGTGACCACCGTTGAAACATTTATATGGCTATAAAAGTTTTGTACCTGTTTAATTTCTCAACTTTTTCACTTTATCTCAGTGAAAATGACCTTATAAACGGTTTGGATGGTATATAAAATCAAGTTGGATCCTCGGAAGGTTTCAACTGTAGGAATTCATTTTCCCACTGTTGCATCTAGTATGGCCCACTTGAGTTTTAGATCTTAATCATTTTCGATCTTAGAATTGGATTTCTAACAAAAAAAAAAATCACAGTAGGCCCCACCCAGATTCCTTGTGCAGGAACTTGCCTTTTGCAGGAAATCCGTCCGCTACTGGACGGGACGTGGATTAGCCACTGAACCTGTGTCACCACGTGGTCCCACTATAATGTATGTGTTGTATCCACACCATCCATCAATGTGGAGAGAACATTTGAAGTCATGAGCAAAAGAATCAAATTGGCCCCGCCACAAAAAACAGAAGTACTTAAAAGCCTACCATTAAAACTTCTCAATCAAATAAACATCATGGCTAGCCATAGGAAGGCTTCAACGGTGGTCAGAGTAGTCCCCACTGTTTTCAACTGTGGGTCCGCTTAAGCTTTGGATCTGCCTCATTCTTTGGAAATGCCCTGAAAAGATCTCTCCAACGAGCGGTTATGTGGGTGGGCCCACCGTGATGCAAGCCGTCAATCCCTTTTCTCGTAATATTTTAGGGCGTTTTGGTTGGATCCCAAGGGATTAGATGGTAGTGGAAGGAAGATAGTTTTCCTGGGTAATGATGGTGGTGTGCCAAACAGTGTTTGTGATTGATCCCAATGGGGATCTGGATAGCCACTGACAACACCATGGGATATCCAACAAGGTGTTTGGATGGTCACAAATGGATAGGTTTGTATCTCCATTACTTCTCATGTGTGTGCCCCACTCATGGGATTGGAAGGGATTGCCTCAAAACAATTTCATGGCATTCGGATAGGCAGGCGTGAAAATGATGGACGGATAGATATCTCATTGATATCTTGGTGGATCCTACATAGTGGTGAAAATCCTTTGTCTTGGGATCATCATTACCTAGAAATCCATGCCATCCGAGATGGAGTGGGATGGTTTTCCATCCACCCGTGCCAAACAAAGGACCCTGGGATGTTTGTAGTATAACCCATGTAAGAGGTGGATAACCCATATCCAGTGGATAAGCCAAATTCACGCCCTTAGGGCCTGTTAATGCCAGTTGGACATTGAATGGATTAGATGGTCAGTTGAAGGGATTGGATGGTAAATCCTGGAATGGCTGGCGTCTAAATCAGTGTCAGGTGATCTGATCCAAATCTGATTTTTTGACAATCCACTGACAACACCATCATTACCTTTAAATCCCATCCAAACCATCCTAAAAAGTTTTCAAATAAGTATGAAATGTTGTTTGGTTTGGTGGGGATTGGACTCAGAAGCTTTAGATCTCCGGATTTTTTGGCCGTGCTCAAACGG
Organism: Magnolia changhungtana; assembly: GCA_030180095.1. Taxonomy (NCBI): domain Eukaryota; kingdom Viridiplantae; phylum Streptophyta; class Magnoliopsida; order Magnoliales; family Magnoliaceae; genus Magnolia; species Magnolia changhungtana. The sequence goes on along the minus strand of JASAUF010000440.1, from coordinate 106,559 downwards.
ATCTCAAAAAGGGATATCGGAATCCAGGGATATAGCCCAATCCATATCCTACATGGATCTCACATTGAATAAAATCAACACGTGGACCAATGCGATTCCAGCGAATCTACTTCCAAGCTTTTCCAAACATGGAGTGGAATTGGCACATGACCGGATGCAATTCCACCCCCCCTATTACTCCCTAATGCAGCTGGCCAAACAGGGCCTTAAGGCATGAGCACAAAAATGAGGCATGAGTATAAAAACGAGGCAGGCATTAAATGTAAGAGTCATATGTGGTGTGGTCTATTTGACCGCTGGATCTGCTTCATTTTTGTTTTGATGCCTAAAAATAAGTTGCTTTATTTTTGTTTTGATACCTTAAAATAATACGAGAAAAGAGATAGACGGCTTGGATGTACAGATAAATAACCGTGGACCCGCCCACAGAACTGCCAGTTCGGAGCTAGGGAAGGGCCGGGGTAGTACGCAATTCGCGTGATTCTAATGATGGATGCCATCTCAACTGTGGCAGGGGGTAAAGCCCACCTGCACTTTAAACCGTAGTGGCACCTGATGGACGAGGTAGTACGGACGCGGATTGGCTACTCCCCCTGACACTAGCCAATGGCTGATGGTCGGTGCTCCGTGGGACCCACCATGATGTATGTGTTTCATCCATGCAGTCCATCTATTTTGACGGATCACTTTACGTTATAAGACCAAAAATGAGAGACCAAAAATGAGATATATCCCGATCTTAAGTGGACCACATTACATGAAACAGTGTTGAATGAGCGTTGACCATTAAAAAACATTCCGTGGCTATAAAAGTTTTGGATCAAGACGATTTTTGTTTTTTCCCTTCATCTGGGCCTGTATGATCTAACCAACATATTAGATGTCAAATAAACAGTATAGTGGGCCTTAGGAGGATTTTAATGATAAATATCCAACCACTATTGTTTTCATGTGGTGTAGTCCACCTGAGATATATATACCTCTAATTTTTCGTATCAAGCCATAAAATGATATGTAAATAGATGAAACAAATACATCATGGTGGGGCCACAGAGCACCGACCACCACTCCCAGGCGGGTGTCAGGGGGAGTAGCCAATCCGTTTCCAGGTAGTATGCAATCCGCGTGATTCTAATGGTGGATCCCATCTCAATTGTCGCAGGGGGTAAAGCCAACCTGCGCTTTAAACCGTAGTGGTGGCGCACCTGATGGACGAGGTGGACCTCATCCACTTTTAACCGTCCATTCAACTGACTTTCCGCTTGGGAAAGCAGGGACCACAATCCTTGTCTCCCCCTGGATGAACCATGCCAGAGAAATCTTGAAGATAAGAACATCAACTTCCAACCTTGACATTTTATCAGGCCTGACAACCACCCATCCTTTTCGTGTAGCCAACGGACCACTAGCTCCACCCATGCCAAATTGCCATGCATTTATTCTCGCATCGAGGTTCCTATAAACTAACACATCACACTCACCACCAAAATAATAAAAACATCTTATAAAATATAATATTAAAAATAATTATATCACAGATCCACATAATGAAATGGTCCAACCACCATAACCGCACACATATTAGATTCCAATTTTTTTATATCACCGGACCATCTAACACGTGGACCCAAATGGGGATAACACATGGTAGGATCCTGAGCGGCCCAGGAACACAAAATGTATTTATCCAATAACATGAAATCCAGACCGTATGAAGTATTGTCGCAAGCACATCTATCCGGCCACAATATGTTACTGGTGGCGGGAATCTAGCAAGCATTTTCATGTTGAGAAATCTCAAATCACAATTCAACAAGGCATGTACCAGTGTCATAAACCCAAGGATAATAAATAACTTCGTAAACAGATCCATGCATATCAGATCGACACGTGGCACTGTATTAATGGTGTGGATCAGAAAGCATCACGAGCGGCACGATAACCCTGACGGATGATATCACATAAATCTCATAAAAAGCAAATAAATACTGCAAAATGAAAATATGGTAATACCTCCCATTTCCAAAGCGGATGAAGAGAGAAGGGTTACGATTAAAAGCATACGCCAGCTGTCGGTTAGTCAATGAAAGTCTTCAAAATTTACAACCGTAATTACCTGGGCTCCCGGTCACCATAAGGCGACCGTATATCTTTCACTACATAGACTAGAGACTAAGTTACCATCAGTCCTTTTTTTCAGAAAAGCAGCAAAATAGGAAAAAGCGGCAACAACATCCAAGGGCTATTAAGCATCCACGTCAGCAGCGTCTTTCTTCGCAGGAGTGCAGATGGCCCAGACGTATCCGAAGGGATCCTTCACCTTCCCTGCACGCGCACCGCAGCACGCGCCCTCGTCCTCAGCAGGCTCTGCCTCGACCACCGCGCCAGCACTGACGGCCTTCTTAACGGCGACGTCAACGTCGTCGGTCTCTAGGCAGAAGGCCAAGCCCGTTCCGTCAGTCGGCCTGAAGCTGTCACGTCAACGGGCAAAATCAGAAAAGTAGATCTAAAATTAGCAAAAAACAAAAACAGATACTATGAAGGGATTCTGAAATCAAGACCCACACAGATTGATAGATACAACCCTTTATTTTCAACATTGCATTACCAGAAGTCGAAAAATGGTGTAGTAACTCATATTTCAGAGACGAATACAAGATTAACGTATGGTACAAATGGCGTTTACAGGTCGCAGCATTTCTTGCATGCGTGATCTGCATCGTTTATCTGGTCCAGCATTTTGCAAGGAAGATAAACGTACAGACAACATCGATGGAACTCCGGGATGTACGGAAGGTGGAAGCTAATGTAATCGCATAAAGAACTTGAGAAAATGACATCATATGAAGGGAGAGAGGGAGGGAGATGGAAGGTTACTTTTCGTCGGTGATGTCGCAGACAATGAAAACGGAGGGACCGAGCTTGAGTTCAGCGCTGAGGATGAGAGGGAGCTCTTGTTCCGCCTTCCTCTTTGGGTGGACAGAACGCTTCAGTTCCTCAGCTCCAAAGGCCGTCTTGTAGAACTGGACAGCATCAGCGGCCTTGGGAGCTGGGACACACAGCTGGGGCTTGAGGGAGGAGAAGATCACGGCCTTGGAGCTCCCGTTCTCGGCTCCGCCGTTATGGAGATCGACATTCTCCTGGGCCATCGCTACCACCAAAGAACGAAAGAAAGGACTGATGAAAGGAAACCCTAACCCTAGGAGAGAGAGCAGATGAGAGAGACGGTTGGGAAATGAGGGACGTGAGGACAGGTAAAGGATATTTATAGAGAAAGCGTTTAGTCGTGAAACCGTTCAGCGATACGGATTTTCTGCTTTAAAATAATGGGTTCACGAATGGCCCTCGTTTTTGTTTTAATTGCAGTTTTACCACTAGCTTCGGAAATTGGCATCGTTTTTCTTAAAATGACACAAATGCCCTTCTTTGTTCTTCCCTTTGAGAAAGACCTTGGTACACTTGTAGAGTATGCTGGTTGATGCACAGGTACTTAGACTTTGCTGTTTTGGGACAGAATTAATTAAAACTGAGCTGTCTAAATTATGTTATTAATCATTTTAGATGTGTATGTACTAAAACGAGAGATTTTTTTTTTTATCTAACTGTCCGATTGGTGGACATTAATTGAACAGTTAAATAAAAATATTCAGTTTCCTACTTCAACTAATCAGAGGTTAGGATTTTTCAACAAATTTGAGGCAGTGGGTCCCACAATCTAGTCCGTATTATTTGAATCAAGGTACACAATATGTATAATTTCTGGGTGCCCGCGTATCAAGCGTTGTGCTCAACCAAAGTATCAAATAACTCCATACCCTTTCCGTACGATGAGTGCACTCGCGTCTTCTACGGCGTGAGTGTGTGGGGTGTGTAAAAAAACAAAAAGCGCACTCGCGTCGTACGCGTGCGAGATCGAGACCATTCGGCGTGAGATCCCACTCTGTTGATTCAGCGTGCCCAAAAACAGGCTGATATGAACTTTGGGTGGGCCACGAGGTTAAAAAAGAAAAGAACGGTTAGGATACTTAGCAGCGGTCCGAGATCAGCCTGATCTTTTAGATGTGGCATGTGAACGGTGGAGATTGCCCATTGAGAGTCCAACCTCACACATGAGCCTGGTGTCCCCGTGTGAGGTTCTTACAAGCTGATCTCGAGCAGCGTGGGCTTTTCCCTCGGACTCATGGAATGTGAACATGTGGTCGGCACTCATCCACCATACACGTGGCATGTGGAAAGGACGACCATCAACGTCAACCTGAGAAATATCGGACGCGGATTGCGTGCGACCCGCCCGTCTCCAGCTGGGAATGGGCAGGAGCTTTGAGTGGCCACCGTGATGTATCCACACCGTCCATCAATTTTTACTTATGATTTTAATATGTAAGACCAAAAATGAGGTAGATCCAAATCTCAAGTGGAACACACCATAGGAAGCAGCGGTGATAATGCTTCTCACCGTTGAAAATTTTCTAAGACCTACAGTGATGTTTATTTTCCATCCAACCCATTCATAAAGTTACATAGACCTGGATGGATGAATAGAAAACACAAATATCATATCCATCCAAAACTAACGTGGCCCCAAGAAGTTACAGAAGTTTTCAACCGTACGAGTTTAATCTCCATTATGTAGTCCACTTGAGCTTGGATCTGCCTCATTTTTTGTTTTATACCCTGAAATAATAGAAAAAATGAATGGACGGTGTGGATAAGACACATACATCACAGTGGCCACTCAAAGATCCTGCCCGTTCTCAGCTCGAGACGAGAGGGGGTACGACGAAATCCGCGTCCAGAAATATCGAGCTGACTAGACGTGCTGCCGGTTTGATTTTTGGGCCATCCCATCGCGGCGATCACCAGCTGGGCCGCTTGCATTCCTACGCATGTACCCCTACCTACCGAGATGAATCATGGAGGCCTGCTAATTCCACACGCGTGTATGACAGTACAAACCACACGCGGTACGCGTGCAAATATCAAATGCATGTTTTAGATCCGAGTTTTCCATGACATGGGAACTGCTTAAAAGAAAGAGAATTTCACTCTGGTGGGTCACAATGTATAAACGAAATTAACGGTTATAATTATTCTCAGCCATTTGTTTGTTTTGATATACTGTGGCAAATCTGAGGTGTAAAATGGCCTGATTTTTATGTTAGAAGATCTAGTAAGTGTAGCTCACCTGATGGATGGTTCAGATCTCACCTGGGCGTGGATGTGTATGGCTCCCACTACCGAGTGGAATTAGAATGCCTTTAAAACATGATGTGATCGTTTGCTGGAGCGCGGTCTATCGTTGGGACCACCAAGCAATCCGCGTCCATCTCTGACCCATGCATCGTTTCATTGAGAAGTGGCCCACTACTGTGGACCCCTTGAATGGATGCTTAGTCATTCAATCAGCCACACGAAAGCTTTATTTGAAAGGGGAAAAAAAATGTCGTCCTTTTCTTTGGTCCAACAAGCAGATAATATACCGTTTGATTGGATGGTTCTAAATATTTAATACTGCCCCACCTTAAACTAAATTAATATATTCAGTCGACTCACGTGTGATATCAGTATGATAGTGATTTGATTACAGTTTTGCATGCAATTTAGACATGCAAGAAAGGAAATAATCCAACCGTCTCTTTTGCACGGACACACATGAAGGGTCAAATCAAAGATTTGGATTGTCCATCAGGTTTCAACTCCAGGGCCACCATGAAAATCACACCACCCAAGGGACCCTACTATCTTGAAAGTTGGCTAACCTAAAAACCTGATTCAGATGCAAGGCTCTGATGAGCCTTTGGCCTACCCAACATAAAATTTAGTATAGAAGGCTCAACTTATTTGGATTCCGTAAAAAGCCATGTCATGGCAAATTTTAGCATGTTAGTTGGTTATTACCTTTGTTACTCAGGCACTCCCAAGTATGAATAAAATAGATTGTAGTACATCTAGAGAATTTAAAAATTAACCATCTTTATTTTTATTTATGTCTAGGCGTACAGCTTGTCATGTGCTTTATATATTAATACTTGAAGATTGACACAAGCATACATGTGTTGCGTGTTTCTAATATGGGTGTGTCAAAATTGAATTGCAACTCAATTTAAAATAAACAACTATGACCCCAAGCACCAAGAAAGACAGACACGTAGTATGTAACTAAAATTTGATGAGATCAACCACCTATGCGGTCACTCACTCAATATATAAATAAGATTAGGTGATATTTAGAGGGTAGGGTTTGTCATCTGATGATGGGTTGCACATTTGCCTTTTGTATGAAAGGACTTTTCGATGTAGATAAAAAAGATGAGAAAGTGATTCTTATAGTCAGTCGTAGAGAACAACTGCAAAACACTTTTCCGAGTAAAGAATTGAATCCAGCATGTGAGTATAGACTCAAATTACAGATAAAATACCAGCTACTTGATTAACGCTACGGATTACACTATAAAATGTAAACAGTGAGCTGAAAGTAAAGAATTACACTAAGAAATATAATTTGTCTGACAGAAAAGGTAAATGATTACATTATAGAATGTTAATTAAAATGATAATTGAAATGTAATGTTTGGTTTGATTAGGTTGGTATTAGACGAAATCTTCCTCTTGCATTCCACTTCTACTTATAGCTTTAATCCGGCCATTTGGATCCTTCCCACATTCTGACGGTTGCCATAACCATTCGCCACTACTTGACTTTCTCTATTTCTCCCTGTACCATTTGTCCTATAACAATTTCTTCATGATTGCTTCTTCATCGGCCGCTTAGACATTGACGTGGCATTGTCTGATATGTCACAACTGTTGTTTGTTAAGAAATCTTTTTAAATCTCCAAATACACCATGCAGATTTGTATAAATCACTCAAAACCAATTTTGATTGGCTCTTAAGAAGAATGACCATAATGGGGTTGAACAGCATGTACGTGTGGAAAGTTTGAACTTGGATTATCATAAATGGTGCATCGGAGTATGTGTATATGTGCATAGATAAATGTGATCTTTGTATGCACCAAAATGCTAGTTCCACCTCATGATTTATGATTTTCTAAGTTGATTTGTGAGTCTAGATGTCATGTCATTGATCTAGTAGTTGGAAATGTTCGGCTAGTGCAATTATTGTTGCTAAAGAAATAAAGAGTTTGCTAGGCTAAATAGACAGTTCACATCAATCAATTGAATCCATGTAAATCATGTTTTATATATGATTCCTTTCTAGTGGTGATAAAATTATAGAGGCCAGTAAAGTTACTACTAAAATGCATGTCGGGTTGCATGTGGGATTTATAAAAAAAAATGGCACCCATAAAAATTTAGGACTAGTTTGTTTTCTTATTTCCACCGTAAATGTAATATAAATTGTATTTATTATTTACATAATGTAAATGGAGTGAAATGTAACATTTCATCATTTTCAATTTTAGGTGTTTTAATTTTTTTTTTATTCAGGAAACATATCAATATTATTGCGTTTTATTTTTCTGACATTTCCAACAAAGGGAAGTTGAATTCTGCTCGGTGGTTCTGCAAACCTACTACTGTACGCAAATTGTCTACTGAGGATGCTAGCCGCGAGGTCACTACTGGAGGGATTATGGGCCCCACTATGATGTATGCAACTTATCCACACTGCCTAGCCACTTTTCCAGATTATTTTATCGCTTTAGCCCAAAAATGTAGCAGATCTAAATTGATTGGTGGACCACTCCACAAAAAATATGTGGGGATTGAATGTCTACCATTGAAAACATCATGAAGCTAGAGAAAATTTTAATCAAGCTGATATTCATTTTTCTCCGTTGACCCTGTCTTTATGAACTTAGGAACTGGTTGGATCTCAAATAAATATCATGGGGTCCTAAGAAGTTTTCAATGGTGGGCCTCACTGTCCACATTATTATATGTGGTGGGGTCCACTTGAGCTTTAGATTCACCTCGTTCTTTAGTTCATGCCATAAAACAGACATCTCCAAATAGATGGATGGTGTGGATACAACATATACATCATGGTGGGACCCATAATACTTGGTGATGTCTCTTCAGAAGCAAGATAGATATTGAAGCCATCGGTAACCTAATATGTGGGTGTCATCCATCACTGTGGGCCCCACTACCATTTTTAACGCTACAATTCATGCCATTCATTCAGTTTGTGGGCCTCACTATTGTTTCTAGTACTACTTCAATTAACCATGGTGCCACCGTAGATGTGGATCTAGCTATTGCGACCATCCTTCTGGTAAAAGGATTGTCTAGTTTTAAGTGCACCACTCTTTGATATAGTGTGGATCATATGACATTTGCATAGGCGTGGACTACGCTTAGTCTTCTTATACACATACTATATTATACACAAAAATTGCGATTTACCTCTATAAGCGAAGCTTGAAGATATGGCTAATGTCCTACAGGGGGCTAAATAGGACTTTTCAAATTTTAACTATATAATTAACATGCACTTACTTCTAAACACTTATGCAAGTAATATAAACAGGAAGAAGTGGAAAAGAGAAGTCTATTTAAGTGAAAGAATCATTCAAGAATTCTGTCAAACATGTTTGTTGTAGTAAGTAATTCAAGTGTGTTGTTCAGCAAAACATAACATATAAGAGTTTAAATCATTCATCCCATTACACAAGATGTATTGTGGTTTAGCTACGTGCCTACTCCACTCCCAGCTGACACACTCTCTCTTAGAGTGTGCAGGATTTCACTATTCAGATAGTTTTAAATTAGGTTCACCATAAACCTTCACAACCTACACAAGGTCTAAGTTTTTCATTCATCTATGGCCTACACAAGATCTTACAAAGTCCTACATAAGGACGACGACGAACTCTCCCATCGGAATCCTATACAAGGTCTTGTCGAGTTTAGTATTTGAAACTTTGAAACCTAATCCTATACAAGGAATGGTTTCCAAACATAATTGACTCAAAAATACTTTCTTACTTAAAACTGGAGGAGCCCCATTAAAGCACCTTTGATGAAGATCTTTTCGAATCATGAAGCATCTTCATCTTCCTTGTACCCAACCGTATTGCTAATGTGTCGTTGAAGAAGCCGAAGTTTTAGGTCAAGGGTTTGGTGAATCCTAGCTTAACAATGATGAGTCTTTATGAGAAAGTCAAGGATTTTCATGATTAAGCATTCAATGAATTTACCAATATGTGTGGTTGTTAGACGATTAATGCATGCTAGAGTTCATTCTTCAATCCAAACTTTGAATGCTCAATAAATGTCTTTAAGACATGGATTGAATGATGAACTCTATGAGGAAAGAGAACTTGGGAAGTAGGGTATTAACTATGGCTACTCACACACACAAGGCTCTCTCTATTTCTCACCAAATTGCCAAGAAACCCCTCTTTTGTGTGTGTGTGTGTGTGTGTGTGTGTATATATATATATATATAGAAGATTTGCAATGGTCAAAAAACGAGCAGAAAACTGTCACGTCCGATGTCATCGATCGGTCTTCGATAACATCAAAGTGTCCCTTTGATGCCATCGAAGGAACTTTGATATCATCGAAAAAATCATATTGTTATTCAATATGTTGTTGGACAGTTCTGTTTGATGCCATCGAGTGACCTTTGATGTCATTGAATGGGTCCTTCGATGCCATTGAAAGGATTTCTCAATGCCATTAAGAAAATCCCCAAATTTGACTTGAGGTTGCTAGACATTTTGGTGACTAAGTTCGATGTCATCGACAGGTCTCTGATGTCATCAAAGGGACCCTTCAATGTCATCGAAAGACCTTCGATGCTATCGAGAAAATTCAGATTTTTGCCTTTAGGTTGCTGGACATTTTGGAGTTCATGTTCAATGTCATCGACAGGGCTTCGATGTCATTGAAGGGAGCCTTCGAAGCCATCGAAGGGCTTTCAATGCCATTGAGAAAATCTAGAATATTGATGCTTAGTTGCCAGATAGTTGGGTCTCCTTGCTCGATGCCATCGAAGTTAGTTCGATGGGACTTTGATGTCATCGAAACTAGTCTGTTTTTTATGTTTTTCTTTTGAACAGACTGCTTCTGATACTTCTTACTAGCATTCTTTAAGTTGGTTTTTTTTTTTAATGGGGTTTTAAGCTAGATTAAAGGTTTAGATTTGTGGGATTGGTTTAAGTTTTTAAAGAGGTCCCGGAACTTGGTCATTTCCTTACTTTTCATGCTTTCAACGCCTTCGATCTTTGAGTCTTTAAACTGAAACTTCTTTAGGGCTCTTCGGGCTCTAAGACTCATAACTCATGCTAATTGACAAACTAGGGCACTTGCATAGGCTACGATGCCTCATTCGTCTAAAAATATATACATCAACATATCATCTTATAAGTTCGTACTCAAAAATGAAGAACGATAGTGAAGACACCCAACACCAAAATAATGGGGGCTTAATCATCTCCACACAAAAATAGTTACAACCTAGCCATTTCTGTGTATATACGGTTGGACTCTAGCCATTTACTGGTTTTGACTAACTAATCGTTCACTTACACATCGACTTGGCTCACATGAGCCTCACGAGCGTCCATCCATGACCCATGGGATGGTCTGGTTTGCACAAACCTAATTCTGAAACCAAACTTGAGATTTGTAGCATTCGAACCTGACACCTAAAACACCTATAAAAGGGGGCCTCGCAATGGGGAAGGCCTTCAGGGCTAGAGCGTCCAAAGAGCCAAAGAGAGAACCAATGATAGAGACAGACTCTGAGTCTTTGTTTTATTAGTCTTTTCTAATTTTTCAATCTTCTTCTATTGTATTTCAACTTCAAACTCAAGGTTGTATTTTCAATCAATCCTTTTTATTTCGTACATTCCAACTCCCCTTTTTTGAACACTTAAGGTAGTAGGATCTGCTCTGCAGTTGCCTCTCTTAAGGATCTCCTGTATTAGAAAATATGGCGTAAAGGAGTAATCGAAAACATTATGTTCTTTTTTATTTTTCATACTTTCATCGGAACAACTCTTTTCTATCATTTCCATTTTGTTTTTAGTTTATATTTTATAGTTTAGACATTTAAATCTTAATATTTTACTGAAGTTTATTAAATCTCCTTTGAAAGCCTACAACTTGGCAAAATAGGGATCGTGTTTGACATGGGCGGTAAAGGGTGCCTAACCTCTTCATTTTCCATAATCGAGGCCCTTACCCGGAATCCATAGAGCAGACCTATCCAAGAATCACTCGAGTCCGGGATTCTTCAGTTTTCCCGATCTTTAGGTGATTCCATGGATTCTTGCCAACCGTACATTCTAGAGCCTTCATTTTGGCTAGTGGTGGCTCTAATCAATACATGGACATGACTATGTTGCATGAGGTTTACGAATGGTATACATATAATTATTAAGCTCCTCTTCTCAGCCCTTCCTCAAGGTTCGATTATGGAGGTCTTAGTTAAGGATTTCACGATATCTAGATAGACTTCGGATCTGGGCCTTCATATGTTATCGCTTGTATCAACCAAGCATTTAAGAAATCATACCTTCTCTTCTCAACCTATCCACAAGGTTCAGGTATGGAGGCCTTAGATATGAGTTTCACCGGATCTAGGTAGACTTCGGATATGGCCCTTCATATGCTATTACTCATATTAACTAAGTATATGATATGTTCTAGGTTTATGAAAGACGTATGCTTTATGACTTGTTAGACATACGGATCCGGTCATATTAGAAATCTGAGTAAACTATATATATATATATATATATATATATATATATATATATATATATATATATAAACGGTCTGACTTCGGACTGTTGGGGCGCAAAAATACATGAGTCGATAGGAGTTTGGTTTGATGCGCATCGAGGACCAAGATAGGCAGCCCTGCCCATTATGCGACCCTCTCTCTATCATCGCTCTCTGGAAAATCTGTTGCAATGAATAGTGCCAAGATGAATAGTTACTTAGGATGAATAGTTGCACCAATGAATAGTGCCATGATGAATAGTATTGCGCATGATGAATAGTGTTAGGCGGATGAATAGTTGCGCTTGAATAGTGTTGCACGCGGTGAATAGTGTTGCACGGATGAATAGTGTTGTGAGCGGTGAATAGTGTTGCATGCGACGAATAGTGTTGCGAGGATGAATAGTGTTGCCACGATGAATAGTATTGTGCGGGTGAAAGTGTTGCACGGAATGGAGACCGTTGCACAAAAATTGATGCCTCGCACGTGTGAAAGCATAAATACCTTCTCCCCCTCTCATTTGCATCAACAGAAATTTCAGATAGAGAAGGAACCGCGTGAATAGTGTTGCACATGAATAGTGTTACGTGGTGAATAGTGTTACGTGGGTGAATAGTGTTGCGCGGGTGAATAATGTTGCGTGAATTTATGGGTCGGTTGAGCGGTCGTGCAATAAAAGGCCTGCACAGTTCTGTGCTTTGCAGTTTTGAGGGTTCCCTTTATAGTTTGATTTTCGATGCATACATCTCTCATGTGTCAACTCGAAACAAAAGATTTTGGACCCGCACAACTCCTCTGTCCACTCTAACGGACACCAAATATGCCGAAATGTTACTGAAATTGCTATTGAATTGATTATCCTTTCTTTCATTGTACTTTATCTTAGAATCAAGGGATAAGAGAATGTAATTGAAACTCAAAATTAATAAAATTTATGATGATGAATGTTCTTCTATTTTCTTTGTTATTATTGAATGATAATTCCCCTATCGAAACAAATACGGTTCTTGTCGAAACAAAATGGCGACTCTGCTAGAGAATATTATTCAATGATAACTTAGAAACTATTTAGAGGATTTTTATTACTGTTTGGCATCGTACATATGCCAAAATGACAACTCTCAATGGGAACATCCTCCCCTTCATCTCTAAAAGAAAGTACAATTTTATTTAATTAAAATAACTGATACTTTGTTTTGAATAACAGGTATTTTCGCAATAGTTTTTATCCTAACTAACGTGATTGTTTACTTCATACCTAATGAATTTTCGCAAAATTGCATCGACAATACACAGCCATCACCACAAAGAATACTAGAGAAAGTTGAAGTAGTTACGATCAAAGATAGACGAGGCTAGAGAATTTAGTTTAACTAAATTGGTCTCTGATTGTCAACGAGAAAGACGAATCAGATGACGAATTCATTAGTCTATGGAAAGACTTGGGGGCATCATGTCGACATCTTCAAGGAGAATCGGATCAGATCAACATTAGAGCCAGTATAATTACTACGGCTGAACTATTATATGATAATGCTCAAGCCCGGGAGTATTATGGCGATCAAATTATTGTTACGGCCGAAAGGTAAAATAGTTTTGATTGTGAGGTTCTCAGAGAAAATCTCACCCAATTAAAAGGAGCAAATCAGCAATAAAGCTCCAATACAAAGCTTCATGCTTCATCCACAAAGCTTCAATGCAAAGCTCTAAAAGCTAAGTAAAGATCGAAGAGTAAAGTTAAGCAACGATCGAAAGAACTACGATACAATACATATGTTCAAGCTGCAACCAATGACAACTGTTACAAGCATAACCAATCTTCAAGTCATAAGAATTAACCTGTATTGATTAGAAGTGACAAGTCTCAAGCTACCGCCGGAGTCATAACCCGTGGAGAAATTCATTGATAGATGGAAAACTTTGGGAGCTTCATGCAGATAGTTATCCGAAGAAAAGGAACAGGTGAAGATGTGCCTAAACTCTATAGAAATGAGAATTGTGTTCGGACTCCCAGACGCCAACATAAAGACCTTCCGATATCTTGCTGCCAAAAAATAGAAAGAATATGATCAAATAGATCAATAGTAAACTGCTGGAGCAATCAAGTTATCTCAGCCCAAATATCCAGATGAAGTTGAGATGACAAAATAAAAGAATTATTGTCGTTATCATCGTTTCCTAGGACATTCCACAGAAGACTGCTTTACATTGAAGGATATGTTACAGAAAATGATAAACCAAGGAGAGATAGTGATAAAGAAAGGCGAAGAACGAGATGGAAAAAATAATTATAAATATGACATTTGCAAGAGATCCGTCAAAGATATGGAAAAGTAAAGAGAAAACTACTACGATAAGGGAGTTGTCACTTACAATACTTCCTGCAATGGGTTTCATCAAGAATATTCATCATTATTCATGGCTTCTTAGGCCATTCGCTAAAGAAATTAGTCTTAATGATTTAGATTCTATATGCCAACGAAAAGACGAACGATAAAAGAATTCATCGATCGATGGAGAATCCTGAGGGCATCATGCCGACAATTTGCGAAAGAAGAAGAACAAATCAGGTTATGTTTAAAATGGATAAGACCAGATATTGTATTAGGTCTTATTGGTCCAAATATACAAACCTTTCAAGATCTAATCGAGAAGGCTTGCAATCTAGAAAAGGTTAGTACAAAAGTGTTCGATTCTCATATAAGCCAACTATTTCAAAATCTTAAAAGAACTTCAACTGATACTACCGAATAGGAAAGAAAAATGAAGAATTGTCAGGATGAAAAAAAAAAAAACTAAGAAAGTAAAGAAAGGATATGGGTGATTCAAGAACTGCGGGAAGTATACATTTGAAGAAGACGACAAATTTCCTGTGGTGAACCAATTGCTGGCCGTAAAGAAAATCAAATTGCCATGGCCAAAGTGTCTAAAGAAAATGAAGAAGATAAGAGAAAATATTGTTATTATCATCGTTTTCTCGAACATCGAACTGAGAATTGCTTCGTCTTGAAGAATATTTTATAAAAAATGATGAACAATGGTGAAATAGTTATAAGGAAGACGTATGATATAAGAGAGAAAGTAATGACACGCAATCCTGATCGAAGATAGTCATAATTATTTAAAAGAAGAACAACATTCTAATATAAACACGACTCTTCATATCTTTGTGATCGGAATGTGAAGCCGCAAGACAGGTAATTCACAAGACTGGGGGTAGGTATATTCTTAAAGATCGCTGCAATTTTGATTTCAAAGATTATCATTATAATACTTCACAATCAAAAGGGGGCAAGACAAGCAGAATGATGAAAAAGCTTCAAAAGGAATTGCTATGTATTCTTCCCCTTATATAAAAGTTAGATTCTCAAGCATATCAAATTTATCGCCGATTATCGTCAAGCACTGATAATTATCGTCAAATTGATATTTATCACTATCGTTAATCGTTGTTGACCACTATTATAAAAGCCATTATGGTCGAATTGATATTATTGTCTACGACATAAGTACTACAGTTATCAATTGATTATCTGCAGCAGCGGAATATCACACATTAGACCTACCACAATCGATGATATGTCAAATATTATGAGGGCAACAGTGAGAAGCTAATAGCCCTAAAAAGCCCGTGAAGGCCATCACATGCTTAGACCCATGCGGGCAGTGGATGAAGCCAGCGACTAAAAGCACTAAGTGGCCAAAAGTCCATAAAGGCTAGTCACGCGTGAGACCAATGCCATCTGTACAGCTTCCGACAGCATCACAGGGGAAGGTGAGAGAAAATGCCCTCCCATGAATGGGTCCAACCTGGCAAATAAAGAAAAAGCTGGCTACAGTGTGCGCTTTTTGGCCATTGTCCATGGATAGGCCAACCATGAGTAAGACCCCCTAGATTCCTGGCTTGATTTCAATAGTAACTCACAAGGACAGGGTCTTTAAGATGAAAATACCCCCTCATTGATGGACTGACGGCCTTAGATTTGGTACCCTAAGGTATCCTTGCGCACCCCATGAACTCTAGAGAGTTACTACCCACCGAATTCATTACCCTGGTAGCTTCGCCGAGCCCCTTTGATGGATCGCGGTTTGTGAACTCTCCGAACGCAATAAGTTCAGCGAACTCATAAGAATTACAGAGACCATTCATGTAAGATCCGACTCCAACTATTTATGAGTCTAAAAAACTATATCTGCTCCACTACTCATGAGCTTAAACTGTGTGTGAAAGTGTCCAGTCAAGTCAAGTCATGTCTAGTCAAGCCAAGTCATGTCTAGTTAAAGTATGTTCAGTCAAAAGTATACTATCTCCACTACTCAAGAGCTTAAACTATATGTAGCATCAAAATGCTGCAGATACACATGTTCGCCTATTTTACTTAAAATATGCTCAAATATGCAATTGCCTGATGAAAATCTCAAACATTGATTAAACAACGTACAAAAATGCATTTATCTTGAATCAGGTTCAAATTACGGCAATAGCAAATTTGTTCAAAATACTTGCTACTTTTTATTTAAAAGTTAAATTCTTCAAGATCGACTACGAGCCTTCAATTATAATATGCTTATCCTTCCGAAGAGAATAATGATGCCTTCCTGTCTCTTGCTTTCCTGACAATGAAGGAAGGTTATTTCGTAAAATCTGTAAAGGTGGAGAAGGGTGAAAATATAAAGAATTATCATTCTCTTTTGGATTATCTAAAAATTCAGATGTATTCTTTGGTTAAATGAGTATTAAATACTATCCATCCTTCAAGGGTATCAGCGGACTTCATTTCTTAAATATTATCTTTTGAAGAAATCTTTATGCAAAGTTGGCCTAGAGAAGGGGCATGATCTATTTCTTTAAAGTAATCTATGCCTTGGTCTTTCTGATAATTTATTATGCGCGGCGGAGGAATCGATATGGCACAATCGACTGGGCAATAATCGCGCATTAAGTAATATTGATGAGCCCACCAACACATCAAAATATAAAAAGCATGAACCGGATAATTATAGCTGGGAATTATGAAGCGTGATCCGGTGTGAACGTTGAAAAGTCACTTCCATATTAAGACCCAGTTATATGGTCCGATGTCATAACTTCTGATTGTTTTAGTAATGATATCACAAGTCTCCGGTACAGTCTGGTCAAATCCAAATTGATGATCAAATCTACTTAGATAATATGGTTCACGGCAGAATGTGCTACCTTCCCTCAATGGAAGAGTACTGGACCTGATGGAGACAAAGAACAAATGTTCACCAAAGAGATAGAATCATCGTCGACAACTTCTATATCCTCCGGAAAGGTAGTAAATGGAAATTGAAAGAAGTGTTCTCTATTTTTCTGGTGACTTAACCAATCGATCTTTTAATCATCTTTCTTAGTTAATAATGCTAGAGTGGAAGCCAATGAGAATTTAAATAGGCTCTTTCAGAATCAGCAACCAGCCTATGAAGAAATGATAAAGAGCACAAACTAGAAAAGACTTAGCAGTTGAACCTTAAGAGCCGAAAATGAAATCTCTGAAAGCATGATATAATGAGCAAAGAATGCAACAAATGTAATGCTAAGTACGCTAACAAGCATAAAGAATAAATGACCAAATCATTATCATATTGCAAATATTATAATCATTCTAAAAGCTTTCAATATATTTCAAAATTATTAATACTTCATGAAACTAAATTGGAAAATTATGATATCTTGAGATACTAATTTTGATTAATTTGGCAGCAAAGATTACCATTCAAAATCTTGGATTATGCAGACTATGAATAAAGGAGACAATTGAAGAGATTGTTGCAGTAGGAGCAGTATTGAAAGCTAGTTCTCTGATCAAGTTACTCAAATATGGAGTCGCCACAGCTGTTACAGCAACAAGTTTTGATGAAAAAAGAATTGTGTGAATAAGGGAGTTAAAACTGTGGAAGATATAATTGCAGCCATGTTAAGAAGCTCTATCTGATTAACCACTATGAAGACAGAGTGCTTTCGTCGCTGCCATTATCCTCCTTATTGAAATATTTATTTAATACTTTTGACTGGGGGCATTCAGTCTTCCGTTCGAGCACGATCATTCAGTCTTCCGTTCAAGCACAATCATTCAGTCTTCCGTTTAAGCGCGATCATTCAGTCTTCCATTCGAACTCGATTGTTGATCTTAGTTCAAACGATCATTCTCTGATGTGAAAGGATTTTTGTGTGGAAGAAGATTGATCATTTATTTGATTTCGTGAAATAATGAAAAAAGAATAGAGGGGGCATCTGTTGGGACACAAAAATACATGAGTCGATATGAGTTTAGTTTGTTGTGCATCAAGGATCCAAGATAGGAAGCCCTACCCATTATGCGGCCCTCTCTCAATCATCCCTCTCTAAAAAATCTACCACGATGAATAGTGCCAGGATAAATAGTTGCGCAAGATGAATAGTTGTGCTGATGAATAGTGTTACGTGGATGAATAGTTGCATGTGAATAGTGTTGCGTGCGTGAATAGTGTTGTGTGGGTGAATAGTGTTGCACGGATGAATAGTTGCATGGGTGAATAGTTTTGTGCACAGTGAATAGTGTTGCACGCGATGAATAGTATCACACAATGAATAGTGTTGTGCTGTGAATAGTGTTGCGTGCGATGAATAGTGTTACACGGGTGAATAAGGTATGCAGAATGGGGCCCGCGGCATGAAAATCGATGCCTCGCATGTGTGAAAGCCTATAAATACCCCCCCTCTCATTTGTATCGACAGAAATTCTAGATAGAGAAGGAACCGCGTGAATAGTGTTGCGGGTTAATAGTGTTGCGTGGTAAATAGTGTTACGTAGGTGAATAATGTTGCGTGAATTTGATGGGTCTGTTGCGTGGTTGTGCAATAAAAGGCCTGCACAGCTTTGTGCTTTGCAGTTTTGAGGGTTCCCTTTGTAGTTTGATTTTCGATGCATACACCTCTTAAGTGTCGACTCGAAGTAAAGGATTTTGGACCTGCACAACTCCTTTGTCACTCTAACGGACACCAAAATGCCGAAATGCTATCGAAATGGCTATTAAATTGATTATCCTTTCTTTCATTATACAAATTCATTGTACTTTATCTTAGAATCAACGAATAAGAGGATGTAATTGAAACTCAGAATTAATAAAATCTATTATGATGAATGTTCTTCTATTTTCTTTGTTATTATTGAATGATAATTCTCCTATCAAAATGCATTTGTTTCTTGTTGAAACATGGACACCTAGTGAGGGAGCCCGAGGGAAAATCACCCCCCGTCATCCACAAATAGTTAGTTCAGATAATCCAAACCCCCCATAAAATCTAAAATGTAACTAACCATCACCTACATGCATAAGTAACCAACACCCATCATCATCTCGCATCCGGCCCTACATGAGAAGACATTTCATTGCTACGAACTTAATGATAGAACTGAGCTGAATGGTCATCACTAGCACCAACACACCAATTACTAGAATAAGGACACACTACACCACCGACTGATCATCTTCCATGTGATTCGTGTGGTGTATGACTTGTGTGGTGAGTGCATGAGACCTATGTTTTCCTGTTGAGGGGAAGGTTCTGGCTAGGAAACGACTGGAAAGATGAAGCCTCCCTTGATCCTGTGCTAGAAGACCATCACCACCTTCTTCAAGCAGACAATCATTCTCATCATAAGATGACAAATCTCATTAGCACACTAGGGTACTGAAACTCCCCTAAGAACGTAGCCCATACGAACGATTTCAAAGGCATCTCAAAATCATTTAACTGGTGACAAATCCACACAATGATTCCCCTAAGAACGTAGCCCATACGAACGATTTCAAAGGCATCTCAAAATCATGGTCAAATCCACAAATGATTTAACTGACCACGTTTCTGTTTACACTTTCTCGTTTATAATGGTCCACCCAAACACAAAATTAACTGGAATATTTTAATCCAATCCTATTGCAGTCATTAAATATAAATGGACGGAGGGGATTTGTCATGGACATCTTTGTGGTCCCCACACGGTTCTAAAGTTTGTATTTCCTTGTGTCAGGTGTTAGTGCATTTATTTGTGCACCTTATTTGTCAATCACGTGTCGGTGTGTCAGAGAGTCTGTTAAGCCCTTAAAAATTGAAGACCGAAGACACATGAATATTGGAGCATCAAGGAGCAAAAAACATGTATATGAGGTGCCTTAGTGACCTTAACCCTTGACCTAAAACAACCCTTAGCTTCTAGATGAGAATGACTTAATAGGTAAACCTTTGATTGATCATCCCTTAATCTTAGGATAGGAGCCCCATTGGAACAAGATGTGTAAGAATTTAGAGATTTTGAGTGGCTGGAAAACAAACTGCCTAAAACCAACCATCTTAAGAGGAGTTCGATTGATCGATCGAGCAATCTTTGATTGATCTCAATTGATTGGGCTCGATCGATCGATCAAGTATAGACAAAACTGTCTAGCGAGTTCTCTTGACAATTTCAACCAACTTCAATCAATCAACATGCCTCAGTCGATCGATCGACGACACCGAAATTTGCCCATTTTATAACCATTGCATACTATTTTATTTTATTTTATATAAATAGGGCGTTGCACTTTTAAATGAGGTTTTTGTGTAATAGAAGCTTAGGACATTCCCCACTCATATTTCACATTCATAGCCTCTAAATCCATAAGATTTGAATAATCTTCTTGAGCTTAAACACTCTAATGAAGATTTTAACCTTGGTGTTGAAGATGAACTTAACTCCACCTTGTTCTAGAGATTAGACCTATGCTTATTGGCAAACCATTTGTCTAAAACCTCTAAAACACCTATATAGGTGAATCCCATAGAATTTCAACTATCCCATTAACTAATACAAAGCAATAATGATTTCATTAAATGGGGGGGGGGGGGGTTACGTTGCCTTGGGCCCCCACCCCAATAACTCTCTCTCTCTCTCTCTCTCTCTCTCTCTCTCTCTCCTATTTCCCCTATCTCTATAAATATGGTTTATATAGAAGAAGAAGTCATTAGTGCATTTTCTTTATTTCGTGAGATCTATTGATCACTGAAAGTTAGTGAGTCCTCTTGTATTTGGGTGCGTGAATCCCCAATCTTGAGTGAGTGAATCCTCAAGCCATATGTAGTGTGTTGACAACTTCATTCCCAATCAACGCAATCAATCTTCCTTTTTTCTTTCTCTCCATTTATTACTCGTGTCCATTTTTCCTTTTCTTGTGTGTTGGACCAACATCAATTGATATCAGAGCAAGTCGATCTTTATGGTGTAAGAACAAGTTCAACACCATCGTACAGATCCACTTAAAGATATTCGTGTGCATGCCAAAGTGGAGGAATTGAAACAAGCCAACAACCAACTCCAACATATGATGGAAGAGGTTTTGCATAGGCTCCCCAATCAAAACCTCGCAATTGATACGATGGAACCTCCTACACATATGTGACCACCATACGATGTTCCTAATGTATTTGATGAAGAAGAATTTTCCGAATCTTCAAGTTTTACCAAAGTTTCATCACAACAAGTTCCATCATGACAAGCCGTAGTGCAACCAACTTGGGCGAGGGAACAAGAATTTGCACGTGTTCTAGAAAATGTTGACAAGAGCATCCGAGTAGATGTACCCAACTTTGATGGTAAACTCGATCCCGAATGTTATTGTGATTAGATTGTATCTTTGAAAACTTTCTTTAAATGGGAAAAAAATTGTCAGAGGAGAGGAAAGTCAAACTTGTTGCTACAAAACTCAAAGTTCGTACCTTAATTTGGTGGCAATAATACCAACTCAATCATGAATAAAGAGGAATTCAAGGAATTAGTACATGGGCCAAAATGAAATTAAAGTTAGATAATAAATTCCTCCATCTCGATTATTCTTAAACTTTATATCGAGAGTTTCATCATCTCTGGCAAACGAATGATTAAGATGTGGCTAATTATATCGAGGAATTCTATAAATATTTAAGCCAAGTAAACTTACAAGAAACCAATGATCAATTGGTAACAAAATGCTAGGTTGGTTTGAAATTATCTATCCATGATGAGATAAGTTTACATCACCTAAGTAACCTTGAAAAGGCATACCAAAAGGCTTTAAAAGTGGAAGAAAATTTAAAAAGGATTTCTTTTATGCACTTTGAGAGGGGTTCAAATGTTGAAACCTTCAAAGAAAAAGAAAAAGGTTGTTACGCGGCCTACCAAATGCCCAAACTAATACGATGGGAATGAAACTAAGGAGCGTACAACCACTCCACGTGAAAGGACTCGAGATAATACATGTTTTCAATGTAGAGAGAAAGAACATTTGGCTTATGATTGTCCTCAAAAGAAGGTTAGCAACTAATTAAATCTAATCGATGAAAATGATGATGTGGTTGTTTATGATTTTGAAAATGACAATGAAGCTTCTTAAGAAGCCTACTAAGAGGTATTTGATCCTGATAGTGGTGTTGAAAGTCTTGTGATAAGATGAGTTTTATCTGCTAAAAAAAGTTAAGAAAATGACTATTGACTACATGGTAATATTTTTCATACTTTTTGTAGTGCTTATGGCCGAAAATGTTTGGTTTTAATTGATTTGGGTAATTGTGAAAATATGGTTGCTAAAGAAATAGTCGATAAATTGCAATTCAAATGTGAAAAGCATCCTAGCCCTTATAAAATTTCTTGGTTCAAAAAGGGAGGTGAAGTCCTTATTAATGAAAGGTGTTTGGTGAAACTTTCCATTGGTAAGTATTGTGATGAACTTTGGTTAGATATCTTACCTATGGAAATTTGCCACATTTTACTTGGACGACCATGACAATATGACCTTGATGTTCATCGTGATGGAAGAAAATTTGTTTATTCTCTTTCTCTTGATGGGGTAAAGTATGTATTAACTCCTTTAAAGGAAATTCCTTCTCGTGCCCCAAAAGAGCATCAAGTTAATTTTTTATCTTTAAAACATTTTGAAGAGACTTGTAGGGAAATGACCCATGTTTATGCCCTTATGGCTCAAGACATCCCTAAAGAAAAAATAAGAGAAATACCAAAATACACGGTGGAACTCTTGAAAGAGTTTTCTGATGTCACACCCGACGAACTTCCGGATGGGTTACCACTGACGTGTGACATCCAACATCGAATTGATTTAGTGTCGAGTGCCACATTGCTAAATTTGCCAAACTACCACATGAGTCTTACGAAGCATGCCCAACTCCAAAGGCAAGTAGAAGGACTATTACAAAATTGACTTATCCAAGAAAGCTTGAGTCCATGTGCAGTACCCACCCACCTCACTCCAAAGAAATATGGAACTTGGAGGATGTGTATTGATAATCGAACTATCAACAAGATAACAACAAAATACCATTTTTCAATTCCTAGACTTGATGACATGTTAGACATGTTACATGGTGCTCAAGTGTTTTAAAAAATTAACCATAGAAGTGGGTACCATCAAATTCATGTTCAACCATGTAATGAATGGAAAACAGATTTTAAACTCGAGAAAGCCTTAATGAATGGTTTGTCATGCCATTTGGATTGTCCAATTCACCAAGTACTTTCATGAGACCCATGAATCAAGTTTTAAGGCCTTTTATTGGAAAATTTGTAGTTGTTTATTTTGATTATATTCTTATATTTAGTTCTTCTCAATGTGAGCATATTAACCATGTGCACCAAGTGTTATAAGTTTTATGTGAAAAGAAGTATTGTAATGTCTAGGAAAAATCCGTACAAAGACCCGAGTACCACCTCAAGCAGAAATCACTCAGGACTAAATCTTTTAGAAATTAGAAGAAATTAACTAAGTGTTAAACTAGATTAGCTATAAAATTAGTTTGAACCACTTTAAATATGAATTGCAAGGCCCAAAACTTGTAGAATCATTAACGCTACCTTACCCTGAAACCTAGGACCAATCTCTAAACCCGATTGCTCTTAGGAGCACCTTGAAACTCCGTATCGGACCTAGACCGCACGTCGAAAGTCTGATTACTGCGAAACTATACGAATATGACCGCCTTGCTGGGCTTGACAATCATCTCAGGAATCAAATCCAGATAGTATCCAGAAGCACACAACATGGGCCCGAAGCAAAGTGTGTGAGAAATGCGTATATCTTTGAAAATTGAATTCAGATTTATGTAATTTGGGTCGTTCTCTTGTGGGCCAAATTTAAGGATTCAAACCGTCAGAATCTGACCCAGTTATACCCTCGGATCAGGGAAAATTTCCAACACATGTCAGTGAACTTGTGGCCCTAATCGAACACCAGTGACCGTTGAACTGAAACTGGTCCTCCGCGATCGATTTGTAAATCTAATCGGATTGAAACCTTAACTCAACCTAGATCCAATGTTAGGGAGCTTAAGTCCGACCGCACGCAGAAAAGGGGTCATCAAAAGTGCTCTGTTAGACTGAAACAACCATTATTTGGCTATAACCTAAGTATACCATGGCCTTGGGGCCATTTTCATCAGTTCTGGGCCTATATAAGGGCCTTAAACCCTCTCTCTCCCATTCCATACGAATTTGGGAAACCCTAAGAGAGAGAAGAGAGAAAAGAGAAGGAAAGAGAGAGAAAGTGAGAGAGAGAGAGTTGGCATTTGTTCCTAGGATTCAATCTCATCACTCCATAGGCTGAATCAACCCTTCTGCATCGCTATTCCAGCAAATCCGACTCCGTTCTTAGGTAAGAAAACCTAACCCTAATCTGTTTTAGGGTTTCTGATAGTGTAAGTGATGAAATAGCTAACCTATTTCATGTTATAGGAGGCCGTCATGCCGTAGACGAAGACTTGACATACAAACTGAGTTCGATACTGGTTTATCGGCGAAAGGTGTGGACTATAAATGTTTAGGTTATAGTTTTCAAGGCTTTCAATGTCAATAATGATTTATGACTGGTTTGATTGCTATCACATGTGCTTAGATACGAGAGTTTCCGTGTATTATGTACATATATAAACAATGTTGATTTATAATGCATTTCATGTGTTTGTTGAAATGTATGAATGAGTATGGAATTGTGACTAATGCTTGCCATGTTTATTGACTGAGAATTCATGATTGTTGCACATATGGTGAACCCTTTGTAAAGGGATTTTCTATAATACCTATTATAACTACCTTACTACATGTATATGATATGTGTAGCCTAAGTGTTTGATAAAATGCCTGAATGTGAAAATGCTTATTTAAATGTATGCAATGAGGGTGTTGAGATAGGATTCTCGATGTCCTTAACTATAGTTACAGCTCCTTTATGTAACTTATCCTATTACTATGTGATTTATGGATGAAATGTTATTATTTATGAATGAAAAGTTTATGTATGATAATATGTGTAGTATGTGTATGTTAAATTGCTTAAGTACGATTTTATATCTGATTTCAGTTGTCACATGCTGTTTTGGACTATTATATGTGAATACTATTGTTTAGGATGTGATTGGGGCTATGATGTAGTCCAGCCAATCGGTAATTGTCTGTGAACGGTGGTAGAACTACTTATCCACGACAGACACGCCCGATGAATCCAAGTCATACGCTGCTTGTCGGCAATGGTTAGGCCACACGGAGTGCTTACGCGCTCCATGTCGATTGGCTCGACGTATGCTTGTACCAGTCGAGCTTGTCAAGTAACCCGATTAACCCGATGTATGTTCACCATGTATGGACGCTACTGCTTGAACCTAAGGTACTAAACTCACCAGTGGAACTCCCGTCAACCTTGGTACCTCGATCTGCTAAGACTCATGAGCCGGACATGGTGGTATGGGACACTGTGGTCAAGTTGTCGGCCTACGCTGGGGTGACAAGCCCAGCCGTAATGACCAGTGAGCAATCCAGACTCGTGAGCTGAATATGGTGGTATGAGATACTGTATTTGAGCTGTCGGCCTACGATTAGGTGACGAGCCATTCGTAGTGACCTCGAGCATACTCTGAGACTTCGCTGAGGTGACGAGCCTTTCCGTAGCAATTAGAGTATAAGTTAGGCCTGCATTGAGGTGACGAGCCCTTTGTAGCAACCTGGAACCGCAACATCGTATGAGACTAGCTAGGATTGACGACCCTAGAATGGATCATTGTTTGGGAAATGATATAAGGGATGTACCTTAGCTTTCCAAACCTGCCATATAAAAAGGTCTAATAAGAACTCGGTAATCACGCTCATGCACTACATTGCATGTGCCTTTGGTTTTGGTGTTGAGCATAGAGGAAGGGGTGCATGCTGCGACCATAAGAGGAAGATCGTAGAAGGAGTGCAGGCGAGGGCATGCATCATTAATACATATTATGTTTGCATTAACCAAAGTACTTAGGGATGTTTAATTGTATTACTTTATCATTACAGCATGATTGAATTGATAACATGTTAACCTTTGCCTTATAGCTCCACTGAGTTGATCACTCACTCCCACGTTCTGGGACAGTATTTTAAACAGCAACTAGATTCTGTCTTAGCTGCAGGTGATGGCGATGCTTATGAGGCAGAGCCCGACTATTATGATGATGAGGAGGAGTTCTTCTATATGCAACTCTCTGGCGAGTCTATGTAGACCTGGAGTTGCGCTAACGGGGCTACAGGGTTTTGAATATAGAATATTACACTTTCTGATTTCATACATTTTTTAATGAAACTTGTAATTATTTAACCTAGTGACATTCATACTCTGAGGGCTTGCTATTACTTTTGAATAGTTTATATACATATCATAATCTTCCACTAGCGTAATTTAATTGCCTCTGGAGTATGATATGCTGTTTTGGTATAATCTCATTCATGTTTAAGGCACTAATAAGGACAACTTTTAATCATCACTATCTATGTTGCATAAGTGATGCGTTGAAACTTGGGAGTTGAGTCTATGCTCGACCCCCGATTTTCAGGGCATTACAAGTTGGTATCAGAGTATGATTTGGATTAAACTGGACCTGAGTTATGGTCACACGACACACACTGATGTACTTTGACCTAGGAGGGTGCGATAAAACGTAGAAATAGATATAGAATTCTCAGTTTCGCTAATCGACATAATTAATTGAAATCGACCGCAGAGATCGGGCCCGTACACACTCGTGATCACTTAAGGCGATCCCGGATCACTTCTAAACCATCAATCGACGGGTTTAGATGATGATTTAACCCATTCCGACCTCAAATGACCTGAAAAGTGTGAAAGTAAGTGAAATGGGACCCGAAACGACTCAAATGGAGTCGGGGGCCTACACGGTGCAATATGGGGGGACCCAAAGTGGACCCTGCACTTTTCCAGCACCCCGGGGGGGAGGGGGGATGGCATCACCCCTGGGGTGAGCCCTCACCCAGGTGTCCAGAGACCAGCGATGGCATCGTCGGTTCGGTGAGGCCTCGCTGATCGCCTGGACCGGGCCTGTCGGGCCGCACTGGGTCAGGCAGGCCAACACTTATGGGACACTGTGGAGCCCACGAAAATAAGTGGGACCCCCTCTACTTCTTTTGTTTGCTTCCCCTCTTCATTTCCCACCCATCTAAGCATTTCTTTCTCTTAAAAATCCCAAATTTCCCCTCTCAAATCGCCCCTCCAAGCTCATTTTCTTCCATTTTCTTGCACCATCTATACCATTCTCTCAAACCCATCTTCCGCAACTGTTTATCTCCCCTAATCCCTCTCATTTGAGTACACAAATACTCCTTTGTGTCTTAAAAACCCTAAAGTTTAACAACTCATTCTATTTCCCCACCTCATTTCACTCTTATGGCTCTTTTCGAGCTTATGACAGCCATTTTCTCCATTTTCACGCTTCTTTCGCTCATGGGGAAGAAGAGATCTCCTATGGATCAGGCCGGGCCTACCCGCACTACTCGTTCAAGGAGGCCGAGAGGCACCGTCGCAGGTCCGAGCACCAATCGAGAGATAAGGACAAAGCGGGACCTCGATCCCTAGGCTCCTCTCGAAAGGGCTCTACTGGCGGAGTTGTCTCATGGAAGATTCGAGGGCCGTAGGGTCCTTTTTGAAGCGCACGTGGATGAGAAGCTCTTTGGGGAATATCTGGTGATGACCGCCTGGTGGAGGCCAGGTGGGGTCCCATAATTTAGGGTAAGTCTCGTGTGAATGTAAACACTGTCCGAGCCTTCTACGCGCATATAGGGGAGCCAATGGTGGAGCCTTTACAGTTCAAATTTTCAGTAGGATGATGTGACCTCATAGTCAATGCTGGCTTGATAGCCCAACTCATAGGGATGCCGCTTGGCGGGGTCCATGCTAGTGAGAAGAGTCTTAAGAGTGCACGGGAAAGAGATCATCCCACGCGATTCCTTTGTGGCCAGCTGGTCATTGGAATCCAAACAATAGCCTCCTAGCGACCAATATGACTGACGACTTCCACCTGCTCCACCACATCTTCACATACAACGTGTACCCTAGGTGGAGTTGGTCACCTTCATGTTTGAGAAAGAGGTCAGCTTATGGTGGGACAACGTCCTCAGGACCATTGTGGTCGGACATGTGTGGACATGGGAGGCCTTCGAGACGCACTTTCACGAGAAATATTTCCCTCTCACATACCGCCATGAGAAGGAGGGAGAGTTCCTTCACCTCCATCAGGGAGGGATGACAGTGGCAGAGTACAAAAACAGGTCACAGAGCTGGCTAGGTATGCTCATTTGATTCTCGTCGATCAAACAATGAGGATGCGGCACTTCTCTGAGGGTTTGCGACCTGAGATACGCTTGAAGATGTGTTGCGCTAGCATATCCACCTATGCTGAGCTAGTGGGGCATGTCTTTGTAAGCGGAGCAGGACAGGGATAGGTTATCCTGCACTCATGGGCCTATGGTTCCTAGGCCACGACCCGAGTTGTCGAGCAGGCCGTTCCTAAGAGGCCTCGTACAGATTCGCCTCCTAAGTTCACGGCTCCACCAGCCCCTATGAGGCGACCAGACTTGTGGTGCACTTACTGCAGGCGGGTGGGCCATGCAGATACCTACTGTTTCACCAAGATGAGAGACAACGACTTCTCGTCACCTCAGAGGATCAACTGCCAGCTTCCTCAGGCCATTGCAGCCCCGCCTCCGCAGTCAGCACCAGCACATCCCTCATTTCGACCGCCTACACCTCACTTT
This sequence comes from Magnolia changhungtana, assembly GCA_030180095.1. NCBI lineage: Eukaryota > Viridiplantae > Streptophyta > Magnoliopsida > Magnoliales > Magnoliaceae > Magnolia > Magnolia changhungtana. The sequence goes on along the minus strand of JASAUF010000440.1, from coordinate 77,759 downwards.
AGGCCACCTCCGCCTGAGACATCAGTTACAGCCCCAATGGCTTTCGAAGTTACGGCTCACGTTCAAAGCACACCCGTCTTCTTGTTGGTGGACACCAAGTCCACTATCTCGATCATATCATGCGCAGCAGTCAAGCGACTGGGGTTGGATACTGTTCCCACGAAGGGAGTGAGGATCCTTACAGTTATAGGGACTTTTTCAGACGTTAGCGGAACTTGTGTGGGTTACTCGATAAATTTAGGTAGCAGGATAGTGCTCGTTGACCTTATTGTCACCCCACTATGGCACTACGACGTTATCGTTAGTATGGATTGGCTCAACGAGGTGAAGGCTGAGATCGATTGCGATACCTGAGTGGTGACCGCCCATGGACTTAAGGGCACGACCTTTACTTTTCCAGTGCAGGTCAGTTGGCCCTGCCGTGTTAGCTGTTATGCCACCTTATTAGAGAATGTTAATGGTCCAACACTTGAGGGCACGCCAGTAATTTGAGAGTTCGCGGACGTGTTCAGGATGATTCCTGGACTATGACGCAGGGGAGGACGTGAGGTCGAGCACCGTCTCTCTCAAGAGGATAACTATTCCGAATCCACAGAACTTCTCTAGACTCCTCACAGAGACTTCTCGAATCCACAAGAAAAGAGAGCAGAAAATAGAAATAAATTCTAAATAAATTCGAAATAGATTAATGAATGAATAAAAACGAGTTCACAACCCCTTAAATAAGGGTACTAAGCAATGGGAAAGAAATCATAATCAAACTACAACTAAAACTCCTATTCACGACTTACTATAAATAGTAAACTTACTATTTATAGACGGTCGTGATGTCTACTAGTGCGCAAGGTTTTCAGCTAAAAATAGTAAGTGTCCTATTTGACTTCACCAACCCGTTCTCCTAATTATTCTAAGCTCTTTTCATGTTGGGCACAACTCCTAAAGCCCGACAGATGAAGAGTTATAAGCAAACTAAAACTTACTATTTATAGTAAAAACGAAATTGAAATAGGGAAACGACCGTCAAATCAGGGTTTCTCGCAATTATGTCACAACCTTATAGCTGGGTTGGTTGGCTAAAGTAATGTTACCCCAAAATCATATATTTTCGTCTAACATCCTGGATTGTGAGATACGGCATGTCGATGGTCCGATCACTTCTTTCGAGAGTTTTTTCGATCCATCTTTGCCATGTAATTGTCCGCGACCCGCTCTACATCAGACTACCTCCTCAGTGCGAGATCAATTTTACCATTGATCTTGTGCCTGGTGCGACACTCATCTCGTTACCCACGTATCGTATGCCTCCATATGAGATGGAGGAATTGAGGAAACAGATCAACGATCTATTGGATGCAGGCTTCATACAACTGAGTGTGTCTCCTTGCGGAGCACCTATGTTATTTGTGAAGAATAAGGATGGATCACTGTGATTGTGTATTGATTACCGCAGGTTGAACCAAGTGACGGTGAAGAACAAGTATTCTTTGCCTAAGATAGATGATCTGTTTGATTAGTTGAAAGAGGCATAGTCCTTCTCAAAGATTGACTTACAGTCAGGGTATCGCCAGTTGTGTGTCAGGGATGAGGACGTGCAGAAGACAGCTTTCAGGACTAGTTTTGGGCACTATAAGTTTCTTGTGATGTCGTTCAGACTCACAAACGCACCGGCCGTGTTCATGGACTTGATGAACCAGGTATTTCGGCCGTTTCTATTTCAATTCGTCATCGTGTTTATAGATGACATCCTAATATACTCTAAGAGTTGGGAAGATCATGAAGAACACCTGTGAGCAGTCTTTGATACTCTTAGGAAGAACCAGTGTTTGTATAGTACAAGAAGTGCGACTTTTGGAAAGAAGAAGTCAAGTTCTTGGGACATGTGGTGTCCAAGGAAGGGATAGGAGTGCACCTTGCTAAGGTAGCCAAAGTCCAGGACTGGGAGTAGCCCGGTTCGGTTACTGAAGTAAGCAGTTTTCTTGGCTTGGCAGGTTACTATCGACGATTCATTCGGGATTTTTCCAAGATAGTCAGACCGTTGTCTCAGCTGACTTGGAAAGATCTTAAGTTTGCCTAGAATGAGAAGGCAGAGGCAGCTTTTTAGGAGCTAAAGGATAAGTTGACGTCCACCCCTGTGCTAGTATTGCCAGAGCAAGGGGTCAAGTATACGATATATACCGACGCGTCTCGTGTTGGTTTGGGTTGTATCCTTATGCAGAAGAACAGGGTGATTGCTTATGCATCACGACAGTTGAGGAAACACGAGAAGAATTACTCTACGCATGACTTAGAATTAGCAGCTATCATCTTTGCATTGAAGCTCTGGAGACATTACCTCTTTTGCAACCACAAGAGCCTTAGGTACATATTCACGCAGAGGAACTTGAATATGAGACAGCGACGATGGATGGAAACCTTGAAGGACTTCAAGTTCGAGGTTTCCTACCATCCTGGCAAGGCCAACCTTATGGCAGACGCGTTGAGCTGTAAGAGGGCTATAGCATTTGCAGCTCCACTGATGATAGCAGAGTGGGATATGGTAGAGTTTGTGCAGGATTTTGAGTAGAAACTTATAGTGGAGGAGCCATTTGAGAGCATCGCACATATGCGTGTGCAGCCACTGATCAATGACTGAATCATAGTGGCTCAGCGAGAAGATGAAGGGTTGTTAGAGTTGAGGAAACGAACTAGTGATGATGAAGACTCTGAGTGAAGAGTTGGTATGGATGGGGGCTTACGTTATCGTGGCTGCCTATGCATGTCAAATCTTCATGACTTGATAAAGGAGGTTCTCAAAGCTACTCATAATTTGAGGATGGCGATGCATCTTGCCAGTACGAAGATGTATCGAGATATGAAGAAGTCGTACTGGTGGGACAATATGAAGGCCCACATAGCAGAGTACGTATCACGTTGTCTCACATGCCAGCAAATCAAGGCCGAACATCCCGACCTCCTAGACTGCCTCAGCCCATGCCCATAGATGAATGGAAGTGGGACTTCATCTCTATGGATTTCATCTCAGGGCTACTGAAGACGAGGAAGAGACATGATTCCATTTGGGTGATTATGGACCGATTGACGAAATCAGCCCATTTTCTCCCTATTAGAGTTTTAAACTCGGTAAACTATTTGGTCAGGCTGTACATCAAGGAGATAGTACGTCTACATGAAGTTCTTATGGAGATCGTGTCGGACCAAGACACATGATTCACATCTATCTTCTGGACTTGTATCCAAGAAGCAATGGGTGTGAAATTGAAGTTCAGTACCGCATTCCACCCACAGACTGACGGGCAGACAGAACAGGTAAATCAAGTGTTGGAAGATATGTTGCGAGCTTGCGTACTTGATTGCAAGGACAGTTGAGATGACTACCTTCCTTATGCCGAGTTCTCTTATAACAACAACTTTCAGGCGAGTATTGGCATGACTCCCTATGAGGCCTTGTATGGGCGTCCTTGTTGGGCACCGCATTGCTAGGCAGAGGTTGGTGAGAAAAGCTTGATTGGCCCAGAGTTAGTTCAGGTGACCTCAGAGAAGATCGACATTATTAGGCGTCAACTTCTGGTAGCACAGAACAGACAGAAGAGCTACGCCAATACGAGGCAGCGGCAGTTAGAGTTCGAGATCGAGGACCATGTATTTCTGAAAGTTTCCTCCATGAAGGGAGTCCTTCGGTTTGGGAAGAAAGGAAAACTCACACCGAGATTCATTGGCCCATTCCAAATACTAGATCGTGTGAGTGCGGTAGTTTACCGCCTTGCTTTACCCACATCACTCATAGGCGTGCACAACGTATTTCATGTATCTATGCTAAAGAAATATGTTCCTAATCCTTCCCACATTATCAAGTAGGAGCAGGTGCAGTTAAGTGAGGCTGCTACTTTTATTCTGCGGCCGACGCGTATCCTAGACAGGAAGGAGCATGTGTTGTGCAGTAAAGTGATTCCACTTGTGAATATTCTGTGGACACACCATACCGAGGAAGAGGCTACTTGGGAAATAGAAGCCGAGGTCTGCAAGAATTACCCTCAGATTCTCGAGGAGTACAAAAAGGTACTAATTTCGAGGATGAAATTTTTCTTTAAGGGGGGTAAATTATAACGTCTCGAAAAAATCCGTACAAAGACCCGAGTACCACCTCAGGTAGAAGTCACTCAGGACCAAATCCTTTAGAAATTAGACGAAATTAACTAAGTGCTAAACTAGATTAGCTATGAAATTAGCTTGAACCACTTTAAATATGAACTGCAAGACCTAAAACTTGCAGAATCATTAACGCTACCTTACCCTAAAACCTAGGACCAATCTTTAAACCCGGTTGCTCTCGGGAGCACCTTGAAACTCTATATCGGACCTAGACCGCACATCGAAAGTCTGATTAACGCGAAACTATACGAATATGACCGCCTTGCTGGGCTTGACAACCATCCCGGAAATCAAATCCAGATAGTATCCAGAAGCGCACAACTTGGGCCCGGAACAAAGTCTGTGAGAAACGCGAATATCTTTGAAAATTGAACTCAGATTTAAGTGATTTGGGTTGTTCGCTTACGGGCCAAATCTAAGGATTTAGACCGTCAAAATATGGCCCAATTATACCCTCGGATCAGAGAAAATTTTCAACACATGTTAGTGAACTTGTGGCCCTGATCGAACACAGGTGACCGTTGAACTGAAACTGGTTCTCCACGGTTGATCTGTAAATCTAATCGGACCGAAACCTTAAATCGATCTAGATCCAATGTTAAGGAGCTTAAGTCCAACCGCACACAGAAAAGAAGTCACCGAAAGTGCTCTGTTGGACTGAAACATCCATTATTTGGCTATAACCTAAGTAGACTGGGGTCATTTTCATCAGTTTTGGGCCTATATAAGGGCCTTAAACCCTCTCTCTCTCATTCCATATGAATTTAGGAAACCCTAAGAGAGAGAAGAGAGAAAAGAGAAGGAAAGATAGAGAAGTGAGAGAGAGAGAGAGAGTTGGCGTTTGTTCCTGGGATTCAATCCCATCACTCCACGGGCTGAATCAACCCTTCTGCATCGCTATTCCAGCGATTCTAACTCCGTTCTTAGGTAAAAAAAACCTAACCCTAATCTATTTTAGGGTTTCAAATAGTGTAAGTGATGAAATAGCTAACCTATTTCATACTATAGGTGGTCGTCATACCGTAGACAAAGACTTGACATACAAACTGAGTTCGATACTAGTTTATTGGCAAAAGGTGCGGATTATAAATGTTTAAGTTATGGTTTTCAAGGCTTTCAATGTCAGTAATGATTTATGACTGGCTTGATTGCTATCACATGTGCTTAGATATGAGGGTTTCCGTGTATTATGTACATATATAAACTATGTTGATTTATAATGCATTCCATGTGTTTGTTGAAATGTATGAATGAGTATGGAATTGTGATTTATGCTTATCATATTTATTGACTGAGAATTCATGATTGTTGTACGTATGGTGAACCCTTTATAATAAGATTTGTTATAATACCTGTTATAACTACCTTATTACATGTATATGATATGTGTAGCCTAAGTGTTTGATAAAATGCCTGAATGTGAAAACGCTTGTTTAAATGCATGCAATGAGGGTGTTGAGATAGGATTCTCAATGTCCTTAATTATGGTTACAACTCCTTTATGTAACCTATCCTATTACTATGTGATTTATGGATGAAATGTTGTGATTTATGGATGAAATGTTTATGTATGATAATATGTGTAATATGTGTGTGTTAAATTGCTCAAGTAAGATTTTATATCTGATTTCAGTTGTCACATGCTGTTTTGGACTATTATGTGTGAATACTATTATTTGGGATGTGATTGGGGCTACGATGTAGTCCAGGCAATCGGTAATTGTCTGTGAACGGTGGTTGAATTGCTTGACCACGACAGACACGCCCGATGAATCCGAGTCGTATGCTACTTGTCAGCAGTGGTTAGGACACACTGAGTGCTTATGCGCTCCATTTTGATCGACTCGATGCATGCTCGTACCAGTCGAGCTCGTCAAGTAACCCGATTGACCCAATGTTTGTTCACCATGTATGGACGCTACTATTTGAACCTAAGGTACCAAACTCACCAGTGGAACTCTCGTTAACCTTGGTACCTCGATCCGCTAAGACTCATGAGCCAGACATGGTGGTATGGGACACTGTGGTCGAGCTATCGGCCTACGCTGAGGTGATGAGCCCACCCGTAGTCATCAGTGAGCAACCTAGACTCGTGAGCTGAATACGGTGGTACGGGACACTGTTTTAGAGCTGTCGGCCTATGATTAGATGACGAGTCATTTATAGTGACCTCGAGCATACTCTGAGACTGCGCTGAGGCAATGAGCCTTTCCATAGCCACTAGAGTATAAGTTAGGCCTACATTGAGGTGACGAGCCCTTTGTAGCGACCTGGAACTGCAACATCGTATGAGACTACCTAGGACTAATGACCCTAAAATGGATTATTGTTTGGGAAATGAAATAAAGGAGGTACCTTAACTTCTCAATCCTGCTGTGTGAAAAGGTCTAATAAGAACTCAGTAATCATGCTCATGTACCGCATTGCATGTGCCTTTGGCGTTGGTGTTGAGCACAGAGGAAGGGGTGCACGCCGCGACCGTAAGAGGAAGATTGCAGAGGGAGTGCAGGCGAGGGCATGCATCATAATACATATCATGTTTACATTAACCAGAGTACTTAGGGATGTTTGATTGTGTTGCTTTATCATTACTGCTTGATTGAATTGATAACATGTTAACCTTTGCCTTATAGCTCCACTGAGTTGATCACTCATTCTCACATTCTGGGATGGTGTTTTAAACACCAACCAGACTCTGTCTTAGCTGCAGGTGATGGCGATGCTTATGAGGCAGAGCCAGACTATTATGATGACAAGGAGGAGTTCTTCTATATGCAACTCTCTAGCGGGTCTACGTAGACCTGGAGTTGCGCTAACGGGACTACAGGGTTTTGGATATAGAACATTACACTTTCTGATTTTGTACATTTCTGAATTAAACTTATAATTATTTAACCTAGTGACATTCATGCTCTGAGGGCTTGCAATCACTTTTGAACAGTTTATATACATATTACAGTCTTCCACTAGCATACTTTAATTGCCTCTGGAGTATGATATGATGTTTTGGTATAATCTCATTCATGTTTAAGGCACTAATATGGACAACATTTAATCATCATTATCTATGTTGTATAAGTGATGCGTTGGAACTCGGGAGTTGAGTCTATACTCGACCCCCGATTTTTATGGCGTTACAAGTTATATGTCAATCTCAAGAAGTGTTCATTCATGGTCAACAATGTAATCTTTTTGGGCTATATTATCTCATTTGAAGGTGTTAAAGTAGATAAGAAAAAAATCAAATCAATTGTAGAGTAGCTGACTCCAAAATTGGTTAACAAAGTGCGAAGTTTCCATGGCCTAGCCACATTCTACCAATGTTCATTAAGAACTTTAGTAGTATTATTGCCCCTGTGACCAATTGCATAAAAGTCAAAGTCTTTACTTGGACTCAAGAAGCCCAAGAGAGATTCGACTTGATTAAGGAAAAACTAATCAAAGCACCCGTGCTTGCATTGCCAAATTTTAATGAGGTATTTGAGGTAGAATTGCACATAGGAATTGGGGTCGTCTTAAAACAAAAGGGACGTCTAATTGCCTACTTTAGTGAGAAACTCAATGATACTAAGAAGTGTTATTCTACCTATGATGTTGATTCTACACCATTGTGCAAGCCTTGCGGTTTTGGCATCACTACTTAATTCACAAAGAGTTAGTGTTGTACTCCGATCATGAGGCTCTCCATTTTCTCAATGCTCAAAAGGAAACTTAATTCTACTCATGCTAAGTAGGTTTCTTATTTATAAGGGTATACTTTTATGATTCATCATAAGGCCGGTACTATGAATAAAGTTGTGGTTGCAATTAGTTGAAAATTTTATCTCCTCAAGATTGTCTTTTGAGGTGATTGGATTTGATCTATTACCAGAAAATTACAAAACTGACCCATATTTTGGAAATATTTGGAAAGAGCGTAAAAATGGGAAAAAATGAAAAGTATTCCATTATAAATGGGTACCATTTTAAGGGTAAGCAAACATGCCTTCCCGAAGGATCCCTACGACACCAAGTCATAGCCAAGTTACATGTTGGTGGTTAGAAGGTCACTTTGGTCGAGGTAAAACAATTGTTATGGTCCATGAGCACTACTTTTAGCCAAAATTGAACCAAGATGTAAAATGGTTCGTTCACAGATGTATGTCATGCCAAAGAGCTAAGGGTAGGCACTAAAATTGTGGACTATATCAACCCTTGCCTATTCCATCTCATCCATGAGAAGACATTAGTATGTACTTTGTACTTGGGTTACCAAGAATACAACAAGGTTATGATTCTATATTTGTGGTAGTTGATCACTTTTCTAAAATGTCCCATTTTATTCTATGCATGAATTCTACTGATGCCTCTCACATTGTGCACATCTTCTTTAAAGAAATCATCCGGCTCCATGGTGTTTCAAGAACCATCACCTCCAATCGAGACACGTGGTTCGTGAGCCACTTTTGACAAACTTTATGGAAATATATGGACACTCAACCTCAATTTTCAAGTACCTATCATCCACAAACCGATGGCCAAACAAAAGTTATCAACCGATCCCTTAGTGATTTACTCCGATGTTTGGCATGTGACCACCCACGATAATGGGATATTGTCTTGCCTCAAGCTGAATTTGCTTACAACAACTCTCAAGTGTCGATTTACTCAAAAGACTCAATTTGAAGTGGTCTATGGAAGAAACTCGAATCATATCTTGGTCAGGTACCAATTCCTAACCTGAGGAAGAGTAGTATGGAAGCCAAAGAACTTGTCAACCACATCAATGAAATACAAGAACAAGTTTGGGCCAACATTAAAAGTGCTAATGATTGATGCAAAGAAGCTGTTGATTTTTGTTGCTGCCACTTAGAGTTCAAAGAAGGTGATTTGGTTATGACACACTTGACCAGCATCATTAGTTATAGGAGATTCTACCACCCTCCTATTACCTTGGTTACCTCAAATGGAGCATCACATGTAAGGTGTTTATTTGTAGACTTAAACTATAGGCACCAATGGACGTGAGGATCAATTGAGAAGCAGATTCATGCGTGGGAGATCTTTCAAGAAACAACTCAAGTAAAGTATGACAAAAGGACTCAATTTAACAAGTATTAATTGTAGAGTTCATTCACACTCCTTCCTTATATAGGATTGAGTGTAGAGTTTGTAACCAAACTCGCATATGTTCTTTTGTAGGACCGTATCGCCACCAATACAGGTGAGTACGTTTGTAAGTCCTTGTGTAGGTCATTGACACGGGTGTGTACATGGTAAGTCCTTATGTAAGCCACTGATATAGGTGTGTACGTGATAAGTCCTTGTGTAAGCCATCGACACAGGTGAGTATGTGGGTAAGTCCTTGTGTATGCCTCCGGCAGGAGTGTACGCTTGTATAGGTTACAGGTGAACCCGATTTAAAAGCTCCAATAGTAAATACCGGTACACTCAAGGATAGTATGTCCACCACGAGTGGAGTATGGAAACCGAACCACTATACATGCTTGTATTTGAGATTGTCAATTGAGCACATTTTTAATTATTCTTATGTGATTGTTTAGTTGAATTATATGCATGCATAATTAGATGAATGCTAGGATTAGAATAGTTAGTACATCCCACACACATAGACACCATCGATTATAGATTATTTTCTTAATTGGCATATCATATGTAATCTATGTGATTGGACCCATTATTGGCTTGGAAGCCTTAGTGTTAATTATCTTAATTAGTTTGAATTGATAAATCAATTTAATTAGGTGATGAGTGTCGAATATTGCATATTAGACCCCGACTATTACCTGATTTTACGTACATGATAATGCTTAATACCATATTTTAATTGTGTTTTTATTACAGGATGAAATCAGGAGCGTGTATTGAAAAATGATGTTAAAAGCATGGATTTTGACTCTCATGGTGGGCCCCCGAGCACGGGATAAACCTCGTAGGACCAATATTGAAGAATTTACATGCTAAGGGACCCAGGAAATCAAGCCATAGTTCACGTTTAAAGAGGCCTCGAATATAGGTCCGAATGAAAGATCACATGGTTCCCTCCATCCAATTGGCTCGAAACTTTATACATGGGATTAGGGACATGAATTAACCGTACATTTCAAATTTCAAAGGAGGATCACTAGAAAAATGCCCCAACCGAAAGAAATCATGCCATAAACCATTGATTCGGAAGACCCGATATCCGGACCTTCTTCAAAATTTACCTAGACTTTAAATGATGTGAGAAATAGGATGGACATTGGATTTCTCAAAAAACCTTTATTAGGAAGGCCCTCCATTAATAGTGAATGTGCATTGAGCACTATTCAAAATGGTGGTCCTTAGGTCCACAGGCTATCAATTATCTTTTAACGCGCATCCTCATTACTCAAATCTCCGTTAATTGAGTTCTGGCCGATCGTCGGTTGGCACTTGGAAGGGCCCCACATTTCAGTATTCAAATGATCTGAAAGTTCATATGTACTATTGTAGTCGGGCTTTATCCTCACCTAGGTGTCCTTTTCGGACCCATGCGTGGGTAAACACAGAGATCTCCGTTAAACGTAATCTGACGGTGGACCAAATCATCTTGTGGGCCACACATATTTTACTCAAAGTACTCATTTCATGTTGGTTTTTCGTCACATGGGATCGCAATGGACGGAGTGGATTTCATGTTGTGAAGGACTGGCCCCACCACCATTGCCTAGGATTCGCGTGATGTCATATTCTTACACAAATAATGATGGACGTTGTCCGTTTTGCATAAGTGAGCCCCACACGTGTCCCATCTGGCCAATCCGCACCTCCACCTGTAACAATGATTGCACTTCAAAACCATGTTTCTACTTTATACCCATGCGTACACACGTGTGCGGCCCTACCACAAAAGGGTACTCTCTCTCATCCAAATCTCTTTTGTATTTTTCTTCTCATTCCAACAACATCATCCCAATGTTCAAAACCTACCTATTTTCAATCATGTTGAAATTTCGTCCATCTAATCCAATGGACTCAACCCTGGATTTCTTCATCAACCTCCATCAAAACACTTCCATGGGGCCCACGATCACGACAAAGAAAAGGCCGAAAGGTTTCACACAATTTGAAAATTTTTATCGAGGCCAATTGTGTTGGCCACCATCTTTAATCATATGGTAGATCTTGAACCCATAGTGGCTCCTCCCTACACTCATGTAGAGGACCCAAGAAAGTCCTAAGGGACGGTGTTTGTTGGAATTTGAACGAGGAAAGTATGGTGTTTCTGAGGTCCCGAACTTGATCACATAAAAGGAATTTTCAAGATAGTGGTATGCGAAACTTCCCAAATCTCGAATTTCACCACTCCAACAATCACTCCATCGGTTTCTATAAAAAGAGTTGCAAAACATGAGGAAGGGCATTCGAGAGATTGGAAAAAGTGGAGAATTCCAGATCTAGAGCAAAGGAGAGAAGAAAAAGAAGAAAGAAGAAAGAAGAAAGAGAAATTGGTTTGATGTTTTTATGAATTTTTATTTATCCATATGTTTAATGAATTTTATGGGTAACTAATCCTCATACCAATGAGATGAAACCCTCACTAATTTGAACACCTCTTTTCTATGTTGATTTTATTTTAATTAGATTGGTTTGTTTCTTTCCCTAGTGTGCTTGATTGTTTTAAATTCTCATATTTCTCCATCTATGAACTTGATCCTAGTCTATGGATGGATGTGGTTTGGATGCTTATTCTAGGTGCTTGTATCGATCATGAATGCCCTTCCTCGTAGAGGAAGAAACAAGGTCCTTTCCATCCGAATCACGACATATTCCATATGCCCGATTTGGACATGGGATATGTTATTCACTCGCATTGCTTGAAGGAATTAGACAATCTGTATGCCATCGATTAAGGACTCTCACCCGAGACATTGTGCTTTCTCTAGATAAGTTAGATCAATCTATATTAAAGTGAATTAACATGAGACAAAACAAGGGTTGGGATAATTAGGAATCATACCGCCAGGATTCGAAAGTCCTACAGTGCTCTTTCTCTTATTGAATTTTCTTCCCTATCCTCAATAGTTATTTTCCATAAATTTGTGTTAGTAATTTGCTCCATTATTTGTTGAATTAGTTAAGGAGGATCACATATTTGAATTGTGACGATCAGTCCTCGTGGGATTCGACCTCGATCTTACCGAGTTATTACTACATCACAACCCTATACTAGGTTTTTCTAACCGAAATTTCTGTGGGCCACGGAAAATATTGTTACACCGTCCAACCTGCGATTTTCATCAATCCACGTCCGTACACATGTATGAGATCAAATACCATTCAAATAAACCCTGGTGGATATGTCGGCCCATTACAATGTGCGGATGGACGGTTTGGATTGTCCATTTGGACAATAGGTGGGGCCCACAACATGACCTCGACCAATGCCTCGGTACATTCTCGGCCATCATCTTTGCGAAATGAAAATGAGCGGTCAATCAACCGATTTTACCGGGTGCCGCAAATGGGCTTAATCACTAGTGCACTATATATATCGGCATGGTCAATAGTGGGTCCACATTTTGATGTTTTTATATAATAAATCGATCCATCCATTTAATTAGTATCCTCATTTAAAGCGTTGAATCCGAAGTTGAGGTATATCCAGATAGTAGGTGGGCCCCACTTAATGAATTAAGTGGGCACCATCCTCGGCCGTTAGGCCACTTCCCCGTGATCCTCAATGGTGAAATTTAATATGTACGGTTAATTTACGGAGGGGACCCATCATATGTATGAAGTTTGAGTTGATCGGATGGCGGAAAACATGTGATCTTGCATGCTGGACCCTTTATAAGGTCCTCTTTTGTGCTTTCCTCGGATCCCACCGTGTTATGTATATTCTTTACCCATTGGTTTTCGTCCATTCCGTGCTCGGTAAATTTGGAGCGTCAAATCCATGCCTTTAACATCAAATTCCATATGTGTAACGCTCCCGATTTCACATGACTTAATAAAATATAATTAAAATTCGGCATTAAACATTATCATGTATGTAAAATCAGGTAATTACTGGGTCTGATATGCAATATTCGACCCTAATCACAACCCCCAACCAGCATTTTGCTATTTGTTCACTCCCCTCTAGGAACCCTAATCATAAATTTGTGTTAGTAATTTGCTCCATTAGGCAATTTATGTTTTTATTGGCATAATTTTTAAGTGTTCCTATTCACCCCCTCACCTCTAGGACTTAGCCAGTCATTCGTTAACTCTGCCAAGCTTTAACACATATAGCTCGGGTGGCCTACCACTACCTCACACAATTTCACCAGGGACCACATGCAATGGCAGATTGGAACAAGTACATCATGGTGGGCCCCTCGGAGCTCAAGATAGAGACATGTAGTCCACCGCAAAATCACCTTCTAAGAGTGTCCCATGAAAAATCCCAACCATAGACAAATCCAACAGTATCGATATTATCGAATATAGATAATAATAAAAAAAAATCAATCTCTCCTTCGATTACATGTAATCGCAGCAGCTTCTAATGGTGTAGTTATAGGTTTTCCACTACCACTTGCCGTTATTGTGATGCTCAAAGGAGAGTATGTTAATAGAATATAATGGAGGTCGATTCGTTTATAAGAAATTGCATGCACCGGAAAGTTAGATCAGAAGAGAAGAACGACAGTAACAGTGCTAGAAGGTACCACTTCCCGAAGCCTAGATATGAAGAAGGAATGCATTGGAATGGTCCCTTTATTAGGAAGGTTTTATAATAGTTTATGGAGATGCACCTTCAAAATGGTGGTCCTTAGGTCCACCGGATACTTATCAATTATCTTTTAACACTGCAAAATCATTACTCAAATCTCCAGTAAATTGTGTATCTACAGCCAAGAGATACGTTGGCTTCCTAAGGAAGCTCCTCCACATTTCACTGTAATGCAATGAAAAATGAAAGGCTATATGTAAGGTTCATATTGTAGTCCATACCATTCATAGTAGAGCTTGGGACCTCCCGATTGAAATTTGGCAACCCAAATTGACATCAAGTGGGTCCCAAATAGCACATTATGTGAATCCCCAGTCGCATCCTCGTAAATGCTCCCTTGGCTTGACTCCTAGACCTCGCTCATTGCGGTGGCGCCATGATGATCCAACGATTCAAATGGGAGATCTCGTGTGCCGATCCGATTTCTAAATCATGACATGTGGACCGTAAATTATAATGGTCATGGACTATATAGAAAAAATGAGGGACCCAGAGAGACACCATTCCTAGGATGGGTGATGTGGAGTGTTCTTACACAAATAATGATGGTTATTTTCATAAAACCCTTCTGACATGTAATAATGACATCTCTCTTCCCAAATAATGATTGCCCTAACCCATAATTGCTAGCCACACCCCTCTCTTACAAGTCATGATGGCCCTACCATCATGATTGCACTTGTCTCTCTCCTTATCTCTCTCTCCTTCTCTTTCTTCTCATTCCAACAACAAGAGCTCCCAATGTTCATGGCCTTCATCCATTTTCAATCATGTTGAGGGCTTCACACCTCACCATCTAACCCCTAGAATCCCATCTCAACCCTCCATTCTTCATCAACCTCCATCAAGATCAAAAAAAGGAGCATTGGAGTCCAATGAGCTAAAGAAGAAGGCCGATAGGTGGGTGATCCACCGTTGATTTTCTATCAGAGGGCCAATTGTGTTGGGACCATTTTGATATATGTATTGTAGTCTTGAGGGGCCCATAGTGGCAGGGTCCCTCCCTACACTCCATGTCTCTCTCTCTCTCTCTCTCTCTCTCTCTCTCTCTCTCTCTCTCTCTCTCTCTCTCTCCCTTTTTTCCCTAATTGTATAGCCCATCTTAGAGTATGTATCATATCCATGTCGTCTATGTAGTGGGCCCACCTTGCTAGACTGTCCAGCGAACGGGATTGCTGTCCGTCCGTCTGGACAGGCCCGAATATAGGAAAACACAAATGTCAACTTGATCTTAAATGGGTGGGCCACACCACGTGGACCCACCTTGATGTTTGCATCATCCACATCGTCCAGGTCGCTGAACGGTGGGATTGTTGACACCGTCCAGACATCCAGATGGCTAGACGCTGGGCCCCCCCTTAAAACAAAAAATATATAATATAAATAATATTATATATAAATATATATACATATACATATGTTATATATACATATATATATATATGTGGAAGGTGGCCACCACGTGGGACCCACCCACCGTGGCAGCCGCTGGACGATTGTAGCATGGGGTGAAATCCACACCGTTTGTCTATCTAGAGGGACCCACCATAGTGGTATGTGTTTCATTTGCACCATCCATCTGGACGGTGCCACGTACACCCTACCATGATGGATGTTTTCCATCCAAACTGTCCACCCACTTGGTAGAATCAAGGCCGTCCATCTGCTGGACGGTCAACACCCCACCATGATGGACATTTTCCATCTAAACTGTCCACCCATCTGACATGCTCGTAGACCCCACCCTGATGTATATGGTTCATCCACCGTCCATCCATTTGGTGAGCCAGTCCTAAGGCTTGGGAAGAAAAATAAGACAGATCTAGTATCAAGTGGACCACACTATAGAAAACAGTGGAGTTGAACGTCTACCATTAAAACCCCTTTAGGTTACAGAAGTTTTGAATCAATATAATATTTGTTTCTCCTCCCTGTTCAGGTCCTTGTGACCTTATGAACAGACTGGATGGAAAATAAATACTATGGTGGGGCTCGTTAGAATCCAACAGTGGAAATCAATTTCACCACTGCCATTTGTAGTATGGTCTAGATGATCCTCGGGATATGATTCATTTTGTGATAATGCTCTAAACTGATCTCTAGCTATAGATGAATGGTGTGGTTGGTTTGAGCCCATTTGATTCAGCCCATTTGAATCGGCCCATTTGAATCGGCCCATTTGATTCGGTCCATTTGAATCAGCCCATCGATTCGACTCTTTTTTATTCGGCCCATTGATACAGCCCACTTAATGTATATAAGGCCCATTGGTGAGCCCATTGATACGACCCACTTGATGTATATGAGGCCCATTGGTGCGGCTCATTGATACGGCCCACTTGTTGTATATAAGGCCCGTTGGTGCGGCCCATTAATATGGCCCACTTAATGTAATGAGGCCCGTTGGTGTAGCCCATGTGATGCAGCCCACTTGATACATATATGAGGCCCATTGTGATCAATTTGAGGCCCGATGTAATGTATATAAGGACCATGAGTGAAGCTCGATGAGATGTATGTGAGGCCTTTGTGTGGGGCCGAATGTGTTGTATATGAGCCCATTGCGATGTGAGATTCCTCCATGATGTTTGTAATGATGCTTATGGCAGCATGCCTTGGGAGCAATGATGGTTTGACGTCCACATTGTAAGAGCAATGATGGTTAAATGTTCGCATTGTAGCTCTCCCTATGGCCAATTGTTAGGCTCGTACTTATGTGTAGGCTGTCTAAGCTCATTTTCATTATGAATAGAGTCCATCACCATATAACATGCTTAGTATAGCTCCATGAATATTCATGATCATACGCATCATATGTATGCTTGATATGAGGAATGACTGATTATAGCATATGCCTTCGGGCAGATTGTTTATGGGCCCCCTGATAGGTGGAGTTGCCCTACACGAGCGGACGGTACGCGCAGGATTGCTACATGACTGATAGTGTAATTCATGCACTTCGCATTTGTATGACATGATTATTGTACGCCCTAACGACATCAGGGCTGCGGCCTCCACAAGCATATCGTGGATGGCAGGATCGGACACTGGAAATATGGTTACTAACATCGGGGTGCCATAGATGTCCTTAGGTGAAAATTCTTAAACCCGACGGTACCAGAGGATGACTCCAACGTCGAGACCGAGTGGATACATGAGCGCGCGAGAGCCGTATACCAGTAGGCCGCGTCTCTCACTGTGTCATAGTCGGTTGGAAGGGGGTATGACCTCACCCGCCTGAGTGAGGGGGCAATAACTAGGTTGAGTTTGACCGGCTTGAGAAATGGGTCCGCTATAGATGAGTCGAGTCCGATATTAGCAGGCGGATAGTGAGGTCTCTTCCACTTACCCAGTTGTGCGCTCGTATAGGGGCGGCAAGCTGGCTGGGGTATACTAGACCTTGGTGATTGTCCGGCGTGAGAACTGTACTGATATTTGATACTCTAGCGATGAGTTGCATTGACATGTGGATTCGGATGAGGACTGGTGTGCTTGAGTTACATCTCGCATCGCATGGCCTTGGTATGGCTGACATCATCATTCACTCCGTGCATCGTATGGCCTTGATATGGTCGATAGCATTCATGCCTTGCATCGCATAGCTTTGGTACGACTGATTGTATTCATGGATTCATCAGTATGATCCTGCTTTACTCTGATATTACATTCTGAATACGCTCGTATTGTGCACACACTTACACCACCCTTTAAGCTTCCTATAAGCTTATACACGATTGATGCGTGCAGGTGACGCCAGGACGTAGCCTTAGCTTAGTCGCAACAGGAGCGTGCAGTCGAGCTTCAGAAGTTTTCGTTATTATCATTATCTTGTATTTTCCTTCATACGCATTGTACTCAAAGTTTTTTTAATCATAGTGGATTTTGTGATGGTGTTCTTATGGTTATTGTTCGTGGGTTATGCTTATGGTTATGCTCATTACGAATGAAGATCATGTTAGAAATCCTCCTTTTGGAATCCCAGGATCAGAACCTGGTGTATGGGTGCCAGGAGCTGAGAATGGGGTACTACGGAGGTTTCGGCACCGGATTTGACGATCGGGAATGTTGTGAGCCCGTTTTCCGAGTTTGGGGCGTGACACTGTAAATCATTGAAAAAAAGATTAAATGGCTATAGAATGTGATTATGACTAGGGGTGCACATGGAACTAATAGAACCGGTAAACCGGACCATAACTGACCAAACGGTACGGTTTAGTCTGATTCTAAAGTGCAACGATTCCAGTTCCAAAAATCAAAGAACTGATTAATTCGGTTCGGTTCTTAGTTTGGGCTTATGTAGAACCGAACCGAACTATGGAACCGAACCGTGGAATTGATCTTGGAACCGAACCCATATATTTTTGTTTATAAAAAAATCCTAACTCTTTATTCTTCTCTTCACGCTGCCCCTCTACAGTGCTGCCCCCATTCCATTCTTCTCTTTCTCATCGGACAGACACCTTCCACCCACCAACCACCTTCAGCAGGAAGCTATGCTAGTTAATTGTGACAGCGAAAGCGCTATCAATCCGGCTAAAAATTATTTTTATCACTCACGTACTAAACGCATTGATGTTTTGTCACTACTTTATCCGACTGGTGCTTGAAGAAGGAGATGTGAGTCTGGAGAAGATTCACATCAGTGTGAATCCGACAGACATGCTCACTAAGGTGGTTCTTGCAGAGAAGTTAAAGTTATGTACGACTTCTCTGGGCTTGGCGATGGCATAAAAGGAAGACGAATTGTGCATGAGAAGCATTGATAGAGCTATGATGCAAGGTAGAGATAAGAGAAGAGGACAAGAAACTACATGTTCGATGATTGAAGACATGGTGGACATTGTTGTATTCGATATCTTAAATCAAGATAGCTATAAGGTCTGTCAATGTCATCGACAGTCTGTTCGATGTCACCTTTGATGGCATCAAACAGTTCTCGATCCCATCGATATTTTCTAAATTTTCTTTAGTCGAAAAATCATGTTTTGTCTCTGGACAGTTGAGGTGTTAGTTCGATGTCATCGATGAGTGTTCAATGCCATCGAAGGATTAGTTTCGATGCCATCAATGAGTGTTTGATGTCATCGACAAATTCTGTGCAGATTTTCGCAGAGCTGTAAATTTGTGGGATTTGTTTCCGATTTTGTTTGGGATTCTTTCTAAGACTATATATATGGGTATAAATGGGATTGGGTGGTATTATAAGGGTTTCTAAATCGTAATAGGGTTTTAAAGGGTGTAGCAAGGCTGAGATTTGAGGTTGTTCGAATCGGGTAAGTTCTTTCTCTTTGTAATTTCTGCTTTTATAATGATTATCTGTCGCTTTGTGCTATGGTTTTTTTAAAAGGGATTTTTCCACATTAAATCATCATGTTCTCTTTGTGTTTGCTCCGTGTTGGATTGTAATCCTAAATTCACCTCTATGTGCTTCCGCAGTCCCCAACAGGATATAAAATGTTAGGATTTACATGCACCTCTTTTGCAACGGAAAAAGCCATCAAACAGTGTAAATGGACCCCTCTTTTTTTTTTTTTCTTTTCCACAGCACAGGACTCATGTTCCTACGGTAGGGTGTCTCTGTGGGACCCCTTTGGATGTTCACAGAGCTAGGAATCTCTACCCATCATCAGGTATCCTAGCCACCAAACACATCGGATTTTTTTAAAATCTAAATTCTTACATCATAAATCGATTAATCTAATTGCAGGATCCTCACTTCCTTGACCCATGGAGGGCCAACTAGATCAACCATGGGCCTAATTTTTGGTCGCTCAACACTTGCAACTTCCATTGTGGGTGGAGTGTTTGTGTTATAAAATCAAGCACATATTCATCATTTGGATAATCGGGTGGTTTAACCACCACACATTTTTTCCACACAGCACGGCTGCCAATGCAGTAAGCAAGTTGCATGCTTTAGTATATTTATTTTGGATTAATGAAGGAAACCTATGCAATTTCTGAGTGCCTTCGATTCAAGCCTCATGTGCTGCTGGGCAAGAAACGTGGATCCACTCTGTCCATCAGGTATGTCCCTCGTCTTCAAAATAAATGTGAAAAATACGGATGATCCAACATTCAGGTGGGCCACACCATAGGAAACAAGTGAGACCGAATGCCTACCATTACTTTTGTGTAAGGTTACGAGTAGGTGAAAAGTCGGGTAATCGATGATAATGTAGATATTATATATAATTTTCAACCAAAGTCACCACCGCACCAGTGGTCTAGTGGTAGAATAGTACCCTGCCACGGTACAGACCCGGGTTCGATTCCCGGCTGGTGCATTTATTTTTTCCCCGGTTCAATTTTTTGGTGGCCCACGGGTCCCTGCCGGATTGCCTGTGGGCCACACTATGATGAAATGGGCCATTGTGGAGGGAACACCAACTAAACAGTGAGAACAACGTCCACGGTTGAAACCATCTTGGAGCTGACCATGATGTTGAACATCGAAGCCGTCCATTTGTTTTTGTGGCCCACGTGTCTCTGTCGGATTGCCTCTTGCCTGTGGGCCGCACCATAATGAAATGGGCCATTCTGACAGTTGGAACAGCAACGTCCATGGTTGAAACCATCATGGAGTGCCGACCATAATGTTTATATGCCATCCAAACCGTCATGGAATTATAACCACGTATGTAAATTTGATGAACAAGTATCATTCTATACAAAACTTCAATCACCGTTATAATGCCATGGAAAAAATATATATTTTTTGAATTTGAGAAAGAGATTCCATATCTCATCTCTCTTATCTAAACATAATCCCTAATCTCTTATCCAATCTTAATCTTCTATTTTATTGCCATCCATAATTCATCTCCCTTTTATTTTTGTAACTCACTTCATATCTCTCAACCTCCCAATCAGCATTTTCTTTTAAAGAATACGTCGTGAGAAGACTTACACTCCAACTCAAATATTAACTAAAAGACACCCTGTGTATAACTAAAAAAAAAAGAAAAAGAAGATATTGGAGAACTAAGATACGATAAGTTCGTTGTTTGTTGTTGCTTTTTTTTAAAATAAAAATTAATTTTTGTGCATTTAACTTATTTTTACTGGATCTATGCAATGATCGGGGCGAATCAGCCGCTCGATCGTCACATCGATCTATGGTTTGATTCGATGAAAAGACTTGGATTTCATACGAAAATCTATTGATTATAGAAATTAGTGTGGGGTCATCTGTACGTGTCAGGTCGATGAATGGGCCACACTAGTCAGATATAATTGTAGACATTAATTTGTATATTTGATTCCAAGATGGGTGATCAGACATATCAAATCTGATCTCTACCATTCATATATATTTTGAAACAAATCTATTATGACGTTTAGAACTGTGGATGAATCCAATCATTTAATGGGCCACAATGATCTTAAGAAGGGTTATTATTAACATAGTCTTAATGGAAATGTGGATTCTAAATGGTCTAGATGTGGATAATTCATTAGTTTTTCCTTAAATCAATCAAGTGGAAGTCAATTGACGGTTTAGATCTGATCCAAAGATGTAAATAACTCCTTGATTTAAAATAAAGAAAAAACTTCCACAATAATGAATTAATCTTCAATCAGAAACTTATTAGGATGCATAAATTATTGTTAAATAGTGGTTAACAACCTAGGTGATTAATCAAAGGTGGGTCCTATTGTGTGATGAAATTGGATCAAACAATAATATGGTATATATGATTGTTATGAATTCCGAATTCAAATCAATCTGATAATCTTGTGAATTTTTCATTGCTAAACCTAGGTGAATAATCCCAATATGTATATGTTCATGCAAATTAAAATAGAATTGATTGTATAGTTGATTGATTGATGTGTTGTGTTGATTGATGTATTGTTTTCTTGATTTAACTGGTGATAATATATGACATACAATGGGTCAGTGAGCCAACACTGTCTTCATATCGATGGACTCAATAAGATAAGCATGGGTCCAATTTGGCAAGACTAAAGGCGTAGTTCAAAGATCATATGATTGCTCGATACGTGCATCTAGTATACTCAACATTCCAAGTTGAAATTGCATTACTAATCAACTGGTCTTGAAATAAATGTAACAACAATTTGAGAATGAAACTTCGAGATTGATTTAAACTTAAATTTTGCAATTCAGTTCAATTGAAGTGCACATCATATACTAAAAGGGACATTGTCACTAGTCAAAATGGAAATTGCAGCATGGGTGGTTACAAAACTTGCATATGAAATGTTGGGGTTACTAGTCACTTATAGTCAAGCTTAGTGAGCTTTTGTGTACTAGTCACTAACCAAAGCGAAAACTACAACCTAATCAAAGATGAAACTGGTCATTACATGCCAAAATGGAAAGCAAATCCTAAGTACTTGAATATCAAGTTAGTAAATGTCATCGATACTAACTACTGGTCATCCGAGTCGGGCGAGAGAGGGGACGCTCCCTCCTTCTGGACACAATACAATATCGCTTTGATGGCGCGATACATCTTCTTACCCCTCTGTTCCGATTTCCTCTGGTTTTCTTTTATCTTGTCCATCCTCTCCTTCAATGCGGTCGGGTCCTCATGCACACTTGTTCTGGTGGATGGCTCTTCACCAATCTCTTTGTTCTGTTCTTCCACATCCTCTTCTTCTTCTTCTTCTTCTTCTTTTTCTTCTTCCTCTTCTTCTTCATCCCCAGATTCTTCAATACGAGCATGTGGCTGTTTAGATTGAACTTCCATACGATTTATGGTATCTTGATTGATCCCCTTAATCGGGTATGGGACCTCGTTCGGGAGGTTGAGTCTGTATTGACGTGCCAACTTACAAATTAGACGGCCAAAAGGAAGCGAATTATTTTCACGGTGTCCTAGTGCAGCCTTCACAATCTGTCTCAGCATAAGAGTGGAGATACACACCTTTTCTCCTTGCCCCACTAGGTAGAGGAATTCTATCATAAACTGAGAAATTTTAGAACGGTTGATGGATCTCGGGTACACGTTATACGTGCATATGTAGTGGAGTAAGCGGTAGTCCTTTGTCAATTTTGTGGATTTGATACTGCTACCCCTTCTCCATTCGACGAGTTTGCCGCACAACTAGTGTGCGTGTTCGTCCCGTGCCCCTTTATCTCGTCGGTTACCTTCCTTAATGTGCACATTGCTAAGCTCCATACTGAGTAGGTTACCTTCCTTGATGTGCACATCGCCGAGCTCCATACCGAGTAGGGTAGCGATGGTATTCACATCAACTTGGGCCATTTGTCTGCCAAGGCTAACTTCGAATCCAAGAGGTTTGACCGTGGCATCTCGAATTCGTGCATAAAATGCTCTTACTACATTCTCACTTGCCTGTTGCTTTGCATCAAACATCGGTCCCCAACCATTGTCTAGGAGGCGGTTAAGCAAATCATACGTGTCGAACATGTTCTTATCCACATTTGCCTCGAACACGACCTTTCGATGCTTGAATCTCCCGGATTCAATGCCGGGCGGCACGACTCGCTCAGGGGAAGCTAAAGGGTCAATATCTCTCTTCGACCTCTTCTCGCTGCTCGGTCCCACATGATCATCGTTGTACCTCATCAACTTACTATCACAGCTTGGCCTCACCTGCTCACTATGTTTTCCCTTCAATCTTTGACCATGGCTTGGCCCCGCTTGATCGGGGGCCGCTTTTTTCTTTCTCATGAGGGAAAGCTCCAAGGAAACGGTGAAAAAGAAAGAGATGGTTGCAAGGATGCTCATCATTTTTCCTTGGTAGGAGCTGGTTTGAGAAGAAAGTATGGGTTTTGGGTGTGTAAGGGAGAGAGGGATATTTGAGAAAATCCATAATTGGGGGAGAAATGGAATGAATAGGAGTTGGAATAGGTTTAAAAAGATATTAAATGGGGCCCCACACGTGTTAGAGGGCCCCACATTCATTTGGCTCGGGCGTGGGCTCGCCAAACTAGCACACATGATCCCACGTCACTCCCTCATCATGACCCCCCCCCCCCCCCCCCCCGCAAAAAAAAAAAAAAAAAAAAAAAAAAAACTCAGTGATAATATATGACATACAATGCATCGGTATTAATATAATAATAATGATATGGTTTGATTAATGTATTAGTATAATCAATTATTTGAGTTACTGTATTGATGCAATATATATGTTGAATTACTAATTAGACATGAAGTGAATGATATACTGATATTATTAGATAATATGGGACTGTGTCGATTCAAATATGAAAATCGGAATAATCTATACAATGCATGATTTATGATTACTTGATATGCTTTGTGTATCTATTATTTGCATGCACAATATGTGCCGAATTCCTGAGGGACCTCCCTAGATGGTATACCTGGTAGAATCGTTACAAGAAGCCCACTATACTAGTGGAAACCTATTCAAGGAGTAGATGCAGGCATTGCCTACACCTACCAAATGGTAGAAGCTTGCCAAGAGAAGATGCTGGTTGACGGGTTTCCAACTCAAGTAAGTGCATGGATTCCCACTTAATGCATTAATGCATTCATACATTGCATAACATTTGAATTTTCTTTTTGAACTTATATTCTGTATGATTGTTATTTTATTCTAATTTGATGTGAAGAACCATGTTAAAACTTCTCACTAGGCCTGGCTAGCTTACCCTGTATTAAGGTAAAACTGTATAGATGTTATTGAGGGTGAGCCAGTGGCTCAAGAACAGGAGTACGTGGTCGAGCCAAAAAAGGACTTAAGGGACACGTGACCCTACTTGACAGATGAAGAAGTTGATGCCCTAGACTAGCCATGATTTTCACTTTAGTTATATTTGATGTTCTTATATTGTTAATTATTTCTTTCAAGTTGTTGGACAAAGATTTATTTCATTTCATAAAACCTTCAATGGGAGGGTCCTTAACTATGTTAATAATTGATGATTGAAATAGATGGTCGATTTCTTATTCATGAGATGTGGATGAGTATGAGTGGAATTTATATCTATGGTATAACTACTAGCTAAGTGAATTTGTGTAAGCATATTTCATAGTTTAAGTACACTTAGTGTACAAGCCATGGTGTGGATCTCGGGTTCGAAGTATACACAAAGTACCCGAAATCTGGGTCGTGACACAACCCCAAGCTACACCCTTAAAACCCTAAGAATGAATTGGAAAAGCTTTCTGATACACTCCAATCCCAGTTATACTCCTATATATAGCCTTAGGAGGAATGTAATAAAAATTGAAAACAAATCCCGCAAATTCACAACTTTGTGTAATTTTGTGATATGCTTGATGGCACCTTTAATGAGACTTCATGTCATTGACAGATCGTTGATGGCATCGAACCCACTTCGATTGCATTAAAAAACACCAAAACAGTCCAGAGACAAAACATAAAAAATCGGATTTCTTCGATTGTACTTTGATGGGTCTCGATGACATTGAACAGGTACCCAAATAGTCCAGCAATCAACTGGAGAAAATCCAGAAATTCTCGATAGGATCGAGTAGCTGTTCGAAGGCATCGAACAGTGCTCGATGTCATCGAATGGTTTGTTAATGGCATCGACAAAACTTATTTTTGAATTGATTTACGACATCAAAAACAATAAAATTAAAAGATTTAAGCTCTTCCCATGCTAGCAAATTGCGCCCTTCCCCCCACTTGGCTGATAATCCATCCCGGTAGGACTTAGGGACCACTGTAATGTATGAGTTTTATCCATGCCATCCATCCATTTTGCTAGATCATTTTAGGCTATGAATCCAAAAATTAGGCAGATCCAAGGCTCAAATTGACCACATATTGGGGATTGACTTCCCACCATTAAAAGCTTCTTGAAAGCCGTATAAGTTTTGAATCAAGTTGATATTTATGTTTTCCATTGATCCATATCTATATGAACTTATGAATAGTTTAGATGGCAAATAAACATCGCAATGGCCCCTAGGAAGGTTTCAATAGTGAGTGATCACCACTGCTTCCTATTGTGTGGTCCACTTGAGCTTTGGATCTGCCTCATTTTTGGGTTAATGCCCTAAAATGATCAGGAAAAATAGATGGATGGTGATAAAATCCATACTTCAAGGTGGACCCCCATAAAGCTTAAACTTGGATGGATTATTGCCGAGGGCATAACGTAATCAGCTTCCTTTCCCAGGATAGAAATGTTTGTGATATTTGTCATTTTCTTATGGTAAAAAACATAAGTTATGAAAAGCTAAGGGGAGCTTTTAGAAAATACGTACAAATATGTGTACAATGCTAATAATGAATTTTAAGACTTGTTCGGAGGAGGAAAAAAAGTTAGAAGAGTGAATTCCAAAGGCTTGCCTACTCAGTGAAATATGTGAGTCCCTCCATGATGTATGTATGTTATTCATATGGTTCATCTGTCTTATTAGCTTATTTTAGGGTATGAGTCCAAAATTAGGGTAGATCTGAAGCTCAAGTAGATCGCACCACAGGAAAAACTTATCTTTGAAGCATCGACAGCTGAAACCTCCGTAGAGCTCACAACCATGTTTATTTCTTATCCAACTGGTTGATAAGACCATGCTGACATGAATAAAGTTAAAACACAAATATTAGCTTGATCCAAAACTTCCGTGGACCCTTAAAAGTTTTAATAGTAAGCATTCAAAACCCATAGTTACATGTGGTGTGGTCCACTTGAGATTATGATCAGGCTCATTTTTGAACTCGTGCCCTAAAATGAGCTGGAGGAACATATGAACGGTATGGATATGACATTTATATCATAGTGGGCCTCACAAAATTTGCACCCTCCACATTCATGGCTTGGTTTTAGAGCTATCAACAACAATAGCTCGGTTAGTGTTGTGAGTTGTACATGCCGAGCTGAGTTTGTCTCAAGTTTAGATTGACTTGTCTATGTGACACTCCTATTCAGGATTTACACGAGCTGAACTTCGAGCCTATTCCTACCATTTGGCTTGGTTTGATCTAGATTATAGTAGTTTGGTTTGGTCCAAATATCTAAGCCAAGCCAAGCCAAGCCAAATTCAAATAGAGTCAGCTCTTTTTTTTTTTTTTTTTTTTTTTTTTAACTTTGTTAAATAAACAATATCATGGTGGGGCTCATGAAGCTTTGATACGAGTTACGTGGCAAGTGTTGAGGTCAACAGCAAAATTGAATCCTGCTTTAGCATATTAAGTAAACTTTGTGGCCCCACCGTCATGTATATGTATAATCCGTTTTATAAATTATTTTAGGACAAGGTTTAAAATTAAATCATATCTAAAGCTTAAGTGGACCAAAAATAATGTGTACTCATGTACTACGTATTATCCATGTCGTCATATATATATATATATATATATATATATATAGAGAGAGAGAGAGAGAGAGAGAGAGAGAGAGAGAGAGAGAGAGAGAGAGAGAGAGAGTAATGCTCACACACAACTAGTTGGACCATTCAATTTCGTCCAACTAACTGTGTATTAAATAGCACAAGCTCCTTTTTCAAATCAATGTAATATACCATGTGAGAATGTATGACACTGTCTTACAAATGTGTGATGAAATTTACATGTTAAAGATCTAACCTATTCATCAAATAGAGTCCATTAATTAAAATTTATCTATTAAAAATTATTAAATGGTTCTCATCGCTATATCCACACTTGTAAGTTGAATATGGACAGTTGGAATGAATTTCTAACTGTCTAATTTTTTCAGAAGAATATTATATTATTGATCACCATAAATAATTATCTTCACCTGCTTACAAGGGATGTCACCTAATCAACAGATTGGATGTCTTACATATGCCGCGCTTAGTCCAAACACATAACATATGTACATTTTTTTTAGTCATCCCTTTTTCTTAGGAAAGAAACACCTGGCTCTTTTCTATCTCTTCATTAAATGCATCTCTCTTGGTTAAATTTATCTCTCCCGGTACAATAATGGAAACGAACATACTCCTCTATTGCTTAGAGAAGGCTCTAAGAGCCTCGCCATGATGTATGAGTTTTATCCATTCCAACCATCCATTTTACTGATCATTTTAAAGCAGTAACCTAAAAAATGAGACAGATCCAACTCTTAAGTTAACCACACAATGGGGATTAAACGCCCACCATTAAAGACTTCTTAAGAGCTAGAAGTTTTGGATCAAGCTGATATTATCATTTTCTTTTCATCCATGTCTTTGTGACCTCATGAACAGGTAGGATGTCAAATAAACATCATAGTCAATGTAACATCCTGGATTTTCACTGTTTTGGATTTTCAAAATTCTTAAAAAAATTTTAAATATAATTAACTTATATTATCACTTATTGAACATTGGCACTCAATGTTAGTTTATACACGGGTGATACCAGTAAAGAACTGCACAAGTCCGATTAATCAATCGTAGGAAGTCAATGAATCCGCCCGATCACTTGAACATCAAGTTTAGCCCCATGATTTACTCACGTAGGGCCCAAATCTAACCGACTCATCGCTAACTAATCAAGACAATCATAACTAAATTAAAGATCTAACCGAAGCCGAGTCATATAAGGCCCGGATTTTGATTAATAGACCAAATCAACCCTGTTACTCTTTTAGCATAACACCAATAGTTTAGAGCAATCATGACCAAATCTCTACTTTCACTAGTTATAAATATGTCACACTATGAACCTAGTTAATCCAAACCCTAATCATTACCCATGAGAAATCTCAATACCTAATTCATTCCCAAAATGCCCTGATTTTTCGAACAAGCTCTAGACCGCTTGTTGGTGGGCCACTAATTCCAAAACTATAGAATAATGTTCGTCTTACTCGGCTTGATGTCCATTGCGGGAGTCGGACCTGGGTGTTGGCCAGAACTGCTCAACTTGAGTCAAGGGACGAGTGCATGAGAAATGCAAATACCTTAAAAGAAGAGGCTGAAACTTAAGTGAATTGGGTCGTCCACTCTTATGCAAAGTTGAAGATTTCGGACCACCGGTTTACGACCAAATTTCACTCGTGGAGTAAGGATATTTCCCCACTCATATCTATATAGCCGCGACCACAATCGATTATCGGTGATCGTTGAATAGACTTCTAATTATATCTGTCGATCGGCGCGTCCAAATGGCCGGGTCGATCATATCCATACGTAGATCATCATTAAAGCCAACTATCCAACGGTGGGTGTCAATTCCTATGCCTTGTAGTGGCCCCCAAATGGTAGAAAAATACTCTCCTAGGGCTAGTATAGTAAAAACCCAACTCTTAGGGCCATTTACACCAAATCTGACACTATATAAGGGACTCATTTAGGCACCCCCTCTCCCCATACGAATTTGTCCTAGGTGGAACAAAGGGAGAGGAGAGAAAAAGGAGAAGGAAGAGAGGAAGAAGAGAGTGAAGGAAGGTGTTGTTGGTAGAGGAGCTAAGGAAACTTGCAACCTTAGCAAATCTCTTTCCTTTCTCCCACGTCCACAACTCAAAGCTCCATTTCCAACCGATTGGGAAGGTAAGCACCCATCTTTTTATAAATCTTTTGCGTTGAGTTAGGATTTGCATGTAACCATAACATGCAAGTTCATTTGACTCAGGATCTCTACGAATCCACCTACGAGCTTGGCAACCCTAGATCGTTTCCTAGAGCTCTCAACAACTCATAGGTGCGGACTATTGTTCTTAGGTGGCCTAGCACCAATTTTATTTGGAATCTAATGATTTTGCTTGTTGGGTGATGTATTTGTGTAATGTACTGAAACCTAGACAAGACCTTATACTTTAGATCCTCCCCAAATTAATGTGAAATGATTATGGAATGTTTGATGTTCTAAACATGATTGGGTGTGAATTGATGATTGGTTATATATTCCTTGCTCGATTCTTGCATGATGTTTTCTCATAACATGGTTGATGTGTTAACCCTTATGTATTTTTTTTTATTTTTTTTATTAGGAAATATATGAAATGTTTGGCTTCCTCACTAACCCACACAACACACATGCACCTTTACTTCACAATATTGTTAGCATTTGCATTGTAGAAAAATCTAAATTTTTGTACTGGAAAATATGAATGCATGATATCGCTAGTGTTAGTTGATAATCTTGATTGTTGAAATGTTATTGAACACCATCAAAACCTTTGGGTTAGTCAGGAATCTGAAGAGAGAGACGTTGGTCCCGTTAGTAGCACCATCCTGAGGCTAAACCCGTGGACTTGGGCGGGTGCATATGGGTGACATTAGTTGGACTACGTGGGTCGCTTGTACTCGATGTCGTCTGTCGCGTACTCGCCTGGACTGACACGGTTTAGTCCACTTACTGACTAACCAAGATTGTTAACAATGTCTACTCATGCCTGAATGGAACCTAGAACACCCTTCGTCCATTGAAGTCCATTGATAACCATTTAAAACTGATCCACCGTCTCGAGAGCTGGGCATGGTGGAATGGAACACTGTGTTCGAGTTGTTCGCCTACGCTGGGGTGACGAGCCTCCCCGTAGTGACCGCGAGTGATCCCTTTCCCAGCACTCCCTATGTACTTGAAATCGAGGATGAGGAACCCAATAGAATCAAGGATCGCGGGGTCTTGACCTCGTGCGTTGAGGGGTCTTGGCCTCGCAATTAGTTAATGGTATTAATATCATGGGGTGTACCAGTTTTCCTAATCTGCTGGATGAACAGAATTAATTAAATACTTGGTTAACATTATTCATGCATCGCATTAGTTAGGTGGATAACTTGGCAGTTGAGGTCGCTATGAGGGAGTGCTGGTCATGTGCAATCGTTAGATGGAGTTGCTCGAGAGAGTGTTGTGGCGAGGGCATGCATCATATCATTCATCATGCACCTGTATTAACAAGATTAGTTAGGTGTTTATGAATGTTTATCTTTTATTAAATTCACAATATAATTGATGTTTGTTACAACTTAAGACTAATAGCACTCACTGAGTTGATTACTCACTCCCACTCTGGGATGGTGTTTTAAAACACCAACCAGACTCTCTCATAGTTGCAGGTGACACAGTACGAGGAGCCTGATGGCGCGAGTCTTGATGAGAAGGATGAGCTGTCCTACTTCCAGCTAATGGGCGGTTCTCCATCGGCCTAGTGGACGGATTTCAAATCGCTGGGTGTTGGACTTAGCACATCATTCTTTTGGACATATTTTTGTATTTTTGTTGGGTAACGTCGTGTGTGACCCATTGACATTATTTTGGTCTTGTATACATTTAGCCACTTTCAATTCAGTAGGCTAGTTGTGATTGTGATTCATGTTTCAAGTAATTCCATACTGCTTTTCAAACCGGATTACATGCAAAATATGTAAATTTTGTTATAAGTGACACTCGAGAACTTGGGAGTCGAGTTTATGCAAGACCCCTAATTTTCAGGGCGTTATAGTCAGCCTTAGGAAGATTTGAACGGTGGGGTCATTGACACAACTGCTTTTTGTGGTGTGGTCCAATTGAGTTTTGGATCTGACTGATTTTTGGGCTTATGCACTAAAATAATTTAAGAAAATGAATGAGCAGTGTAGATATAACACATTCATCATGGTTGGCCCACAAAATTTGCCACGTCAACACAACACTAGCTTGGGTGGTCGTGTCGCTGCCTAATCCGAGTCAGTTTGTAACTCGGGTGTTAGTTTGTAACCTAGGTCACACCTTATTTGGTGTTTCACTGACCATGGGGCTACGTTCATATATTCGTTGTGTACCTAGGACGTCCATTAGTTTTTCGATCAATTTAGGGCATGATCTCAAAAAATGAAGTAGATCCAAATCTCAAGTGGACCACACCACGATGAACAACGGTGATTAACCATTAAAACTTCGTTGGGGCTACAAAAGTTTTGGATCAAGCTTATATGTGTGTTTTCCCTTTAGCCAGGTCTTTCTTACCTTCTCAACAAGTTAGATTTCAAAAAATCATTACGATGGGCCTTGGGAAGTTTTTAATGGCAGGCTTTCAATGTTTATTGTTTCTTTTGGTGTGGTCCATTTGAGATTTACATCTGCTTCGTTTTTTAGAACATATGCTAAGATTATGCGTAGAAACTGATGAATGATATGGATATACAACTCATTCATGAAGGTGGGCCCCACGGTCTGGAAAGCACCTCAGTACTTATCATTCAGGTAACAAGCATCCAGCCCCACTTCTCGGTAACGTCCAATGTTTCTAAGAACAAACTGTTGATAGCAATCCACACCCCATATTTTGTACTGAGCCCACGGTGATGTATACTATGAGATCCACTTCGATCATTGGATGTGTAATTCCATGTAGGGCTCAGAGCATGAAAAACATCAAGCTGATACGTGATTCAAAATAGCTATACCAATGGAAACAATTGGGAGAGACATCGATCCTTGATTGTTATGGGGCTCAACGTGATGAGAATGTAAAATCCACTCCAACCATTAGACGCCGCACCAAATGATAGGCCTAATGCCTAAAATGCGGGCCCATACATGATTCAAGTGGGTAATACCAAGGAAAACAATTTCAAGGGTCAGCTTTCCCTGCACATTAACCACATCTGGGGCTGATTTGGGTGACTTATCTAATGGATGGAGTGGATTTTACATAAACACCATGTTGGGGCCAACCCAAGCCAGCAACTCCTCTCCCTCTTTAGTTAACTTTTCCATATGCATCATTTATTTACATTAATTAGCGTTTAATTCACACAACTAGTTAGACGGACCAACTAGTTGTGTGTTAGCAGTTCTCTGTATATAGTTTGGTTTAGTTTTAACTTCTATTCGAACCAATCTCAACCGAGCCATTGGAAAACCAACGGCTGGAGGTGATAGATTGTCTCAATGTGATTATATGCAAACTATAAATAAGCTGTGGTGTCTCTCTACACGTGGTAAACAAATCTCAATATCTGAAAATTTCAAATCTTTAGTCCACGATGGACAGGATCTCAGCCCATAGTCACGCTGATTTAAGCCATATCAATCGTCTGATGCTGGTCGTTAAATCTGGGCTGTTGAATATATCTTACAATTATATGGTTGTAAACTATCACCGAACTGTTCGCGCTACAGAGGATGAATATGGAATTTCGGATCTCGTGTCACGACAAAAGTGTTTGAAGAAGCTTTCCTACGGACGACAGGTCCATTTCTGTAATTTTGATGGAAAACAATGGCATTCAGTAACAACTCCAGCTTTTTTCGAATCACGTTTCTCATCCTCCAGCGTACGGATTAGGGTTAGGGTTTTGGCTTTTTGGAAGCATCTGAGCCGAGCGATTGCGTCTCCTTATCCACTCTCATCAACGACACTTGAATTTTCCTCTTTCCAAATTATAAAAAACAAAAACAGGAGTTATATGATACTCCGGCTGCGTTTGAAGCTTGATACGCAGGCCCTTGGTATTGTACTCATGGCATATATTTACTAAAACAAAACCGACTAGGTTGTGCATTCCACTGTCGTCAAACCATAATATTCATATCTGATTGTTTAAACAAATATAACCTCTGATTCGTGTACAATTATATGTTGAAATAGGACCGTTGCATATTTTTATTTTTAACTGTCCAATAAATGGACATCAATCCGATAATGAAATAGTCAAATAAGCCTAATTTTTTTTATATTTTATGATACATCTAAAATTGTTTCCATAATTTGGATGGTTTAATCCGACTACTTGTATGCCAAGTATGCAATTTCGAAGTGCTGGCGTATAATCTATCACACTCTCCCAGAGCATTGAAGTTTTTCAAAAATCTCCCGTACTTGCCTCGTATTTCGGAATGTACTAACCCGCCCTCTCGCTCGTGTGTCTTGTATATATGTCTTCTCCGTTCAGATTGTAATATATCATACCTGTTAAAGATCCCGTCCATTCATTCGTTATTCTTATATTTTGGAATACTATCAAAGACTAAAAAAAGGAGAAAAATTCATATGATACAAATTCAAGTTGAAGAAAGATCAACGGTTCTATAAAAAATTTAGATTTTTCTGTTGTTAAACAAATTTTAATTTTAAAAAAATATATTAGTCAGATATTTTCGAACAATGAATGGATCAGATCATGTATACCTTTTTTTTTATTTGAGAAAAATAACGAGAATATATTTTCCTCATCACGCGAGAAAATACTCCTTTATAGTCCGTTTTCAACGTTTGAAAAGTCTGAGAGTTATTTGTTGGTAGCATGTGATGTTTGATACGCAGGTACTAAAACTTGTATAGGTGGTCCACATTAACTCAATTTTAACGGTCAAAATTTCGGGAAACATTGTAGATAGCTCATTATTCAAGAATTATTTGGATTGAAAAAACTATACATCATGATTAATTAGATTTCTTTCAGTTGAATTTTAACTGTTGAAAAAAATAATTCATTCAAATGGTCATTTAGGATATCAAATAAGTGTAATTTCATGCTTAATATTTCTCTAAAATTGGGCCCACCATTTTGACGGCTTTATTTGAGCTGTTTTTTGTGTGCAACATCTACCATTTTTCAGTACGGCGTATGGACCATCGCACACTACTAGCATATCAATGTCTTTTTCTTCAATAGTTTCGTGATTCAGGTAGTGGGGTTGGTGGGCCAGCGTATCCGAGAACCGTTCCTTTACGTGGCCCATTGTTATTGTCTGATTCCCACGTGGATGTGTAACGGTCGGCGCAGAAGTCGGTGGTATGAAAAGTTGTTTCATCTCCTCTCGCGTGCTTGAGGTTGGGGAAGCCAAGTTCCTGCGCTGGAAACCTAAGTGGGGCCCACCGTGATGTTTGTTACAAATCCACTCCGTCCATCTATTTTTTGAGATGGTTTTAGTACTCGAGACGAAAAGTGAGTAGGATCCAAAACTTAAGTTGGCCGCAACAAACGAAAAGGTGGGTAGGTAAATTTCTACCGTTGAAACCTCCCTGGGATTTATAGTGATGTTTACATATCATCCATACCGTTCATAACGTCATTCCTACTGGGATGAACTGAAAACAAAAATATTAGGCTCATCCAAAACTTCTGTGGGCCCACGAATATTTCAACTGTGAACGTTCAATCCTCACTTTTTCGGCCCTATTGAGTATTGGATACGGCTTATTTTTCGCCTTATATCCTAAAATGATCTCACATAACGGATGGACGTGGTGAATTTCTCACATGCACCACAGTGGGGCCCACCTAGGTTTCGAGCGCAGGAACTTCCTGCTAAAGGCTTTCGCAGGAAATCCGCGTCCGCATGTGAGCTGCTGGCCATTCATCGGACCGCTCAACGCGAACATGGCCTGCTCGAAAATAACACTCGTCTATCCATCATCTTGGCCATGCGTTCACGTTTAGTATTCATTGATCACTTATTTTAACCATTCATCTTCTACAAGTGTGGCCCACCTGATGGATTGTTGGCTTATTTTTGCACCAGGGCATACTTTCACCTGATGAATGGCCTGGATCTTATACAGGCGTTCTGTGAGTAAGATTTGGAGTAGATGGACGGTTCAAAACCTAGCTTTGGGCCCACCCGTGGAGCGGATTGGGTACTACCCCCACTAGGACCGGACGCGGATTAGATACTGACAGGTTGAGTAGCGAGTCGGCTACTGAAGTGACGTCACAAAGTTCCGTGGGCTCCACCATGATGTATGTGTTGTATCCACTCCGTCCATCCATTTTGAGATATCATTTTAGAGTATGGACCAAAGAATGAAGCAGATAAAAATCTGTAGTAGACCCCACCACAGAAAACAGTGGGGAGAGTGATTCCCACCATTGAAACTGTTCTAAGGTCCAGCATAATGTTTACTTGAAATCCAACCTGTTAAAAAGTTAAAAAAAAACATGAAAGAAGGTAAAACACAAATATCGGGTTAATCTAATACTCTCGTGGCTTTTAGAAGTTTTTAATGGTGGACGTCACTGCCCCCACTGTTTTCTATGCTGGGTCCACTGGAGATTCGGATTTAACTCATTCTTTGGATATTACCCTAAAATGATCTCTTCAAATGGATGGACGGTGTGGATACAAAACATACATCATGGTGGGGCCGACGAAATTGGTGGCGTCACTTCAGTAGCGAGTCTCGCTACTCAACCTGTCAGTAGCTAATCCGCGCCCACTAGGACCTAGATAGAGACCGACGGTCCTGATAGGGGCTCTGTGAGGCCCACTGTGATTTATGGATTTTATCCACGCCGACCATCCACTTTGACAGATTAACTTAAAGCATGAGCCCAAAAAGGAGTCAAATCGAAGGCTCAAATGGACCACACCACAGGAAGCAGTAGTGGGGGCCATAGAAGATCTGGATCAAGCTAACATTTATATTTTCCCTTCACCCAGGTCCACGTGACCTTATGAACAGGTTAGATAGCAAATGAACATCACAGCGGGCCATAAGAAGGTTTTGACGGTGGGCCTCATTGGCACCACTGCTTCATTTAGTGTGGTCCACTTAAGCCTTCTATCTGCCTCTTTTGTGTGGTCCACTTAAACCTTCTATCTGCCTCTTTTTTTGGGTTCATCCTCTGAAATGATCTGTCAAAATGGACAGACACGATTAACCACTGGACCGTGAAGACTTGTTTGTTAAATTTCGATCCTTCATCATTTTTAAACCATCCGTCACTAAGGAATCGCTATCATTATTGAGACTTTCTTTTAGGTAGTCTAGGCCACTGGTTGGGCTTTCGGTCCTGGCCTGGTTTGGACCCAGCTTGGCCCAGGGCCAGGCCCAGTATAACCTTTGACTCCACTTTGTGTTTCAAACCCTCTTTGGTCATATATCATGAATAATGGGACACACGTAAAGAACAGCCAAGATCTTGCACAAAAGTGGGTGGCTAGGCTTGGGCCCCTGGGTTGGGCTAGGGTTGTTTGTATTGGCCCATCATGGCCTGGGTTGGGCTACATCATTTGTCCTACTTTGCAAGTTGGGGTTAAGTCCATCAATAAGTAGGGCTGCGCACAAGCCAAGGTAGCTCTAAAAGCTTGCTCGGCTTGGCTCGATGTAGATCTACTTGACTCAGCTTGAACAATGACTTGAGGCGTGTTGCACTTTAAATGACCCAGCTCGTTTTAAAAACGAGTAAAGTTCGATCACAGTGGATGTTGACTCAACCACACACACACACACACACACTCTCTCTCTCTCTCTCTCTCTTAAAGGCTTTTTTTTTTTTAACGCCCACACACACCCCACACACACGCCCACACTCTCTCTCTCTCTCACTCTCTCTCTCTCTCTTAAAGGCTTTTTTTTTTTTTTAACGCCCACACACACTTCTCTTCTCTCTCTCTCTCTCTCTCTCTCTATATATATATATATATATATATATATATATATATATATATATATATATATATATACACACACACACACACACATATGCTCGAGCTCGTGAGGTCGAGTGTGTGGGCCCCACCGTGATGCGTGTCGACCATCAACACCGTACATTTGATGGGTCCCCTTTAAATTATGGGATATCCCAAAAATCAGCCGTATCTGAACTCAAGTGGGCCATACCATCTAAAATCATGTGAAGACATGCCAAAACATATAAAAGCACTTGGTGGGGGCCCACCGAGTTTTGAATCTTTGTTGAAACTTGGTCTGAACCCTCATCCAAGTGGGACACACATAATGGATGGGCTAGATTTGCAAACCACATCTCAGTGGGCCCAAAAAAATGATTATTAATGTTTTAATGGTGCATGGCCCCTCTTAACTTTTGTATGTGGTGTGGCCCATGCAAGTCACAGATTGACTTGATTTTTGAGACCTAGGCCCACGATGGAATGGTGCATCTGACTGATAGGGTAGATGTTCGAAACGTATCACGGTGGGGCCCACACAGCTCGACCTCATGGGATGTTCCCATCAACTCAAGCACTTAGTACCTTTTCCTATATATATATATATATATATATATATATATATATATATATATATAGAGAGAGAGAGAGAGAGAGAGAGAGAGAGAGAGAGAGAGAGAGAGAGAGAGAGAGAGAGAGGCATGCTCACCTACGCCTACTGCACGTGCACACCTTTGCGCACGTGTCATAGGAGTCGAATCCAAACGGTCCATAAGATGAAGAATCTCATGAAACCTCAGGGGGTAAATTTTCACCATGATCTAAGATTCTGATAGGCCATAGCAAAGAGAAATGCAAATTAAGGGAAGAAACTGTTTGCATTTTCATGGCCCACCGAAGTTTTAGTTCAAAGTAAAAATTGGTATTAGGGGGTTTAATGAGGCTTTGCTTCATGTGGACCGTTTAGATTTTCAAGACTCATCACATATGATGAGTTCTCAAAAAAGTTCGTAGGAGGTCTGTGAGAACTGGTTCACAGGTGAGCGGCTTATATATATATGGAACTTCCCATGAACTTCCCATGAGGTCAAGTTGTGCGGCCTACCGTGATGCGTGTCGAACATCAACACCGTGAATTTGATGGTCCCCTTAAATAATAGGACATCCCAAAAAATCAGCCGTATACGAAACTCAGGTGGGCCATACCATCGAAAATCATGTAAAGACATGCCTAAAATATATAAAAGCACTTGGGGGGGCCCACCTAAAATTCGGATGCATCTGAAACTTGGTTCGACCCCTTATCCAAGTGGGACACACATAATGGATGGGCTGGATTTGTGAACCACACCTCGGTGGGCTCAACAAATGATTATGAATGTTTTAATGGAAGGGTAACCCCTTTCAACTTTTGTACGTAGTGTGGCCGACAAAAGTCATCAATTGACTTGATTTTAAAGCCCGAGGCCAACATGGAATGGTGCATCTGATTGATGGGGTAGATGTTCGACACGCATCACAGTGGGGCCCACGTAACTCGACCTCATGGGAATTCCCATGAGCTCACAACCGCATAGAACCATTTCCTATATATATATATATATATATATATATATATATATATATATATATATATATAAAGTGAAAACTTAAAACCCCTGCGCTATCCATTTGTCCCTTTCTTATCATTGTTCTTCTTTATCCAACCCGCCGAGCTCTCTCTCTCTCTCTCTCTCTCTCTCTCTCTCTCTCTCTCTCTCTCTCTCTCTCTCTCCCGAGGTCGACTCGGCGTTGCACCCGACTTATCTCGGTTAAACGACCTGCACTCGGCCACTCGCTCTCTCTCTCTCTCTCTCTCTCTCTCTCTCTCACACCAACAACAAAGTATCTTTATGGATTTATCTAATATTATATATTATTATTATTAATTGAATATTTGATTTGAGAGTTGGGTTGGGTGCGGGTTGGGTTAGTTGGGTCTGGCTAGGTTGAGTCGGGTGCGAGTTGGGTCGGGTTGCTGGGTTGAGTCGGGTGCGGGTTGTGTGCTGGGTTGGGTCGGGTTGGGAGCAGGCTCGACTTAACTCGAGGTAAGCTTACCTTGAATTAATCCACTAGCTTGCCTCGAGCTCGACTCGAAAGGTCATGCAAACAAGCTAAACTCCAGTGATAAGTTCGAGGCCAAATTTGAGCTTGAGCTTAAGGAGAGCATTAACGAGTCAAGGTGGGCTGTAAGCCTATATGGCTTCGCCGCATCCCCGGAGTGGTTCGCTACCAACATAGGACACTGGGCTGGATTGGGTAGACTTGGTTATGCCCCCATTAATAGTGGGGCCATTTAACAATTTATCCACGTAAATACGTGGCACATAGAGTGAGCAGATGCATGTGTGTAACCTGCGGCACCGTTGGATTGACACTACATGTGGGACCCACATTTTGGTGTTGTCAAGTGTTAATTTGATGGATCAGAGATGTGCCATGCTGGACATATCCACCATACCAGAAGATCCCAACCAGTGGCCTACAAATTGATAGGTGAAAAGAAAAAAAAAGAAGAAAAAGAAATCAACGGTCCATGTTCAATGAAAAGAAGGGATCTAGCTCAGATATTGGACATCATTGACCAATGAAAACCTACAATTTATCCGTAATAGTAGGGATGCAAGTGGGCCCAGTTAGGCTGTGACGAAGCTTGAGTCTAATCAATGAGACATGGTACCGGGTTCTCACCCAACTTTCCCAACCGTTATAAATGAGTCAGGTCATGTTAAGCTGACCCGAACTATTGGCACCTGTGGTTTGACACGTGTGATGTGGCCAATATGGCCTTCCTCATGTGTTACCACATGCATGGACCTAATCTACAAGATGACTCGGCCCTACCCAACTTCCTAATACTGCTGAATTGGACGCGGATTTCCTGTGAAAGCCTTTCTCACGAAGTTCCTGCGCTAGAAACCTAGGTGGGGCTACCGTGATGTTTTTTAAAAATCAACCTCGTCCATCCGTTTTTTGAGATTAGTTCAGGCCATGGGATAAAAATGAGACGGATCCAAGACTCAAGTGGGCCTAAAACATGAGGATTGAACTTTCGCACAGAAGTTTTGAATCAGGCTAATATTTGCGTTTTCAGTTCATCTCAGTAGAAATGGCATTATGAACGATATGGATGTCATGCAAACATCACTGTCTACCCAACGGAGGTTTCAACGGTAGAAATTTCCCTACCCACCTTTTCCTTTAGTGCGGCCGACTTGAGTCTTGGATCCTTCCGATTATCGTCTCCAGTCCTCAAATGAGCTCACAAAATGGGTAGTCGGGGTAGATGTCTCACGAACGTCACGGTGGGCCCACCTAGGTTTCTGCTAAATTAGTTAGGACGTGGTGTGCTGAGCCATCAGATCTGTCGGCAGAGCGAATATTGAGGTATTGCCACGTGTGACCTAATAGCATGTGTGACCCACCATGTGTTTACATGTATACAGGCCGTCCCTAGTGGAGCCGACCTTGATACATGTATTGTACATTCACGCTGTTCATCCGTCTATACAGGCCGTCCCTTAGTTGATGTAGAGGAGGTCGTGGAAACTTTCATGTCCAGATGGATCAGAGAAGGCTCGATAGGAGGTGATGTCATCAAACCATAGTAACTTTAAAACAGGTATATATCACAAATTAAAATGGGTTATTGGACGTATCATATATAATTTTGGGCAGGATGAGCAAGTATCATATATGATTTTGGATAGGATGAGCTACTTTAGCCAACCAACCCGGCTATGCCGGGTTGTCCACACCATATTTGTGAGATTCCATCATATCCACGTTGAATTCCATATTTATTTATTTATTTTTTAATACGATTTTTAATACGTTTTGGTTCGATTGTAACTTCATCCGTTGGGCTTAAAGAGTTGCATCCAATATGAAAAGTGTTTAGAAAAATAAGGAAAATAACATGGTTAAGCCACGTATAACACTATAAATAATACTATTTATAGTAAGTTATGAATTTTAGGGAGTTTTAGTTGTAGTTTAATTTTGAAACTTATTCCAAAGCTTGGTATCTCTGTTTAAAGGGTAAGCCGAGCTAAAAGTCCTTGGGGGGGGGGGAATAGGACTATGCAAAATTAAAAATTAAATGCGGAATTTAAACAAATATAAATAAAGATAGCAATTAAACAATCCCACAATGCAGAAATGTAAAACAACCTTAAGTATACAAATATTGAGAGGTTGATATAGATGTTGTTCTAAGGACAACCTTACACCAAAAAACCAATGGCTTATGGTAGGACAACCTGATTCTTAGAACAGTTTGTGTATCAAAATCTCAAACCGATACAGAAGAATAAAAAAATAAATAGCAAAGAAAGAAACTAAGATATTACAACATTCCCACACTTGCATAAAAAGATTACAACATTCTCCACAAATGCATAAAGGAAAATTACAACATCTACAAAATGAAATAATCAATCAATCACCACAAGACCAGAAATTATAGTGGTTCGCTTGTGTGTACACCAGCTGTTTAGAAACATAGCCACACAACTACTCCACTCCTAATATCCTCACATAGTGGATATCAGCGCTTACTATGAAATAGGTTTTTCAAGGGTCACCTAAAACTTTCACAATTGTGTCTTTCAAGTGGGCTTACACAATTCAAAAACCCCACACTTTGAGTTTTCTGGATCACCTCAGACAAACCAAAAGAAAGAGATTTTTCTGGCACAATCTCAATACAAAAAAAAAAAAATGAATTTACAAAAACTGTAAAATACTTATCTGGATATTCTCTTTTTGATGCAGCCCGGAAGAACCAATTAGGAGTAGAATTTCAACGTAGATGTTCATTGTTCAAACTCATTTATGAAATGGTTCTAAGTTCTAAATTGATTTTAGATTTAAATCACCTTGGGCTAGCTTGATTTGATTTTGATTACAAGAAATGAGAAAACTTCAATCCCTCTTTCAAATAAAATTGGAATGTAGAATACAAAAAGCTAATTAAATAGAATATAAAATGAGTACCAAATACCTTAAGAATATCACTAACTTATCTTTCAGAGTATTGTCTTAAATTTGCTTGAATTGAATATCGAACTCTGAAAACCGTGTTCTATTTATAAGTACAGAAATCGCACCTTCTGGTCCAGAGGTCGGCTCGACTGGTCGAAGGACCAACAAACATTTGAAATTTTGGGCGCTATAAGATAAGGCTGTTCTATGACTGGTCGAAGGTCCTGCTCGATCGGTCGAGTAGCCTCTACGACCAGTCGAGCCTATCCACGATTGGTCGTGTGGGGCCCATTTTAGTTGATGGACTTTGACTCGAGCCTGTGGGATTGGTTGAGCATTGTTTACTCGACCAGTCGAGCAGTCTCCAGGATTGGTCGAGGCAATAACAAAAAATTTTGAAAATAAGTAACAAACTTAGGACTGGTCGAGGATTTCTTGGACTGGTCGAGCCAGTGCTAGGACTAGTCGAACTTAGTCTAAGACTAGTCGAGAAACAGACTATGCACTTATAAAGTGACCCAATTAAATTACGTATTCAAAATGACCTAATCTATGGTCAATTTAGGGTCATTCATACTTTATAAGCGATATATGAACATTGAATCTTCTTTTTGCTTCAGTTGATAGTTGTTCTTTAAAGTTCACAAATCTTGAGATCTTGACATACGATGAAGCTTGAACTTAAGACATTTTGAAGCTTGAATTTGAAATTCATTGAAGCTTGAGCTTGAGGTGCTTGAGATGTACTTCACCTTGAGCTTTGAATAACAAAGTAAAGACTATTGTCTTGCCTTAGATAAAGCTTTGAACTTTGAAGCTTGAAGAAGTGAACTATCACATGGTGTTGTACTTGAACTTGTATATCTCTTGATCTTGCATTTGAAGTTTTTGAGGTAAAGACCTTTGATCTTGTACATGAGATGCACAGTCTTGAAAATGTAGATGAGCTACACAAGATACAGATTCCAAGAAGTTTTGGCACTACAAAATTTGATAATCATAGGAGCTAGAAAACATACCACTTACAATCTCCTCCTTTGTCAAATTAGTGACAAAACACACTTCGATAAAAATAAGCATAATATGCACAATAAAGAATTATGCACCAGTTATCAATATAAACTAGTTACAACCTGGTTAAAGAATCATGCACCAGTTATAAACAGGTCAAAACAATTCGCATCTACTCCCTAAACAATACTTCTCCTTACTCTCCCTTAAAAAATGGCTAACTATCCATAATCTGTATGTGACCAGCATGAGAAAATTCTCCCCATTTTTGTCATAATATGACAAAGGAAGGAACCAATATATGATAAAGGAAGTAGATAAATAAGGAAGAATAAGAAGAGTAATGAGGAAAAATAAAATATATGAACTAGATGACCAAGTTAATCAAATTCATAAGCAAACATGTTCAAGTATGTTAAATTCCATAAAACAAAAGAAATTTGAGTGGTTTAAAAGTTATTACAAACCAAATGATCAAAAACTAATCTGAACCCGATGAAGGAGTAGGTATAGTAGGATCAATTTGATGAAGTCCCTTGTTAATACGCTTTAGATACTTGCACATATATTTAATTTGCAAGACATGAAACACATTCATGTCTTCAACTTTCTCTTCAAGTGAGCGCAAATGCACATCAAAGTCAGAAGGCTGATAATCAGGATCATCTGCTGAATCGGATTCGATTTCATCAAAAACGTCATCCATATTGATGTCATCTGGAGGTAAATCACCCTCCTCTTCATTTACGACATCAACTCCACCAGAACCCACAT
This sequence comes from Magnolia changhungtana, assembly GCA_030180095.1. Taxonomy (NCBI): domain Eukaryota; kingdom Viridiplantae; phylum Streptophyta; class Magnoliopsida; order Magnoliales; family Magnoliaceae; genus Magnolia; species Magnolia changhungtana. The sequence continues at coordinate 33,823 of JASAUF010000440.1, read as the reverse complement.
TGACTTGGCATGGGTCTAGCTTCAAATTCATCTTCTTAATATTGGAGTTGTTGAATGGTAGGTGGTGAACAGGAGCTTCCCCAACGGGCATAACCACTAAACTATGGGTGGCCAACACAGTCATAAGATAAGCGAGAGGAATGTCACTGTGTCTTGGATGGAGACGGAATTGAATGATGCAACGACAAATCAAGGAAGGAAGACATACAAAGGTACCAGAAACGATGGAATGAAGAATGCGAACCATGAACGTAGTGAGTTCGGTTTTGTTACCAGAACGAGGATAGACGCTCGAAATGAATATTCTATGAAGGACTATATATCTGGGTAACAAAAACTTTGAGGCAAGCACATTTCCAGCAATATTCCATTCCGCATCTATATTGCACAAATCTCTAGTGAGCATTCGCTTCTCAGTTTCAGATGGTTTAGCCACTAGAGTGCTAATGGGAATACCTTCATCATTGATAAGTAAATCCATTAATCCAGAGATAAGATGACGGTCCACATCAATTGGACCTTCTCTGGTTGAGATAGTGAATGTCAGATTTTCGGTAGAAAAATCAGCGCAATGGAGTAGTATGCTGGACCACCCCAATGTAGTATGTTATTCTATCCTACAGACTGAAGGAGAGGAAGGATATTAAATGGAGCCAAATGATTAACATTAACGAGCCATTTTATTATGACATTGCACAACCGAATATCCCGCACATAAGTGGGATCATCTTCAGGCGACCGAAGGTGGTGCACTGTTATAGGAGTCGACCTAGAAGTAGAGGGATCACGAGCTCCTTTCTTTTTAGTTCTACCTTCCATTTGTAAAAAAGAAAGCAAGGAACAAAGAGATTGTAAAAGAGGTAGAGTGGGTTTTCAATAGATCAGATTTTTGAGAAGAAAATCCCAAAAACTACTATAAATCAAGAAATAAACCAAACCAATGATGAAAAGGGAGTGCAAAGTACTTGAATCTACAAGAAAAATGAAAACAATGTACTAACCTTGAAGAAATAGAAGATGGGTTCGACCGGTTGGCATTGGAGCCGTTGGAGAGGACAACCCAAATGAGGAAAAAGAGATTTTTCCCCCAAATAAAGCACCAAACCCGCGGTTTACGGTTGGCTGAGTACATGCTCGACCGGTCGTGACATGACTGGTCGAGTATGTGCTCAACTGGTCGTGCACAGCCCAAAATGTGCAATTTTTCATAAAAAATTGATTTTTTTTTTTTAAATTTAAAAATAACAAAAATATATATTATGATACAGAAACGCATGAATTATCAATTTATATTGCACATACCAAGATCAAATTTCAATTTAGCAAACCTTCTTTTGTCGAGCGATTTTGTGAATATGTCAGCTAGTTGATTCTCGGTAGGAATATAATCCAAGGAAATTGTCTCGTCTTCCACTAATTCACGAATGTAGTGATATCTAATGTCAATATGCTTGGTTCGTGAATGCTGGATTGGATTTTTAGAGATATTAATTGCGCTGGAATTATCATAATATAAAATCATAGTATCTTGCGCAATTTCTTAATTGCTTAGTATTCTTTTCATCCATAAAAGCTGAGTGCATGCATTACCTGTAGGAATGTATTTAGCCTCAGCTGTTGAGAGCGATACAGAACTTTGTTTCTTACTTAGCCAAGAAACTAAACAGTTCCCTACATAGAAACAACTACCACTGGTTGATTTTCGATCATCAATGTTACCAACCCAATCAATATCCGTGTAACCAGCTAATTGCACACTAGTATCATGTGGATACCAGAGACCAAGATTTGATGAACTAGTGACATATCACAAAATACGCTTAACAACAATTAGATGTGACTCTTTAGGGTCAGATTGATATCTAGCGCAAATTCCTACGCTAAATGTAATATCAGGTCGGCTTGCAGTTAAATAAAGCATACTACCTATCATACTGTGATACAATCTAGGATCTACATTCTCACCTATAGAGTCCTCTAAGAGTTTTAAAGTAGCACTCATAGGAGTATCAAAATTTTTTCCACTCTCAAATTCGCACTTTTTAACTAAGTTCAGAGCATATTTGGTTTGAGAGATAAAAAAACCATCAGGTTGCTGTTTAACTTGCAATCCTATAAAATAATTCAATTCTCCAACCATGCTCATTTCAAATTTAGACTTCATAAAATCTGCAAACTCAACCATCTTGTTAGCACAGGTAGATCCATAAATAATATCATCAACATGAATTTACACTATTAAAATGTGATCATTATGTTTCTTTACAAATAATGTCTTATCAACACCTCCCATTATAAGGTTATGACTTAGCAGAAACTTAGTCAACTTTTTATTCCATGCTCTGGGAGCTTGTTTCAAACCGTAGAGTCCATTTTTCAAGCGGTAGACATGATTAGCATTCTTGGGGTCTTTAAAACCCAATGGTTGTTCAACATACACTTCTTCATGCAAATCTCTATTTAAAAATGCACTCTTTACATCAATTTGGTAAATTTTGAACTTTCTAAAGCATGCAATGGATATAAATAGTCTAATTGATTCAAGACGAGCTACTGAGGCAAAGGTTTCATCATAATCAATGCCTTCAATTTGAGTGTACCCTTGTACAACCAGCCTAGCCTTGTTTCTAATAATATTACCAAGTTCATCAGACTTATTTTTGAAAATCCATTTTGTTCCGATAATGTGTTTATCTTTTGGTGTTGGAACTAAGTACCAAACATTATTTCTAAAAAATTGATTGAGCTCTTCTTACATCGCTACAATTTAGTTTTCGTCAGTAAGAGCTTCTTTTACATTAGTCGGTTTTATCTGAGATGTAAAGCACACGTAATTACACATATCTTCTAGTTGTTTATGAGTGCGCACACCAGTGAGAGGGTTACTAAGAATTTGATTAGTTGGATGGTCTTTAACAGTCCTCAGTTCAGATTTAATTTCACTTGATGAAGTATCTGGTTTATCAATTAAAAGAACCTCGTAATTTTCTAAACTTGAGACAGGTGTATTCAAATGATCGATAATAACCACATTAATGGACTCTTGAATTACACCAGTTCTCTTGTTAAGAACTCGATATGCTCAACTATTTAGAGCATACCCTAAAAATATCCCTTCATCACTTTTGGTGTCAAACTTACCCAGATTTTCTCGGTCATGTAAAATATAGCACTTGCTACAAAAAACACGAAAGTATTTGACAGTAGGTTTTTTATCAAACCACATTTCATAACCCGTTTTACCATTTGATTTTCTAGTATAAACGCAGTTAATTGTATAACAAGCAGTATTTACATCTTCGGCTCAAAGATTTTTAGGGAGCTTCATACTATTTAGCATTACATTTGCCATTTCTTGAAGCACTCTATTTTTTCTTTCTATTATACCATTTTGTTGTGGTGTTTTGGGCGCAGAAAATTCATGTGATATTCCCTCATCACAGTAAAATTTTTCAAAACTGCTATTTTCAAATTCTGATCCATGATCACTATGGATCTTATAGACTTGTGATTCTTTTTCCATTTAGATACGTCTAATTACCCTTTTTTTACTTTATCGAGAGTTTCTGATTTGTCTCTTAAGAAGACTACCCATGTAAATCTGGTAAAATTATTAACAATTACCAAAATGTACTTCTTGCCACCTCGACTCTCCATTCTAGTTGGGCCAATAAGATCCATGTGGAGAAGTTCGAGTGGTTTAGATGTGGTATTGGAGTTCACCTTTTTGTGAGTACTCTTAGTTTATTTGCCAATCTGGCATTAACCACATATTTTGTCTATTTTTTATATTTTAGGTAAACTTCTTACCAACTCTATTTTGCTCAATCTATACAAGTTGCGGTAATGTACATGTCCGAGGTGCTTATGCCATAATTCAGTCTCATCGGTATGGACCATGTATCACGATAGATTAGATGAGCTTGAATCACATACAATATAACAGTTTTCAGAAGTTCTGCGACCAGTTAATATTATAGAACCATTTTTATTTAGAATTTCACATCCTTGGTTAGTAAATTTTACACTATGATTATTATTGCATATTTGAGAGATGCTTAATAGATTGTATTTTAACCCTTCTACATATAAAACATTCTTAAATAGAGGGAGGTTAAGGAGCTGAACCGTACCTTGGCTAACAATTCTGCAGTTGCTACCATCACCGAATGTGACTGAACCATAAGTCATGTCTTTAAGATTAGTGAACAGACCTTTGTCACCAGTCATGTGTCTAGAGCATCCACTGTTTAGGTACCACTTTGAATGGCTCGAAGCTTTGAAAGCAGTGTGAGCAACCAAGCAAGTAACCTTAGGAACACATTTCATTATAGTCTTGGGTTTAGGAGTATAGTTAGTCTTCTTATATTTGTAGTTGTTATTGGACCAACCCACTGAGTTAGATTTTAAGAGCTCCTTAAGTAAGTCAACAATTTTCTCAGCTAAAAGATTACGATTCTGATTTTTATAGTTGATATGGTTGCTTTTAGGTTTTAAGGTTTGAAAAGTCTTAGCATTTTTAGAATTGTTTTGATTTAGACTTTTCCCTTTTGAGTTTGAAGACTCCCCTCTCACAAATTTAGGTGGAGTATTCTTATGTTTGGGAGGAATACTTTTATCATAGCCCAATTCAGATCGATCGCCACATTTGCTGGATCTGAATAAGAGTTTTTCTAACTTAAAATCACCTTGGGCATACCTCTAAGTGTCTTTTAAACTCAAAAGTGAAAAGACTTCTAATTTTAGCTTTTCATTTTCAGATTTTAAGTTTTGAACTTGGGAGGTTTTGAAATCTAAGTCGCACTTAGTTTTTTCAAAACAATCTGAAATGTGAGATTTTTCTAAAACAAGATTATCAAAATTTTCTTTAAGTTTTGAAAACTTTTCTTTGTGAAGTTTTAGTTTTACAGCAATTTTGCAACTTTCCTTGTATAGGGCATTATAAGCATCTTGAAGATCTTCTTCATTTTCATGTTCACTATTCATATTTTCTTCACTAGTTGAATCATCATTATCTGAAAAAGTGAACTTCGCTAGAATTATAAGGGCTTTAAATTCATTACCCGACTCGGTTTCAGAATCTTCTGACTCAGAAGAAGCTTTAAAGTAGGAAGATTCATCCCATGTAGCCAACATACCTTTCTTTTTTTGGTTTGTCCTTTTTAGCACATTTGTTTGTTAAATGCCCATATTCCTGGCAGTTGTAACATTGACTGTCTTTTAAAGATTTCCAAGTTTTAGATCTAAATCTTTTATTTTCATTAGGTTTTTGTAAATCAACCCTCTTTTTATTTTTAAAAATCTTATAAAACTTTTTAGCTAAAAGGGCCATATCATCTTCAGAATTTTCTAAATCAAAATTGTTATTTTCCTGAAAATAAGTTTAGAAGATTTAAGGGTGATGGATTTACCTATAGGAGCTTTAAAGTTTAACTCATAGGTATGTAATGAGCCAACTAATTCTTCTAACCTCATATTATCCGTATCACAAAGTTCCTGGATCGCAGTCACCTTTAAATTGAACCATTCAGGCAGTGAGCGTAGTATCTTTGCACAGACTTTACTTTCTAGGATTCTATCACCGAGACCCCACATAGAATTGATAATGTCATTCAATCTTGTATAGAAGTTCATGAAAGTTTCACTTTCTTCTATACGTATTTTCTCAAATTTGGTTGTGAGGATTTGAACTTTAGATTTCTTAACAATTATTGTTTCCTCGTGTGTCACTTCTAAAATATCCCTGGCTTACTTTGCAGTATCACAGGATATAATTCTCTTGAATTCATCTGGTGATAGTGCGCAAGTAATTGCATTTAGAGCCTTTACATTGGCACTACTCTCACTTTTTTAAAGAGTAGTCCAAGAAAAATAACTTGTGACTTTCATAGTTTTGGATCCGTCGGTACCAGTTACTTTAGTGGTAGGAGGGATCCAATTAGTCACTGTGGCTTGCCACATGCTCTCATCCATGGATTTTAAGAAAATTCTCATCCTAGCTTTCCAATAGGCATAATTGGAGCCATCAAATGGTGGAAGCCTAGTGACTGAAAGGCTATCAAAATTTGACATCTTATAAAACTCAGATCGATTAGCTCAGGAAATTAATCCAAAAGAAATAATAATTAAAGCGAGCTATTAGGCTCTGATACCACTTGAAAAGGCCGAGCTAAAAGTCCTGAGGGGGGGGAGGGGGGATAGGACTATGCCAAATTAAAAATTAAATGTGAAATTTAAACAAATATAAATAAAGATAGCAATTAAAAAATCCACAATGCGGAAATGTAAAACAACCTCAAGTGTATAAGTATTGAGAGGTTGATACAGATATTGTTCTAAGGACAACCTTACACCAAAAAACCCATGGCTTATGGTAGGACAACCTGATTCCTAGAACGGTCTGTGTATCAAAATCTCAAACCGATACAGAAGAATAAAGAAATAAATAGCAAAGAAAGAAACTAAACTATTACAACATTCCCACACTTGCATAAAAAGATTACAACATTCTCCACAAATGTATAAAGGGAAATTACAACATCCGTAAAATGAAATAATCAATCAATCACCACAAGACTAGAAATTATAGTACATCATCTATTTAGAAAAATAGCCACATAACTACTCCACTCCTAATATCCTCACACAATGGATATCAGCGTTCACTATGAAATAGATTTTTCAAGGTTCGCCTAAAACCTTCACAATTGTGTCTTTCAAGTAGGCTTACACAATTAAAAAATCCCACACTATGAGTTTTCTGGATCACCTCAGACAAACCAAAAGAAAGATTTTTCTAGCACAATCTCAATGAAACCAAAAGAATGAATTTACAAAAACTATAAAATACTTATTTGGATATTCTCCTTTTAATGTAGCCTGGAAGAACCAATTCAGAGTAGAAGTTCAACGTAGATGTTCAATGTTCAAACTCACTTATGAAATGGTTCTAAGTTCTAAATTGATTTTAGATTTAATGGGCTAGCTTGATTTGATTTTGATTCAAAGAAATGGAAAAACTTCAATCTCTCTTTCAAATAAAATTGGAATGTAGAATATAAAAACTAATTAAAGAGAATATAAAATGAGCACTAAATAGCTTACGAATATCACTAACTTATCTCTCAAAGTGTTGTTTTGAATTTGTTTGAATTGAATATCAAACTCTAAAAATCGTGCTCTATTTGTAAGTGTAGAAATCGCACCTTTGACTAGTCCAGAGGTCAGATCGATTGGTCGAAGGATCAATAAACATTTGAAAATTTTGGGTGCGATAAGATAAGGCCGTTCCATGACTGATCGAAGGACCTGCTCGACCGGTCGAGTGGCCTCTACGACTGGTCGAGTCCTGTCCATGACTGGTCGTGTGAGACCCATTTTAGTTGCTGAACTTTGAGTCGAGCTTGCAGGACTGGTCGAGCACTGTTCACTCAACCGGTCGAGCAGTCTCTAGGACTGGTCAAGGTAATAATACAAAATCCCGAAAATAAGTAACAAACATAGGACTGGTTGAAGATTTCTTGGACTGGTCGAGCCAGTGCTAGGACTAGTCGAGAAACAGACTATGCACTTATAAAGTGACCCAATTAAATTATGTATTCAAAATGAACAAACTTATGGTCAATCTAGGGTCATTCATACCTTATAAGCGATATATGAACATTGAATCTTCTTTTTGCTTCAGTTGATAGTTGTTCTTTGAAGTTCACAAAGCTTGAGATCTTGACATATGATGAAGCTTAAACTTGAGACATTTTGAAGCTTGAATTTGAAATTCATTGAAGCTTGAGCTTGAGGTACTTGAGATGTACTTCACCTTGAGCTTTGAGTACCAAAGTAAAAACTATTATCTTGCCTAGATAAAGCTTTGAACTTTGAAGCTTGAAGGAGTGAACTATCACATGATGTTGTACTTGAACTTGTATATCTCTTAATCTTGCATTTGAAGTTCTTGAGGTAAAGGCCTTTGATCTTATACATGAGATGCACAATCTTGAAAATGTAGATGAGCTACACAAGATATGGATTCCAAGAGGTTTTGACACTATAAAATTTGTCAATCATAGGAGCTAGAAAACATAACACTTACAAACCATGCCCATGAGACAAAGTAAATAACATAATTAAGCTAATCTACAACCAATCAGAGAGATATATGAATGTTAGGAAGGATTTCATCATCCAACCATGTCTAAGGGGCAATGGTGAACAACGGAGCTTCCTAACTTCATAATCATAATAATGAAAAGGAAATACTCAAAGTTATCGTAAATTTAATTTGTAATTTAAGTCACAACAAACTATTAAAAACTAAAGGCATTCCTTATAATCAAACTAGAATTAAAATCATTTCAAGTTAAACATCAATCAAAAGGCACAAACAAACAGTCTCCCATCACGCTACAAGCTTCACCTCTTAGCCCTAGCTAAGAGGCTTAACCCAACATAGACATGATGAGGCTAATATCTCTAAACAATTTTATAGAAAAAGAAAGAAAGAAAATCAAGAAGAAGAAGAAGGAAACTTAGAGTCGTCTACGCCTTCCTCTCTCTCGTTCTCTCTCACGTGCATCCAAGATGATCTCTCACATCCTCCTTGCCTTCTCTTTTATATGTGTTGAAAGGTTAAGTCAGCTGGAGTGGAGAACCGACTCCACTTTCGCAGCTCTCTCTCTTACACAGCAAAACACAAAGGGCAACCTATATTTGGATGAGATTTCGGAACGGTGATCCTTGCAAATTTGGAATCTGATTTCATGGTGGGGCTCGAGACCACCCTCTGCATCTTCTGGATGGTCCGGATCATAGATCCGACCGTGATTATGATCACATAATGGCCCACCGTGGCCGAGCATCTGGACGTGCGTAAGATCAACGCAGGAGCTGCGCTGATGTGTTCAGTGGCCCCCACAATGATGTTTTCGATGAAATCCACCCCGTCCATTGAATTTCTGGCGAAAAACCAGTCGGGAAGAGGTGGTTTTGGTCGAGTTTTGGTGTGGTCCGTTGATGTTTTGCTTCCACCGTCCATCCTGCATTTGAATGATGATCTGCCAGTCTGTACGTGCATGGGACCAAAAGGAAAGCTTGGTGAGGGTTTTGGCCACACCCCTAAGTGAATGGATGGTTCAAATCATCCATTTGGATGGTGGGTGGGCCCCACTACCCAAAAACGGATGAAGACGTCTGTCCACTGGACGTCTTACGCGAGAGGAGTCGGGTCAGTGTGCGTTGACTCATCTCTTGGATTTGGTGCGGTGCGGGAGTGCACCACTTGTGCACTCGCACGCCCCCCTTGTGGGGTCCACTATGATGCTTGTGAGAAATTCGCTCCATCCATGAGTTTTATCATCCCATTTAAGGGATTGAGACCAAAATTGAAGCATATCCAGATATCAGGTGGGCCCCAAATTAGTGATTTGGTGGCTGATCTGTCCGTTGGGCCACTTCACAAGGATCCAATAGCTAAAATTTGACGTGTATGGTTAATTTAAGGTCCTCAGGCCAAATATAAAGTTTCGACTTGAACGGATGGTGAGAACCTTGTGATCTTGCATTCTGGATGATTTTCAGGCCTCTTTAACGTGAATGACTTGATTTTCTCAGATCTTTAGCGTGTTAATTCTTCAATCTCATTCTCCTGGGGGTCCGTCCCTTGCCTTGGTAATTTATGAGCATTAAATCCATGCTTTTAGTACCCTTTTTCAGTCCAGGCTCCTAAATTCACCTTGCAACACAAACACGATTAAAATAGGCCGTTAAATAGTATCATTTTCGTAAAATTAGGTAATTATTGGGGTCTAATATGCAATATTTGACCCTCAACATTACATTTCCTCATATTTGTTAATAAACCATAACAAGCTGATAATTACTTATGTAGCACATACCCCAATGGACTTTTGGGGCATGTTTGGCCCATAGAATATAATGGTATTAAATTGTATTAGATGGGATTAACACCATTATTGCACAATGATTGCATGTCCAAAAATATCATGGCATTTTAGTAATCCAATCCCATGTTTGGGATAAAATTCTTGTCATGAGAAAACATTGAATTAAACAAAATCCTGTTTGGTGGACCATCGAATTGTAATCAACAGACCAAATTCACAAAGGATGTCATGCACTTGTAACTAGAATGTAACATGTAAACGGTGTATATGGATGGACGACATGGATATTTGCATGCATCAATGTGGGGCCCACATATGTAGTGGATTTCAAAATCCATTGAAATCCCACATGGGACCAAATGCAATTCCATCCCACCTAATCCCAACCTTTTCCCTCCTCCCCAAATGCTGGATGAATTTGCATGAGACCAAATGCAATTCTATCCCACCTAATCGCATCTAATATCTTACGCCAAACGCCTCCTTAGAGATCTCCAAATCTATTTATTTACAAGGGTTTAATCAATATATCAGCCAATTATTTCTCAGTTAGCACATAGTCTAGCGATATGATATGCTCTTTAACAAGTTCTCGAATGAAATGATGTCGGATATTTATGTGCTTTGTTTTAGAATGTTGTACTAAAATTTTGGAGATATTTATGGCACTAGCATTATTGCAAAATAGTGTCATTGTAGTTTGTTCAATTCCATAATTTGTCAACATTTGTTTCATCCATAAAAGATGGGCACAACAACTACTTGTTGCAATATATTCGGCTTCGATGGTGGATAATGAAATGGAGTTATGCTTCTTTCTATGTCATGATACTAAGCAGTTTCCAATGTAAAAGCACCAGTTGTTGCTCGATTTTTTGTCGTCCATGTTTTTAGTGTAGAGATAAGAGAAACTACTATGTATGATTCGGGCCAAACTTCCAAACTAGTTACTTGGTTGACTCAAGAGGGAACTTAAAACCCTAATCTAATTAGCTAGGGATCCTCCTCTCATTACCTCCAAAATCAAGTCTGATGGAAAATCAAAGATAATGGTGTCAGCGGGAATTCGATTCCTAGTCAACCACCATCCATCAATTAGAGATTAATGTGTGGCACCTTAAGTTGTTGTGTAGCAAATGCACCTTGAAAAATGAGTTTTGTATGGCGACGAGAATCAAATTTGTACTGGCACCCCAAGTAAACAACATTGAGCATATAACAACTCTGAGGGAGCCTTGATATTTGGGATTAGCTAGCTAGGTAGCTTGTGAGAATCTGATTCCCACCAGCTTTTGACTTTTCTTACATAACCATGCCATGAGAGAGAGAGAGAGAGAGAGAGAGAGAGAGAGAGAGAGTGTGTGTGTGTGTGTGTGTAACACCCCGCACCCTCGGTACTCGGGTATTACCATGAACTCCTACCTTATTGAACCACTCGCCTATACCCTAGTCAAAATCTAACCCATTGTATACACCGTTCACCCTATTCACACTATGCATTTTAGAAACAATCACTTCACCACTGCAATTAAGCATATGATCACTTACCGTACTAATAAATCTCATAAAGACTAAGAAGAAATCTTAAATCACTAACTAAAACCTTCGTATGAAAAGATCTTACCATCAAAATGACACCATTTAGGCACTTAAATCAAACCTCATGGCCACTTGAATATTAGATCCGCCTTATCTCTTACCTAATGACACAACATTTGTGTCCAAAACGAGTGGACGGTGTGGATCTCCCACGAACATCCTATGGACCCCACCTTGGAAGAATGTGTGCACCTTCTGTGCATGCACCCGCCTCACACCAGAACCATGCATGCGGCTTTGACCACACTGACCCGATAACACAATAGAAAAGAGAAGGGATTTTGACCTTACTCGCCTCGAAGTTTGGGTCAATTACCTCGATCGCCACCACACTCTACATATTCCCTAAAGGGCCTTCTGACAGCTTTTGGACCATGTTTCGGATGAAATTGCCCCTGACCATGGTTCAGGAATTGTACGGTCCTGGAGTGAAGTGGTAGTCACCCGATGTTGCAACCCCCGAGAAATGGACAGTTCGGCTACTCCCCGGGACACCGTCCAATGGCTGGCACTCGGCGCTCTGTGGGTCCCACCACCAACTACGTGTTTCATCCATATCGTCCATATAATCTCTAAAGATCATTGTATGGCAGGAGACCAAAAACGACCATGATCCAATCACGGTGGGACCTAGGGGGATCATAGTGGTGGATATCCAATAACGACTATTTTCCTGCAGTGTGGTCCACCCGAGAGTTGTATCACTCTCACTTTTCGCTTCATGCCGTAAAATGATATTTTAAATCGGACGAACGGCCTGGACAAAGCACATACATCTTACTGGGCCCCACAGACCACCCATCACCTGCACCACGAGCCTCTGATGGGGCAGATGTTGCACTAATGCACATTTGAGAGGCCCTCTCCTTCCCTTTCTCTTGCTTTCCTAGAGAAGCCAACATCCAGGGGCCAACCGCCAGAGGGCGACGTTGTTTCTCCTCCTCGCTTCGCTCATCTGAAAGCCTCTTCCACAGCGAGGTTTGTACTCTATTCCGTTTCAGCTGTTGGTAGGCACCTGCTAGGGTAAAGAACAGAGTCGGGAAGCCGAGGTACTGTGGTGGTCATGTGAAAGGGAGTGTAACGTAGGCCACACCTTGATCAAACCTCCACAATTGTATGGTAGACAACCACGGCATCATGTTTGTGACGGTATTTGGATCGTGGCTGCCACCTGCCACGAACGTTGTTGTCAGCTGTTATGGGTCGTGCTCGTCAGGGATATGGCACTGGATACAACTACGACCCCTTGTGATTAATTGCCATGACCCAACATGTAGGATAACCTCGATCTACGTGTTTATATAAGATTACGACCTAGTGTGCTTCATTACCTTAAGATTACGAAGACTGCGTCGGTTGAATTCGATTTGATAATTAAAGTTGTGTACGGTGATGCAACTCAGAAGTGCATCACCGCACCGGGAATGACCGATGTAGTGAATCTAAGGGAAATGAAGTGTACGGGCGGTCAGTTTATACGGGACGGGACATTTCGAATGAGGTGAAGGTTCGAATTACATCCCACCGAGAAGATGGGCCAACACCCAAATGCTCGAGATGCAAACGAATAGGTGACAATCGGTGTCGATCCACCTTCGTCCTTGCTGGCTGAGGATGAGGCCGAGGCTGGTGATGACATTATGTATTTTTTGTTGCTTGTGACAATGTAATGTGAACTATAATATATGTACTTATCTTATTGATTTATTGATTCATCAACTTTGTTGCATGTTATTTACCTTCCAATATGTATGCTAACCAAGATCCTTTGTGCCTTTTAACCACGATCAATATAGGAAAATGTGAACTCAACAACGAGTCGTGGTTGTCGTGACGATATGATCGTGATTGAAATGTTATATGTGTCTTCTTTCTCATTAGGTCGTGGTTGTCAGCGCCGGATCAACAAGCACCACAAACCATGATCCGTTACAACTGGGACCACGCCCCATTTAATATTATAGCCACGTCCCATATCACTTACGACCAATGTTTCATGTATACCACGACCCATGTAAGATGACAACAACGACCCACGTATCATTCCAGTCAGGGTCTATGTATCGTGACAACCACAACATATACAACCTCACAACCCTTACCCATATACAATGACAGTGGGGACCCATGTATCATGACAAACAGTACCCAATGTGGACGATAATGAAGAGCTTTTATGAATATGAACTATGTACTCAAAGACTGGAATAGTGTACATAACATAGGTCGTGGTTTTGTCTTTTCCGGATCGTGATTGTCATGATAATCGGTTGTGCTGTACTCAGTGGCGTAGTTGTCGACAATGATCCGGTACAGATGACAACCACGATCCGGGCGAATATGACAACCACGACGCATGCGAATTGTCAATCACCATCCATGCAACACGACAACCATCGGTCGCTGATGTCGGCTTGTATGGATCATTGTTTTCATGCTTGATGTATCGTTGTTTTCATGTTATATGGATCGTTGTTTTCCTGTTATATGGGTTGCCATTGTCATGTCAATTTCCCTTTATTATACTATTGATTTCGTTTGCCTGGAAACGAGAATAGGGCATCTCACTTGTATACATCTATGCGGAACCGATCACACTGAAATTAACGGCTAGAAGGTGTCGAGAACTATGTGGACACCATATATCTTTGTTTGTATGGAAGTAATGTGTCGCATGTACATGCACGAAAGATGGCGTACTAATGGTGGGAATCAATTAATGGTAGGAATCAATTGGTTGAACTGTTGTGGTCTATTGGATTCCAATATCTTGACCATTCTTTAGGTTTCTGGATGTTACAAATAAGATGGACGGTGCAGATCAGAGATAAGGCACTTCGATGTGACTTTCACAACACCGACTTATGGATGCTTTCCGGACGCACACAATTACATCCTAAACGTAGATCATCAACTGACGCTATTACGGACGGTTACGATTCCATCCCAAACTCACAACATCAATGGACGCTTTTACGGATGCTTCTTTCGAGAGAGTAAAACTTCATCCGCTTATCCCCATACGGAACACCGACTATATATTGCGCATGCTTCTTCTCTGGGACCTCTTCACTTTCTCTATCCCTAACCCATTTCTACTGGTTTTGAATCTTATTCACTGGGCCCCTCCATCGTCATTCAGCGAGTACATCTACAAGTTCAGTGCAGCTCAGTCAATACAAATGGCAAAGCAAGGTATGGTAATGGTTGACATGGATGGTGTACGGTAACCATTGTGTTATGTGGGTCTGAGTTGTGAACCATGACTCAATGTATATGACTATAACGAGATGTATAGCATGACAATCACGATCGTTCTTGTGATCGGCGTTGATATGCAGAATGGATCGTGGTTCACAGGGTCGTCGATCCTGTGAACCACGACTTAACGCAGATGACATCAACGATATGTATGGCATGACAACCACGATCAGTGTCGTCATCATGGCTTGTCGCACAATTGGTCGTAGTTGACAGTTGATCTGGATCGTGGATCACATCCTGTCTCGGTCGTGCCTGTGAACCACGATTCAATGTAGACGACAACAACGATCTATATGCCATAATGCCTAATGGATCGTTGGTGACGGCCACATAGATGACATCAACGAACCCTGTAGCACAACTGTCAAGCACGACCCAGCACAGATGACAACCACGATTCAGCGTACGTGACAACAATGAACTGTGCCGCATGATAACCACATTCCTTTAAAACTCGTTATAAATACTACCCTTCGTGGATTTCAATCCCCATCTACTGTGTAGTAGAATTACGACTGATGTTAGATTCTGCAAGACCATCATATAATTTTTACTTAAAAATCCACGACCATACTAGAATGCAGGTCGAAAGAAGTCAACCATGACCACATGCCTAGACTTCAAAATGGCACAGGTCTCTCCCAAGTGCTCCGTCACTTTTCTGAAAGTCTTGGTTGAAGATATGTTGAAGTTTCCCGATAGAAAGAAACTATTTAGAGACACTTGTTTTGGATTTCTCTGGACTTTCCAGTGGCCGAGTGGACGGCACAGTCTCAGATCCTGCATTGCCTGATGCAAAGGCATGTTGGTGATATGAAATTTGATGTTCAGGGAACTAAGATAAGATTTACAGAGCTCGATTTTGCTCTAATAATAGGTCTTAAGTTTGGTCCACTTAGGATAGATGGTGGCGGTCGTCTGTCGAGGCCGGGAGGAGCGAGAGAGTCAGGAAAAGGCATTAGGGAGACCTACTTGAGCACAGTGCGTGTTAGTAAACAAGAACTGAAAGAAGCCTATTTGTCACTCGCCGATTAAGACGAACATATGGACGCGGTGAAGCTGACACTAATAATTTACGTTGAGAGCTTATTAGTTGGATCTCCTCAAAAGAATAACTGTATTGATACGTTTATCGACATGGTTGATGACCTAGATTATTTTAATAACTACCCCTGGGGTAGTGTGGGGAATGATTATCTGAAGAAAGGGGTTAACGCTGCATCTGACACTATTCTGGGGGAAAGGGCGACTGGCCAGTACCCCAAATCATACAACATATGCGGATGCGCATTTGCCCTACAAGTATGTCAGTCTTATCCTGATTCATACCTTGAGTTCGTATTTTTCCCTTTTTCCTCCATACATGTCAACCAAGATGTAATGCATGGTAATTGTTCTTATATAGATTTGGGCCTACGAACGGTTCCCTCAACTCATTGGTGACCGTCGGTGGTCCGTTAGAAGATTGCCTACAAGGATTCCGCGAATACTAAACTGGTGTCACAGGAAATCAGGCAGATATGACGTAATATTTGTCATCTTCACAGCTGTGCCGGTAAGATTTATTCAATTAGTATTGTAATTTGAATCATGCAGTATGTTTGTAATTAATTAATTAATCAATTTTGCTCCTGCAGGTGGTGCTAGCTCCATATCTTCAACCAACGGTCGAAGAAGTGGAGAGCGAGGTTGTCAGGAGTATAACTGACGACGACGACATTCAAACGAAGGACAAGGCTCTGCGGTCAGCATCCACGGAAGAGACAACGAAGGATGACGTAATAAATAAAGATGAGGCTGATCTTATAACCTCCCTCTTGGAACTGAAAAATACAACTCAGCTTGATGGGAAATCTCTCCGTTTTGGGAATGAACTGAAAGATAATAAGACTACAAGATTCACAATAAGGAAATTGAGTAAGCAGATTCATTTCCTCGCCATTGAAGTGCAAGGAATGAAGGGTGAATTGAAGCAGACTAACGAGTCTGGAGTAGAAATAAAGCACCTCATGGAGGATTATGCATCTTTACGAGAAGTGGTGTTGAAGAGAGATGATATTAATACAAAAGACGTACGTGAAATCTCCTTGCTTCTTGTAACCTATTTGCTAATAGCTCATTTAAAAGAAAATGAAAAATGGATCGTGCTTGTCATAAGCTTGAGGTTCGTTACTTGCACATAGGACGGGTCGTGTTTTTCATGTGCCGAGGGTCCACGAGACAACATTGATGGTCTAGGGTCGTGTAACGTGGTTCGTGGTTTAGATCAAGTATGGATCGTTTTTACCATAGACCAATGGATCGTGGTTTTCATCCACGATGGTTCGTGTGGTTGAACCATGACCTAACATGGACATCAACCACGCCCCATTGGTCGTAATAACCACGACCCTATCCTTGATTATAGCTGTCACCAACATATCTGTCAACCATGACCCGATATGGTCGAGAAACACGATCCACTCTTTGTAATAACCACAACACTTAGTTCATCGTTGTTGTCATCCACGGTGTGTTGTGGTTCACATACATGATATCATGGTTGTGTTCCTTGTAGAAAGACATTGAAATACATAATAATAAGTATTTTATTTATTACGGGACATTGTCTCTTCAATCAGCCCTTTCAATGCAGAAAATTCTTCACTGCGTGAGCAGGTGAAGCAACATGGAGAGGAGATCAATGCTTTATTATAGGAGATAGTGAGGCAGCATAGAGAGGAAATCAATGCTGCACTGCGGGATCAGATGGAGTAACTCATGGAGGAGATCAGTGCTTCTCTTCGGGAGCAAGTGAAGCAAATCAGAGAGGATATCAATTCTTCACTGCAGGCGCAGATGAAGCAACTGAGAGAGGAGATCCAGGCTATTAAGGTATATGAAGTTGAATCTATCTTAAATCGTTGTTATCATACACCCGGGGTCGTGGTTGACATGCACAGTGGATCTTGGATGAGTTGCGATCGATATAAAATGATAGTCTTCTATGTAGACACTGGACGTGGTTTATAAGAAATGTGGATCGTGATTATCATTCAGTGTGGATTTCATTATCATCCGTCTCAATCGCTCTTTCCATCCAATATCGATTGCAATTGTCATACATAGTGGATCGTTGTTGACATCCACGAACCTCCATGGACGTGAACAACGACCCACTAATGGATAACAACCAGGCTCTAGTGGCAATGTTTTAGCCATTTCTGATATACGATTTCATTACAGGACAGTGTTAGAGAGGAAATTCAAGGAATAAATGTATATAATTCTATATAGAATAGAATTTTCCCCTTGTCGTATTTGGCTGGTGTAGTGTTCCTTTTTTGGTCGTGGTTATGATCCAGTGAGGGTCGATGTTATATGCCCTTGCCCATTCAACGAGTCCTCCGTCATGAGAGTGCCTACTTGAATGAGGAGATGACGCAGCTTACAGAGGAGGTAGAAGCAATAAATGTGTAGTTGACCATGGTTAATGTCAATGATGGATCGTTGCTAGCATGTTTGATTGGTCGTGGTTATCATCCACCACTGGTCTAGTTGACCCACGACCCAAAGTGGACGAGATATGACATGCATGCAAAATACGAGTTTTTAACAGGTCTCCAATTTCGAGGCTGGGATTAGGCAGCTCTCTAGTTTTGAAGCTGGGATGACCCATCTTAAAGATGAGAATGCTGCCTTACGGGCGCAAATGAAGCAGGATATGAACCTGCTAAAGGATGAAGTGAATAAGACAATTGTACGTGAAATTACATTTGGATCGTGGTTTAAATCGGACATTATATTATGAACTCCATAGATAATGTGTCATTTTATTATAGATCAACATCGTTACCCCGCAACTCCGTGATGAAGGGAGACCACGTCATGATACAGAGGATCCCGACAGAGCTCTAACTGTGAGTGAGCCTCTTCAGGGGCTCAGTGAACTCCATCGAGCTCTTACCGATGTCGAAGAGGATGAGTTGAGAGTTGTTAGAGAATCAAGTTCAAATGTCTGGTTGAAAAGTGCCTATGAACTAAATTCATGGGTCGACTCTGAGGTAAGTTTTTACCCTTTCTCTTCACTGCATCATATCAATGTATGAATATTATAGTTACATCACACATTTTCCTCGTTACGTAGACCATATACCGGTACCTAAGATACCTATCAGTGTGCCAGGATGAACGAGGGAGAGGTAGACAGGACTGCGCGTTTGTCTCGTTGCTATTTACGGTAAGGTGAATTTGAGGACCATAGTTATCTTAAAAATGTCAATAATCACTTCCGTTTCTAACTCACCTCTGTTTCTAACAATATTCTTCAATATATCAATAACAATGCATGGGACAACAACTTGACCTGCTATGAACTTATGGCGCTGGGAACCATAATGATCGTGGTAGCATGAAGTCTGAAAGGTTGTCTGAAGTGCTTATAGAAATAGTCGACTGTAAACCGAAACCTCTATGGAAGTATAATGTGGTTAGATCTTAGTTTCTTGCACACGTACATGGAGTTCAATGACTAGATGCATTTATTGAAAGGCAATCTTTAGAATCGTTGTCGTATCATTGTGCGTCATAGGTGTACATCCCTCTTAATGCAAGAAATCAGCACTGGCTGATGGCTTCTATTTATCCGATGAAGAGAGAGGTCACTTTGTACGACAGCCTGAATACCGAATTGGAAGGAAAAAATGAGCTAGTTGTCGTGCATGTAACCGATGGACTGAGGTGGTTATTCCATGTTCTTGATGACGGATTAGTTAGGTGGGAGAATCCATGGATTGTGAAGCCATCCGCCGACAGGCCTACGCAACCAAACTTGGACGATTGTGGCATTTACATGTTGAAATATATAGACTTCCTTTGCAGTATGAGTGCAATTAACTTTACGCATGTAAGATATATTTAATTGCGTACATTCAATCTTTATTGATTTGTACTTTGTATTATTAATATTAGTTCGTTCTGATTCCGTAGGAGGAAATTCCTAAATTTTGAAAGACGATCGCATACGACTGTCTGAAGCAGTCAAGAGCAGAAGATGCTGCGTTCCCACAAAAACAAGGAGAAGAGGCGTCAGGTAGACCAGCGAAGAAAGCCAAACACTGAATTGATGTTGAATGATAAATGGATAGGTGTATCTGATGTTTCTACTTGTTATCATCATCTATAATGGGTTGGAGAGTGAGATGGGTGGCAGTTGTCCGTGGAGAGTTTTCTATCTGCCATCGCATTTATAGAGAGGTGTGGTTGATAAATTATATCATAAGTGTATGGAAATTTGCCCATCCACATACTTTGATCTATTCCCGTTGATGTGTATGAAAATCTCCCTATCAAAGTTAGGACGTGGAAGACGTAGATACCGAAAATCCCGTGTGTGTGTGTGTGTGTATATATATATATATATATATATATATATATAGGGAAAAGGTACTATGCTCGAGCATAAAGCGGTCCTCCATGAGGTCGAGCTGATGTGGGTGCCACCGTGATGCCGTTCAAAAATCTACCCCCTCAGTTAGATGCACCATTCCAGAGGGGGCCCACACGGCTGAAAATGAAGTCAATCCGTGACTTTTGTGGGCCACAACACGTACAGAAGTTGAGAGGGGCCGTGCACCATTGAAACATTCAAAACCATTTGTGGGGACTTTTTGAGATGTTTTTTGATGATCAACACTGTCTATCATGTGTATCCCACGTGGATGTAATTTTGGACCAAGTTTCAGGTGGTATCCACAACTCAGGTGGGGCCCACCAAGTCCTTTTACATGTTTTTGCGTGTATACTTATGTTTTTTGATGGTATGGCCCACCTAAGTTACGTGGACGGTTGATTTTGGGCCATATGGGCCCACCCTGGGCTCATGCATCTAGTGGAGGTGTGGATCTTCGAAAGGCATCATGGTGGGGCCCACGCAGCTCGACCTCACGGAGGACCATTTTACGCTCGAGCGTATAGTACCTTTTCCCATACATACATTCATATATATATATATATATATATATATATCGGTTATATGAGAGATTAGAAAAAAGAACATCTGGATTGATTGATCGCTTGGTCGTTGCTGTCGTGTCAATATCTCCGTGGTGCAAATACATAATAGTTCGTGGTTGTCATCCACCTTGGATCGTCGTTGACAACCACGGTAATGAGAGAAACACGATCCATGCGTCATGTAAACCACGATCTATAAGTCATGACAACTACGACCCCCATGTCATTGCAATCACGACCAGTTAAATTTCTTTGTAAGTGCCGCATTTTTTCGTTATATTGTAAACTTAAGTGGAAGACCCAAGCAGAGTCTCGCGCATCACTGAGCTTCTCTTCTCGCATTTATTTTGTTATATGGGTCGTGGTTGTAGTGTTGCCTTCATCGTGTTTGTTGTGATTGTAATGCTATACGGGTTGTAGTCGCCATGTTTTAAGGGTCCTGGTTGTCATGTTGCCTTTATCGTGTTTGATGTGCGCATGACCCTGCAAGTTGTATGGGTCATGGTTCCCATGACACCTGGAGTGGTCTCCATGATGTATGTGTCGTGTTTCTCATATGGTCGTGGTTGTCGAATATGATCCAACATGGACGAGAACCACGATCCACAACAACTGAGAGCCACGACAAATTTAACAAGAAGATTGTTATCCATGGTGTTATCACAGGTATATGGATTGCGTGGTTCTGGTGTCATGTGGGTCGTGGTTCTCAAGTTGTATGGGTCGTGGTGTTAGTTTCACATGGGTCGTTTTCCCCATGGTTTAAGTCACGATCTAACGTGGATAATACCTACGATCCACTTTGCATGTTAACCACGATCATGCGACAAGTTCGTGGTTGTCGTACAGACTGGGTCGTCTTATATGAGTCCCCCTTTCCACGACCGTTTCCTTCGGAATCTTTACCCTTCGGACTCAGCGACACACTCGTGTTTTATGAAATCGCACATCCTTTCGGAATGTTCTACCAGCTTATAAAAGGAGTAATTGGGTTTGAAATTATTTTCAAAGGCTCATCCGAGCTTGGATCCTATTGCAACACCTTAAGCATTCATGAATTTCTTTGCTCTGCCAATCAAAATACTGGTGGAGATACTCGACGGAGCCATTGATTTCTTCTCCTCCCATTCTTCGCTTACGGGTGATCCCTTCCCTTTCCTCATGTGTCTTGACGATCTTCCTAAAGATCAACGGCCTCCACAGGAAATGCTGAATTCACCTTCTAAAATGAGTGTTTCAGCTTGTTGGGTGCCCTTTGAAGGGAACTGTTTTTCATACCGTATTGTAACTATGGTCGTGTTTGTCAGCAGTTTAGCCTCTCTTCTGTCAATGACAGATGTTAGAGTGCAACATTAGCTTCTCTCCTGCAGTAAGGGAGCTGGATGGGTCATTGTTCGCGTGGGCTGTTGTTTTCATGTTACATGGTTCGTGATTGTTACGTTACATGGTCGTATTTATCAGCGGTTCTAGCCTTTATTCTGGCAGTTAATGAAGTGATATTGCGATGTTAGCTTCTCACCTGGGTTTGACTGTTTTATGGGTCGTTGTTTCCATGGGTCGTACTTGTCATGTTATATGGTCGTGGTTGTCACGTAGTATGTGTGGTTGTTGCAATGATTTTGATCCTAGATTTTAGGATAACCTAGCGTCAATGATTCTACAAGTTTTGGGTCTTACAGATCGTATTTAAAGTGGATCAAATGGATTTCGTAGCTAATCTAGTTTAGCACTTTGTTAACTTTGTCACATTTCTAAAGGATTTAGTCCTATAAGATTTCTGTCTAAGGTGGTACCTAGGCCTTTGTAGTTTATATATAAGGTGATCCAAGTTATATACTTAGCTAGTTTAAGATAGTGTTTAGAGTGAAAGTACTTAGAAAAATTGAAGGATCAAGGTGGTGAATTGGGTGAGATTTGTGAAGGAAATGAGTTCAAAAGCATTTTAGACTTTGGGTTTGAGTTCTGACAGGTTCATAAGGTGTTAAGATCGACCCATTGCCTAAGGACGTCTAATCCCAGGTTGGTAAAAATCCGGGATGTTACATTACAATTCTTTTGGATATGTATATTGAGTCCCCAATCGGGGTGGACTCTGTGACATGATGTTATATGGTTGTACATTTTAAATTTTGTTCATTTACACTTATAATCATGATGATATACACCGTTTAGATTAGCTCTTATGAATGGTTATGATAATCAGGTAACCGTATGAATGAAAACGCTTTTGCAAAGTGAAAAGTGACACCCGGAATATGGAGAATTGAATTATAATCAATCCCTAAAATACGTGTTTTCTTGCTATGTTGTATACTTAAGTGGAAGACACTAGAAGAGTCTTGCGTGTCACTGAGCTTTATGATTATTGGTTTTCTTTTTATACCAATCGTGGTTGAAGTGTTATGCAGTTCATGGTTGATGTGAAGCATTTATCGTAGTTGTCATTTGGTGAGACCTTATTTCCTTGCATTGACTTTTCTATTAGTGACCCAGATGCATAAAGGATCGTGATTATAGTTGTCACGGTAAATAGGCCGTGGTCCACAGTTTTGATGGTTTGTGGTTGCTGTCCAGGTTAGATCGTCGCGAACAAGCACAACATAGTGAGAAACACGACTCATACAACATGACAACCACTGTCCACCTGTCAAGAGTGCTACGACCCTTTGTTAATCTCACCAAAACTTGTATGGGTCGTGGTTCAAATGGTCAAGAATCTGTAGATCGTCGTAGACATGCACCACGATTCATGAATCAATAGGTATATATATATATATATATATATATATATATATATATATATTAGAGTGCCACGGTAGGTAACGTTCACCGTTCCCAATATGGATCGTGGTTCAGAAGCACAAGAATTCCTAGGTATTCTCCACACCGGATATTGTTAACATGCATCGTGGTTAACAATATATTCCAGGTAAGGTTTGCTTCACCCAGCAGGGATGAAAGTGCATAGACGGTGGTTGTGACCGGTTCGATTGCATTGAGAGCATTTGGGTCTTGTCCTATCTTCTCCTTGGGACGTAATGCGAACCTTTTTCGGTCTTCCAGCAGATCTTCTCATTTTTGGCAGCTTCATTTTCTCGCATAAAACCTTCACTTCGTCCGGAGTGTTCCATTGTATTCTGTCCAGCACCGGGTAAACCGACTCTTGATATGTTTTGCGATATATCTCATTGAAGTATAATGGAGAGCAGTATTTGTACATATCAAGCTGAAACTTATCGCATGCCGCTATCACATGAACACAAGGTAGCATCATTTTTGCAAACTCATTGCACGTACACTTCATGTCTATTAGATTCACTACATCCGTCGTTCCCTATGCTGTAACTTAGAACTCATCCACTGAAATCGCAGTGCATTGTGTCCTTCGCACCTCCGACTGATATAGGTCGGACAGTCTTTTTGATGCCCAAGGAGTCAAATCTTCGTTGCATGCCAAGGCCTCGTCTTGTCGTCGGAGGAAGAAGTGTTGGATTTTACTCCTTATTGTCTCGAGAAGTTTAGTGACAGGGTACTCTCTTGCATCTACGAACAATGCATTCATACTTTTCACGATGTTGGTGGTGACGATGTTATACCGCATACCAGGAAAGAAAGTGTTCGCCCATCTTTCTTTTTCAATACCACTGAGGAACTGATACGCCGTGGGATTCGACGTTTGAATGCATCGCATCATCTCCTAAAACGTGGATGTGCGGTATGTCTTCACGACACCCCAAAAGTATTCCCTCATAGAATCATCCGAACATGCCTTCTTCATGTTTCCAAGTATATGATGAGCACAATATCCATGGATCGCATGTGGGAACATGCCAGGGACTTCACTAACCAACCCTTTGTGACAATCTGACACTATCACTAGTCCTGGAAGGTCCCCAAATGACCTTGATAAAATCCCAAGGAACCACCTCCAGCTACTATTGTTCTCAGATTCCCCGATCCCATATGCTACAGGGAGGATGTGATTGTTTCCATCCAATGCAGTAGCCATGAAGAGAACGCCCTTGTATCTTCCTGTCAAATGCGCGGCATCAACGCACAACACCCTTCGAACATGTAAAATTATGCTTCTGATGCACTGCCCAAGCGCAATAAAGCATCGTTGGAAACTATTCGTCTCCTCGTTCACCTGCAACTCCGTGACAGTCCCTAAATTGGCCTTTTTCAACTCGTGAAGGTATGACGGGAGCTCGTTATAGGAGCCCTCGTAGGATCCCAATACTTGTTTGGTTGCCATCTCCTTATCCTTCCACGCCTTCTTGTAACTGATCTCAACACCGTACGTCTCACTCATACGATATTGAATTTCCTTTGCTGTGCAGGTCAGCCCTGAGCTCATATGACCGACGCCAAACTCACTACTCATCAAACTGGTGGCTTGGCGATGATCTCTCCCCTTTCTCTTCGATGTCACCGTCTCAGTACGGCCATCCGTGTTCGTGGTCTCAGATTGGCGTATATCCTCAAACGACATAGTACAGGTATGCTTCGAGTTGTAAGTCCTGATCTTGAACATCCCTAGGCCGTTAAGTTTTGAAGCATGCATCCTCCAGCTACAATCTGCTACAATGCAGCCAATCGTATATATCGCCTTGTTGGACTTGATGACCTTGTACTGGAACTTGCGGCGCATCGCATATTTACATAGAGAATACTGTAGTCGACCTTTGTTCTTGTACACTTGCCCACGTAATATGTCGTTCGGATCATCCACAAAATCTGGGTATCCTTATCAATCTGAATTGACAAACGCATCATCAGATGGATCATTGGTGGGTGGGGTTTGGAGATCGCACTGGTCAGCTGTTCCTCGGTCATCATAGCCATCACTACTTGATGGGCCAGGTATGTCGCGGTCATCATTCCCCAAATCACGCTATGTATCGTTGGCTAAAGGGCCACCCATACCGCAGTCGTCGTATGGGCCAGGTATGTCACAGACATCATTCCCCAATCTATGTTGTGTGTCGTAGTCTGAATGGCCGGCTAGATCGCATTCGTCGAGCTCCCGATCGTGATATCCATCACTCCTTGATGGGCCAGCTATATCGCATACGTCATCACTCTCCAAAACATGATGTGTTTCGTTATGGGAAGGGCCGCTTACATCGCAGTCGTTGACTTCTCGGTCTCGATATCTAACAGAAGTGTCATGCATATCGGAAGCATCGGCTATCCGATCATTGCCTACAGGTTGCGAATGAAGAGACGATGGGTTCGAATGTAATGCGTCATCGCTGTTGTAATCCTCAGCGACAGGACAACGCCTCAATTTCTCCACATATAATGGTATATGTGTTGAAGGTGTCTGTCCACAGAATAACATGAATGCTTCGAGAACTTCATCGTCTTTAATTGTATGTAGGCGTAGGAATCTATGAATTGGATCACCGTACACAACTGTAATCATCAAATTGCATTCATCTGACGTAGTCTTCGTAATCTGGTGCATTTTATTGAGCAACTGTCGATAAGTGATATCATCACTCACAACAAATCCCTTTGAGTCTCCACCCTGGTAGGTGAACATTGCCTTGTCATACACACTCTCCATCATAATAGCATAATATAGCCCTGCGACCCATACTCATTCGAATACTGGTTATTCTGTTTTAAAAAAATAATTTTGAATGGGTCCAACTTGCGAGTAATGCAGGATACTGGTTGTCCATTAAATGGGTCGTGGTTATCATCCACATTGGTTTGGGATTGCAATCCACATTGTGTCGTGGTTGGCGACAACGGTCCACTGTGAATCACAACAAAGTACAACGCAAAGGGTCGTGGTTTTAATCCAGTGACAAAACTGAATCGCGCGAGGGGTGGTAGTTTTGTCCCACAATGGGTCGCGGTTTTGTTCTTGTAAGGATCGTCCCGTTCACTGGACTGTGCGATGCCCAATCTGTTGGGGAGTTGTCGTCATGTTATATGACTCAATGTTTTTAAGAGGGGCCGTCGTTGTCAGATGATGAGCGTCGCAACAAGAATGATCTTATTTCAACTATAACATCTTATTTGTGGTTGTTACGGTACATGGATCGTGGTTGTCGAGCACGTTCAACGACCCATTTGCTACATCTTATTCATTCATGGATTTCATTAGTACATGTATTTTATTATAACTATCACAATGGAAAAGATATTTGATGAAGGGCTCGAACCTCTCCGCGTTATTCCTAACATGGCAACCACGCTCAACAACCGATATACAATTATTCGATCCACGATTTATCGTAATCACGATCCTCATTTGATGGCAAACGACAAATTGTGCATGTGAACCATGACCAAACGTTCAAGGTCGTACTTGTCATAATGACATGGTTTGCCAACCACGCTCAACGACCAATTGTGCATGTGAACCATGATCAAACGTTCAACGGTCGTCACAAGCTCGCAATGGTCACTAATACGGGGATTCACTACGACATGGGTTGCCAACCACGCTCAATGACCGCTTGTGGATATGTGAACCACGACCAAACGTTTGACTATCTGGTCACGATTGTCACCCGTGTGGATTACCACTACCGACATGGGTTGTGGTTCCCACGCCTTCGTAGGCCATAATATTCGCATTGTTATATTGGTGGAATACAAGCATGTAGGCATGTTCAAAGCATGAGTAAAGCATAAAGTTATATAGGTGTCATGATTTACACTTAGGAATCACTCAAACTGATGGTCGTGGCTCCCAATGACAACCACGAATCGCCCATAACACTAAGCCAACCACGACCATATCTATCACATAATATTCCAACATACATGATGTTTTTCTTAATCCAGGGTGTAATTTGAGTCACGATTCGACGGTCAGGGAATCCGATCCGTCTTTAGTTCCTTGGCTTCGTGTTAATCGGACTTCCGATGTACGATCTAGACATCTGAGCGTGCCAACCAAGATGGTTGCAACATGACAACCAATATTAGGTGTGCATGGGAATACGGCACCACGATCCACGTTCAGAATTGACCTTCTTCATAGATTCTACCTTGGAAAAGATATTTCTGAATACACCGAACCTCCCCCGCGTAGTGGAAGAGGATTACAGCTTCTAGGATACGGATAACGTGCCTCATTTAAAAAATACGGCAATTGGGAGCCTGGATCTTCTCTTTTACCTCCCTTACATATAAAGGGATATCAAGTACATTAAATAAACGTGTCAAATTTTCCGCAAAAAGTGATGTCTTAGGTGAAATGCTACATTCGGCCCTTCCAACGACTCATATATTCTTCAGCGTTTAATTAGTCATTGGGTGTCATAACACTAGATTCACCAAGGCTACTCCCACAACAAATCAAAGCCACGTTCACATAATGTCACCGGTGTGGGCCAAAGCATGACTCATGGGTTAGATCCATTCCGTTCATCCTTCTCATCTCTGCAGAACCGGCTCTGAATGCTCAGTTCAAGGGACCGGTCGGACGTCGGCTCTTATCGATCATTCGTTGGAAATAGTGTTTTTCACACACCCTCGCCTCCGAATCGAAACGAGGCCGTGGGACATCGGATGGATCTCGATTTTTGAGATGGTGATCACAAGTCCATTCACGTGCCTCTCACATGATCCACGAAAGTGGGAGGGATAATTATAATGGTCTATAGATGACGGTGAATCATCATCTACTTTTTCCATGTAATGTCCACCGCTATGATTGGAGTGAAAGTTCTCATGGTTATTTTTTTTATTGGTCTCCTACCCTTAAATCATCCGGGAGAAGCTTATGGACGGAAGCATGGATGAAACACATGTGTGGTGATTGGACACACCAGGCCGCTCGAGCACCGACCATTTGCTTTCGGTGTCCCGGATAGTACCCAATCCGTCCGTGGCTTAATGGCTGTAACATCAGGTGACATCTGCTTCATCCAGGTCCGTATGTCTCTTGAATTAAGGTCACGGGCAATTTCGTCTAGGCCATCGTACGGATACAGAAGGGCTTCATGTATGGGCGAGGATTGTGTACTACCCCCGCATGGCCCAACTCCCAACAGGCAGCTCTATGGGCGGGCCCCCCGTGATGTATCTGTACATCTGGGCCGTCTATTCCTTATCTCGGGTTATTTTAAGATATCGAAACTAGGGTGGGGTAGATCAAATGGTCAACTGGATCACACCACAGATACTTACAATCCATCAACAAAATCTCATTCAGACATTTCAACAAACACTGCTTTATACATTGATTGTCTACAGATCACAAGGGGATTGTCACACATGCAACTGACCTTTATTGCTTTGTGCATTTTAAAGCAAACAAGCGTATTACGTCCATATATACCTATAAATCATTTATTGGTTACCAAAAAATAAAAAATGATCCTTAACCCAATAAAAAGTTTGGACCACACCACAACAAACAGTGGTGAATAGCGTGGTGATCACACACCGACCGTCGAGCACGGTGTTCTCCTCTCATTCATTGTTGAACCCTAAACGTTTCTCTGGCGCAATTTCGTCCAGAACGGATGAATGATCGTGGACTACCCCGAACTCCCACAGTAAATGCCCACGACCTTGGTTTAGGATACGAACGGACATGGAGTAAAACAGAAGTTACCTCCAGTTTCAACTCTTGATAAACTGACCGATCGGCTACTCCATAGGGCACCGCCAATTTGCCGGTTATCGGTGGTCTGTGTGCCCAATCACCACGTATGTGTTTCATCCATGTCGTCCTTATGTTTCTCCAGATGATTTAAGGGTAGGAGACCAAAAATGAGAATGTCACTCCAATCACAAGCGGTGGACATTACATGGAACAGTGATGATTCTCTGTCATAGACCATTATAATTATCCCTCCCATTTTCGGGATCAAGCCAACGAATGATCGGTAAGAGCTGATGTCCGACCGTGGCATTCACTGTAGATGCAGATGAACGAAATTGATCTAACCCATGAGTCATGCTTGGGCCCACGGCTGGTGACCGGGGCCATAATATATAACAATGGGGACAATGGGCATATTACATTACAATCACGACCCATATTACATCGACAACAATGATGCACGTTGCATTACCAACACGACCACTCTTACATGATAAGACCGACCCATAACATGATAACAACCACGACTGATGTGAACCCGAATCAAAATAACGTGATAACTACGACCCAATGAGCACCATGAAAAAACATAGCAATACTATGAAGGAATAGCGCGAGAAGGACTCGTCGGTCGGCATCGCGTCCGAAAAAGTGTCTAACCCAAGTACCATTTTTATAGGATGTTCAACCCGTGGTTAATGTGGGGTTGGTGATTCGAAAGGGTCGCTTTGATTCCAAATGAATTCTGGAATGTATCGTCATTAATGTGATTTCCTGAATTTGAATGTGGCATTGATTCCACAGGGAAGGCATCATGGATAGAACGAACGTTGGGTCGTTGATGTGAATCACAACTCAACATAGATAACAACAACGATATCTACAACATGACAATCACGCTTGTGGTTGATAGCAAGGAAACTCGTGGATTTGATGGTGGATGGGCTTGATTTCTCGACGTCGACCCAGCATAGACCACGACGCCCCTCTCTTCTGGTAGTTACCGTGTTATATGAGTCGTCGTTGCAATATTGTAAGGGTCGATGTTGTCATGCTACATTGTCGTGATTGCAATGTTATATGGGTTGTCACTCTCATGTTATACGGATCGTAGTTGTCATAATGACTGGACTATTGTAGTGGTGCGCAATATCCTGCAAGTTGAATTGGTCGTGGTTGTCGTTAATAATGGATCAATGACTTAACAACGGATCGTGGTTCTCAGCATATATGGATCATGGTTCTCAGTATATATGTATCATGGATGTCAGTATATATGGATCGTGGTTATCAGTATATATGGATCGTGGTTTCCATGTCATATGGGCCGTGTTCCTCATACCGTCGTTTTTGTCGAACACGATTTAGCATGGACGAGGATCACGATCAGTTACAGCTGTGAACGATGACCAATTTAACATTAGAACATGATCCATATCAACTACGACCCGTTCATCGAGCATATCACGACCCATATTACATGACAACAACGATCATATGTCATATCGTTCATGGTCCATGTATAATGACAACCACGATCCACGTTGAATGACAGCCTTATCGCATGATAACTGCGATCAATGCATTTCGTGATGACCATTGAACATTTATATGGCCACATAAGTTGTGTATCGGTTTAATGTCTTGGCTTTTTCACTTCACCACAGTGAAAGTTGTCTTGGCCTTTTCCCTTCATCACAGTGAAAGTGACATTACAAACTGTTTGGATGGAATATAAACATCAAGGTAGAGCATACGGAGGTTTTAACGGTCAGAGTTCCTTTCCACATTGCTTCATCTAGTATGGCCCATTTGAGTCTTGGATCCTAATCATTTTCGGTCTCTTTTCTTATGATTTGCTCAAAAAAAGGATGGACGGGGTGGATTTCTAACAAACATCACAGTGGGCCCCTCACAGATTTTTTCATAGTAACCTCCTGCGAAAGGCTTCATAGACGCGGGGCGATGGTTACGCTTAGGACATTCCACGTACGACAATCTGCCACTACCATCCTCTCGTGAAAGGACGAAATCGGATTGCGGTACTGAGTTACTCAGTACTTATCGTACTGATTATACTCAGTTGGCCCACTGTGAATGTATATGGTTTATCCACACCGTCCATCCATTTCTCCTGATATTTTTGGGGGTTGATATCAAAATTTTCAATGGCAGAGGTTCAATCGCACTGTTTCCTTTGGGGTGGTCAACTTGAGCTGTAGATATGCTGACATTTGGTCTAAACCCTATGGAGTCTATTTAGTATGCTTCCCCCTTGTAAAGGGGGAACGGATTAACTACTTCTCGACACCATCCTCGGGCTGGTGGTCGGTGCTCTGTGGGCCCCACCATGATGTATTTGTTTCATCCGTTCCGTTCATCCATTTTTACAGATCATTTTATGGCTTAATACCAACAATTAGAGGTACATATATCTCAGGTGGACCACACCACATGAAAACAATAGTGGTTGGATATCCATCATTAAAATCATCCTAAGGCCCACTATACTGTTTATTTGAAATCTAATATGTTGATTAGGTCATATAGGCTCAGATGAAGGTCGAAAACAAAAATCATCTTGATCCTAAACTTTTATGGCCACATTGTTTCATGTCATGTGGTCCACTTAAGCTCGGGATATACCTCATTTTAGGTCTCATACAGTAAAATGATCCGTCAAAATAGATGGACGGCATAGATGAAACACGTACATCATGGTGGGTCCTATAGAGCATCTACCACCAGCCATTGGCTGGTGTCATGGGAAGTAGCCAATGGCTGGTGTCATGGGAAGTAGCCAATCCGCGTCTTGTAAAGGGTACTGATTTACTCTGTACGCATTCCGCTTCCTTTAAATGGCATTAAATGCTAGGATCGACGGGGCGAAGGAATTGCGCCACGTGTAGTAGAGGATCGAGGATATCCCGGCGCTTTTAGATTTCTTTAAATGCTAGGAAGATTCTGGCAATAATGGTCTTTGGTATTTTGCATCAATCCACGTGTCCCGTGGCACATTCTCCCTCAGCTTTTTGCAGGTATGGTGGGAAGTGGCTTAAAGACGAGGTGGCCTGTTCGCCCTCCGATGGATGTCGTCCTCTCCTCTGAACCAAGGATGACAGCCACGTCGAAGAAGAGGAAGGCTCCTGAGGACGAGACAGAGGCGGATCCAGTTGTAGTCCCGGCTAGGATCGTGCATTACAGCTCTACCAGAGTCCGCCCCCTCTCCAACGGCCCCGGCTCTAGGTTTTCACATGGCTCAGCTGATTCCTTGGGCAGTTGAGCACGCACCAGAGTCGCAAATCACCGACACCATTTCCAGCAGCCATGTCAGTTTCATGGATGATTTTGCTGCTGTATATTACAAGTCACTGCCGAAGATGTTGGCGGTGAAGGAGAGGCTGAAGGAGATGGATCAGCTCGAAGCTGAGCGGCCCAAACTCGTGGCCGAGAAGGCCGAGCAAGACGCTCTACGAGTCGAGCTCGAGAAGAGGCTGGAGGCCGCTGCTGCTGATTTATCGGAGTTGAGGAAGGTCATTGCGGAATGCCGGACGAGAGAGCTTGTGCTCCAAGGCGAAGTCAACCAGCTTGAAGCTTGCTTGGGCGTGGCCGAGCCCGAAGTCAGGAGGCTGCGCCGGGCTAACGAGGACCTCTAGTTCATGGCATTGGATGCCGAGTTGGGGCTCGAAGCGGCGAAAGAGTTGCTCGAGTTGGAGCGACTGATGGCGGTGAAACAACTAGTCCAGCAGCGGAATGTCCTTGAGTCTGTCACGTCCACAGAAAGGGATTCCTTACGAGCAGAGCTTGAGGCTCAAGCGGTCTCGCGGGTGGCCGTGGCAGTGGCGGAATACAAGGAGTCTGCTGAGAGGGCTAAGGTGTTGGATAAATTATACAATTTCGGCTACGACAGTGGCTTTGATGCTTGCCTGGCCGAAGTTAGGAAGCTTTACCCGACCCTCGACTTGGATGCCCTCACGACAGACACCTCCGGTGATGCGGAGCCTGACATGGCAGACGCTACCGATAGTGCCCATCCTACAGCGGAGATTGGCCAATATGCCCCTGTCGCCGAGGATGCCGTCGATGTTCAGTCCCCACATCAGTATCTGGTCCCTCTGCTCAGCGGGGATAACGAGTTTTCTTTTGTGTTTTTATTTTTTGTTTCTGGACGATTGTTTTCATTTATTTATTGTTTATTTCTGTTCTTGATGTCCCTTTCTTTGTTTATTTGCATACGAAATGTCCACGACCCATAACCAATAAGAGGCACGACCCATGCTAACACCCACGGCCCAGGCCCATAACCAATGAGGAGGCACGACCCATGTTCAACGATGGTCATGACCCCTATATCGTGTTTCGAGACACGATCATATGGCTGCGTCTCTGTCGGGCTTGAGTCCTTACAATGGCTGACATTCCTCTCAGCCTTTCTCGGTTCTGGTGATGTGTAAAGCCACCAGAGCCCGTTGGTTGAACCTTTATCGAT